>OY856415.1:169661079-169988579 GCA_963693085.1 Alisma plantago-aquatica
AAGGAGATTGTAAAGAAGTATAACATTGATAAAATTATTAAGATACTTTGATATGATCAAATGTTGAAATACTTTATAATAATATCTTGGGTAACTTCAGGAATGAACTATGATAATGTATCACATGGCATTCTATCTAAACATGATGATGTGTTAGAATGAAGGATTTATACCATGATGAGTCATGATATAATTATCAATTAATATAATCTTCTTACATCCTCATAAATATATATACATATCACTAAATAATTTACCACCTGAATGGTTTAAAAGGACATCATATATGATATGATTTGGGAATATCCCAATAGGTCTAAAGGATTGAAACCCACCTTGAGAAAATAGTTTCTTGAGAAGGTTTATCCATAAATCATGATAGTTGAGCTTTACTATTAATCTCAATCCAATATCAAAATTGTTTTGTTAATAGGATATATGAGTTCTTAAATATTCAGTGGGAGTAATAGTGGGAGTAATACTCAAAGTGTTTCAGGTCAACAACAAGAGTACAATGTGAACAATGAGAATCACAAGTCATTGTGGAATCTCAGGTTCATCATGTAATATGGAGCAAAATATTCTAGTAGAACACATCTGAGATTGGAGGATTGTGAATCCAACTAAGAAGATGGGTTGGTCATGTAGGATGAGACAACTAGTCAACTCGAAGCCTTTTTTTTAGCTATATGGAATCCATGTGATCTAACAAGGTAGGACCTTCATAGCACCACCTAAGGGGTAACACCTAAAGGGTAAGATAGGGTATTCTAATCAAGACCTACATGGATAACATAAAAGGACAAATTGGTTGAAAAAATCAAGTTCAAAATGTTGAACATGATAGAAATTCATTTACTAATTTTCATGCCTGTTGTTAAAATGGACTATGATGTTTTGCATATGAAAAAAATGGAATCTGGATTCCTTAAGGGAATACATTAGAGGGTGTGTATGTGACACAACCTAAAAGGTTTCATAACTTCATGAATGCAAATTAAGTCCATAAACTACAAAGTTCAATCTTAGATTGAAACAAGCAACTCAAAGTGGGATCTTATGACTTGACAAGATAGTTAATGAGTTTGACTTGAATAAAGACAAAAGAAGAAATCTATATTTACAAAAGATTTAGAGGGAGCATATATGAATATTCCATATATGATGAGGAATAACATCTCAATATGGTGAATATGGAGAACTGGCATGAAAACTCCTTCAACAATGAAGGTTAAGGTAAAACATCTTATGAGATAAGGACCAAGACCTTTGAGATAGTTCTTGAATGTTTCACAATGGAAGTTTAAGTATGTAAAATAGAAAAGTGTTGAAAGGGTTCAACATGAAAGGATTCAATGAAAGAGAATTCAGATTAGTCTCTCATGAACCCTATATTCTGATTCTTGTGAAGAATGGAAATATAATGAATAAGACTCCATGGGCCAGCCCAACAATGGATCTATTATGAATGCTATAGATGTACTTATACCATATAATCTTCTATGTATTGGACATGAAAGATTATACAAATTCCAATAAAGGTTATTAGAAAGTCATTAAAGATATCCGATAGTATTTGAGAAGTGACTAGGGATAGATTGCTAGTCAATGATGATAGCAGTAAATGGAAGAGTTGGATGTAAAGAGTTACATCGATGAACGCTTCTAAAAATGGCAAAAGTGATCAAAAATTAAAATATCTTTTCATTTTAAAGAGAAAAGTATGTTATTAGTTAGAAATTATTTGAACTAATAGCCATTAATGATAATCTATGATAGAAGCCGAATATACTTGTGTTGTGAACACAAAGTGATACTTTATCTAAAATTCATACGATGAATTTTTAGATGTTCCAATCATTGATGAATTAGTAGAAATACTATGACAACAATGGAGCTAATTGTTAGGCAAGGAATATCATATACCATATTACAACGGTTTCATCTCAGAGCGAAGAGCTAAGAAACATGCAATATACATACTACAAGCAAAGTTTTGCTAACCCTCTAAATCGGCACTTGTGTAGTAGAAGCATGTTGGACATGTTTAGATTAGTAAGGATGAGATCTGTTGGTAATAGGCTCTAAGTACAAGTGGGAGTCTGGTGGTAAGGTATGCCCGTAGAGCCAATCATATGATGATTGACATGTCATAAATTAGCTAAAAGGATTTGATTAATAACAATAACATATATAAGGGCAAGCTTCCAATTCATCTGTTTCACTCTATTATGAGATAATGAGGATACATATAGAATGTCTAGAGAATTATGTTATTCATATGATGTATGTCTTCAAGTACGTGACTTGGAAAACATGAGATGATATGGGTGTTAAGAATACACATTTACATTCTCATTGTATACTTGATCTGTTGTTATTGTGGAAGGTTGATAGTCAACAATAACATATAAGATCAAAGTGTGAGTTGGTTGATGACTCAATCTCATTAGTCATGATATGGCAATACCAAACTAGGCACACAAATACATGTTAGGGAACAGTGTATCAAATAGACCCACCTTGAGAGAGACACATGGTTTTGTGGTCACAATCATCACTCATAGTGAAGGTGGTGATTGTGATTCTTAGACCTAGAATCCCTGCACTCATCACATGTCGTTGGGTACGCTTCGACATCATCAAATGCAGTATTGAAACATGGTTTGTTATAACAATAATTATTGGGTGACTTTGACACATGGGGATAGACTGTGAGCGATAGATATGAGATTTGTCCCTCCTAGTGGAGTATGATATCCTGGCAACATGATTAGCGAGATTGAGAAATGCATGCGCATACACATGTGAATCAATATATGATATTGATGTCACATTAAGTCACACAATCTGCTCTTGGTTCAAGAAACATGGATTGAATGTTGAGAGGATGACCTACCATGCCTCGAGTTCATCCTGGATATCAGTGACAAAGGAATTATACAATCACTGCAACACCTTACACAGATTGTAGGTTGAAATTGTTCTCCAACTTTCTATTTCACTCGGGTAGCACTGATGTGTGACTAGGCACCACTCTTTGATTGTGATGTCATATGCTAGTTATGGACATTTACTGCCAATGTGATATGGTACCTATAGGGTCACACACATAGGAACTCGTCTCAAGAGGAATTTGACCTTGAATGATGATAGATTGATTACTAAAGTGATTTGATATTCAATTCATGCAACTAATTGCTTGATTTGCTGACCAGGTCTGCTAAATGACCATATCACTAAGTGAGATGGCCGTTTGGGCAAACAAATAGGCATCTCATGTAGTTGAGACGGCGGTTTGGGGGTCACATTGATTGGAGATCGATTTGGCTAAGTTTTGCCCTCAAGATGATTGAACTGACCGACTCATCTCAACTCACTAGACTACCATCTGTGTGAGTGAGACGGGCATCTCACTTGGGTGAGATGGCCCGGTTGGGTCAAATAATTGTTTGAGATGTTTCCGAAATAGTTTTGATTGTTCTTTACTTGAGGTACAAAGTAATTAATATGAGATATTAATTGAATTCTAAATAATCAAATTTGTTTCAAACTGGGAACTACCAAAGGGCCGTTTGGCAGTGTGAGATGATTGTCTCGTGCACTAGATGACCGTTTGGATGTGCAAAATGGCCTTTTTGACTATTGCGGGTTGTGGAAATTCAAGATCTTCTTATTCTTTCCACTCCCGCACCTTTATCCCATATCAGATAGCAACTGGGAACCTTGACCCTAGCCTCAATTATATATAGAGGGGTATTGGGGGCTTCCTAGAGGACTATAACAACACAACACAAACAACTAAGAATCTGTTCCTCTGACAAATGTATTCCTCTTTGGTTTTGGTAACCAAGAGTGTCCAGGCAAGTCCTACCTAAAAAGGAAGGATAGACAATGGGAGAGAACAAATGAGAAGTTGTCGTTATGGGAGAACAGGTTGGTGATTAGTACACCAATGGGGAGGACAAATCCTTCCTATCTATTCTTGGTGAACGATAAGAGTTCTAGTTGGTGTGTGTGGACTATTCTAGAGGAAAGAGTCCTTTGTCTATTGTTCAGAGAGAAAAGTCAACATGTAGTCCGTGGCGAGACCACAAGAGTCATTGCAGAGGTTGTGCAAATGCTGTTCTTGGGGAAGACCAGGAGCTGCACAACCACCGTCCAAGAGAAACTTATCAGTAGTTGCAAAGAAGCAAGTTTTGTTGCTGGACTTGCTCCAGGACCAGGTATAACTCGCTAAAACCATCCTTCCTACTTCATAGTAGTTGACGCGATCTTGCTGTATTAGAAAATACAAAGAGATAAATTTTTTATTTCCACTGCTATACTCTGTGCCCGTATTTCCCAACCAAAGTTTATACATGCTTACACATTGGTTGTTCAACAATAAAACACATTTTTTATCACTGAAGAACTCTATCTTTTGGATCTAGGTCCAAATTGGCCACCAAAAATCCATATATATCAACAAGAGATCTAGGATTGGCCACCAAACTGCTACATGATTGTCTTCTTCACAATATCTTGTTGTCATGTTATGGAACATCTTCTTCAGGCATCCACATGTGTGCCACAAAATCTACATTTTCCCTGCGGATACGGATGACATTGTGCTCCTTCTTGGCCACCAAGTTGAAGACAAACATTTATAAACATGCTACATGTCCAAAAATTCTTTTCTTCTCCTATATTGGGAAATAGTCCTTTGGGTTTGTTCCCCTCTCTTCAAAATAGAAATGAAACTAACTTGTCTCACAAATTGTCTCAAGAGATATGTCAAACCCTTTGTGATGTGCCCATTCATATAGGAGAGTCACGGGCTTGGAAATCCCTAATTCAATCCTTTTCCTAATAGGATTCCCACAACCAATCTAATATTGCAAACTCAAGCTAAAATTTTGATTGGTCAATCACATACTTGATCGTTCAATCAGGGTCCCGTTGGGACTCAAAAGCCAGTGCAAACTTGATTGAGTGATCTGATTAATTTAGAATGGTGTCTGAATTGTTTCCAATTTAGACTTCCTTGTCAGATTCCTATTGGCAATCAACTAATCCATTGTTCCAATTGACAATCAATTGTTCCATGGAACCAACCAATTTGATTTTTTGATTAGACATTTTAAGAACTTGATCAGATAGAATTCAACCTATTAATGATTTAGAGTCATTCTAATAATTTATTTGATTGTAAAATTCAATACTCTTGTTCATTCTTATGTGTGTGACCTGGTAGGTTTATAACTAAATTGGTAGTAATGTCAAAATAACACAAGAAAATATTAGTGTCTATTCATACATCATGCCACCCAAGTAATAGAAATGAGTTGGAAAAAAAGTACAAGGTGTAAAATTATCAAAGTACCATGATTGTATAAGACTTTTTCATAAATATAGAGATTGAAACTAAGGCATGGGATGTCATCCTCTTTACATTTGGTCTATGTTCCTTGAATTAGAGAAGACTATTCCAGATATTGTAATCTAAATATTATATACTGACTTACATGAGTATGGCCATGCATTTCATAGTCTCTCTGATCAAGTGGCCGAGGATATCACACTAAAAGAGTGAAAAATTTCATCTACATCACTCACAATATTCCCCATGTGTCACAATGCACCCATTAACTACATATTTGGCAAACCCTCATTGAGAGAGTATTGGGGTATTGGTCAAAGAACACTTGCCAATATGTGATTATGGTAGTGACTTCATGTCTAAGGATCACAAACACCACTTTTACATTGAGATAATACTTTGACATGTCATTATGTGACTTCCATGTCTCAATCACGGTGTCTATGCATTATAACTTGTTCTATAGTAAGTAGCCATGTACCAGAGTGATATCAAATATAATGACTAAAGAGACATATCCATTACTCACTATACATTCTAGTCTTTTGTATAACTTGTTTCCTAAAATATTCAAAATAATAACCATCTTGAGATATAAAAAAAATGATTACTTTTGTTATGCATTTAAACACATGTTCACGCCTTTAACCCAAACCATATTTTATCAAGTCAAAATAGTCATAGGGAATTATAACATTTATTCATTGTCTTAATATTGAAACAACTATAATAAGTAGAGTTGCCTTTATTAATAGCCAAATAAAGTAGAAAGTATCCCTATTACAATCATCATATAATGGCTCTTATGGCATATTAAAAACATTGGAAACCCTATATTGGACCTAAATTAGGCCTAATTAGTATCTTTTGAATGCATGGTAGCACTTGATGTAATACATACATGTAGATGGATTGTTAATTTACTTGAATATGTATGATTGTTTGCATAACATTCTTAAAATAATTTTAGTATACATCATGGATTTCATAGTGAACATATTTTGTTTGTTTATGGGTACCCACATTTACACCAATTTCAAAGGTTGCCCAATGATTACTTGGGTGTTTATTTAATTCCAGTTCATTATAATGCCAACATGTGTATTATATAATGAATCATAATATTTTGAGACCTAGGTAGTTCACCTAAGTTCAATGATGGAAATAGAACAGTGATTACACCTAGGTGTAATGACAAACATGGGTTACATTATCTATGCAATTACTTGATTGTTGAATATATGTGTACATGCACAATTTTGTACACACCCACATACACATTATAGAAATATACAAATATGTATTTTTAATTGAAAGATTTTGAGGTTAACTTGTGTCTATTGATGTACATTGTTGTACACACAATAATGACTAGGACAAGTCCTAGAGTTTAACCATATAACTTGGTTTTCAATGTGATGCAAGCACCCAATGAACTGAGTATAGATAGGTATCATTCCAAGGGACAACAGAAGGAGTGGTTGATAACCAAATTTGATCACTAAATGAGAAATTCAATTTTGGTTTGGGAGGGTTTGTTATAACTAAGAACAAAAAAAAGTGTTGGACTAAATATTAACTAATCAAGAAATAAAAAATTTGGGGGTACGGTGGATCAGCACAAAAAATCATGTTCCTATTCTATTAATCAACTTCTAAAGTCAAAGTATCAAATCATAACCTTGTGGTTGCATATCCTTACGGACAAACTAACAAGGGTCAGACTTCCCATAAACCTATTGGTCCCGATGTTTATGGATCATTGCCCAACCATCCAACATGCCACTGATGACGGTCATATGAAGAAACATGTGAAATCAAATTGATGTTCAAACCAAAGATTCTGATGGTCGTGTCATCAAGGATTGTAACTGAAATGAGATTAAAGAGACAAAAACATGATAATCACAATTAAGGGATGGTCTTTTTGTTATTATAGAGATCCACGGTCATATCAATCCATGAGAATATATTAGATCATCCAATAATCACATATAAATAGAGAGAAAGTACTTTTTTTCATTGCAAAAAGAGAAATGATTATATTGAACAGAACTGGGCTAAGGGGCTACTCCTCATGCCTCAGAAGAATCTACTCAAACATAATGAAACTAGAAGAAATACAAACTAAAATGAGGTTCATAATTAAAAAGATGTGAACTACAAACTAAAAACTAGATTTACAAACTAAGACTCGATCACTTTTCTTATGGAGTCCCCCCTCCTTTTAAAAGGGGAAGGAGGGGTGGAAAATCTAGATAGAAGGCTCTTCTAGAATACTCCTCTATGGCGGATGAGAAACGCTAAAATGGGCTGCTCACGGATGGTAAGCTGACCGGTTCACCATCTTAGATGCCCATTTTAGATGAAGAGGAGTGTGGGCTGAGGGAAGCAGCTAAAATCCTAGTCAAAGGGATGGCGGTGCGCTGAAGAATGTTCTGACTTTGTGCTTCTAGATGACTAATTGACAGTCCAAACCGATCAGTTGGGATCTTAAGTGATGCAGGCATTTGGGCAGCAATTTAAAGCCCTAACCACGGTAGAAACACCTTTTGAATCAAATCTTGGCCTCAAAGAAATCTTTGAACCGACTCTCTGGAGTACATGATGGTCAGTTCGGATCTGAGTGTGTGCAAACTATGAATGAAACTCTAATATGAAGTGATGCATCCTTTGACCAAGTCTTTGAGCAATATGAAATGGCCCTTTGAAAGTACAAAACTCCCGGTTGAGATGTGAGATGAGCAAAACATGGATTGAATCTGACTTGGTTTTGAAACAATATAGGACATATATTTGGTGATTGTGAGACACTCATGTGGAAAACCAAGCCGATCAGTTGGATGGTAAGGAATGCTTGTCTTGGATATTGAATAGTCAAGGTGAAATGTGGAGCCAAGGGCCAAAATAGTCATCTGTCTTTGCAGTATGGAGCTCTTTGAAAATGAACTAATAGGTTGAATCCACGAGCTGATCAGTTTGAGTGCTCATGTGGTCAAGATCTTGTCATGAAGGTGAAATATGCAAAATATAAATGAAAGAATCCAATAAAAAGGCATAATTTGCAATTATTTCTAGAAACTAGAAAAGGGGATACATTCTAAGACAAATACTATGACAATTATATTTAAAATGAAATGACCATACATTCATCAAAATACCATGGACTTGAATCTTTACTTGTCCTCAAGCAATTAGAATCACAAATAATTTGATTTTTACTAGTAACATGTCTATACTCTCTCTCATATCATTACTTTGTTCCTTACCTCCTTATTTGTCCAAGCAACCCTATCTCCAAGAACCACGTAACATAAAATTCTACATTCCTATCAAAACATGTTTCATACCTTGTTTCTAAATCAGGACGTTGTAGGAAACAAACTTTGTCTTGCTTCTACTTTGACACTCCCATTTTTTTTCTTTTTTTATGAGTTTTTACACCGAAACAGGATGAAGGAGGTATGGAAGAAATGATCCCTCCTCTATTCAACTCGAGATTTTTTCATTTGTGAATTGCAATTACATTGACTGTATTTCTTTTGGTGTGCTCTTTGGCATCTTTTGACGGTACACCCCTATTAGATATGAGGGTATGAAATAACTGAGATAGGGAGAATGCCACCCTGGACATGGAGTTTGTCCTAGGGTGGTTCTTTTTGCTTTTTCTTTGAGTGAAGAATAGAGAAGGTTGTTTTTTCCTTGAGTGAAGAACATAGAAGGTTATTCTTGTGCTTACAAACTTTCACTTTTTTTGAGGGAGTGTCACTACATCATATTGAATATTCCTATCCACACACTATACAAGATTTATAACAAGCTAATATATAGTTTTAAGTTGGTTCTTATTGATTCCATATGACTTGTCAATGTCTCCAAAGAGTGATGCTAGTTATGGGATCCTAAGTGACATGGGGTTTTCTAAATATGACAATTTGTAAAAACACTTGCAAGGTAGATTTACTGAATTCAAAGGGAAAGGTATATTAATACAAAATATTCCTATTTCATCTGATTGGCTAGATAAAGGCCAAAACTAAAAGTGAAATCTGAAAAAAATAAAACTAAACTATATAACATAATGAAAATTATAGAAAATTTAAAATAGAGTAGATGGAATGAGTATGTACCACCCACCTCCATCCCATTCTTAAATTTTTTCTTAACCCCAGGAAAGAATAAATCTAGGATGGAGGAAAGAGAGGAGCAAGGGTCAGTAGGGGGGCCTGGTAACTTAAAATACATCCAGCTAAATGGAATATGTACAAGGGATGGGACCTTGATTTCTGGAGAATAATAGTATACCCACTAATTTGGTGCTCGTGGAAGCTCAATAGGACACTCATATTTCTTTTCTCCTCAAATTCCCTCCAACATGATCCACAATTCTTCCTTCAATAGTAAAGGAAGTGTTGGAGATGGATATGGATTGGGGAAAAATGGTGGGTGACCAGCGGGTAACATGTGAACTTTTAAATGTAAAAAAATTAGGTGGAGGATCAAGCTTTGGTTTCCCTTTATCATACTGATATGCATATAGAAAAATTGGTGCTGATATGAAAGGAACAAAAAAATAAGAACCAAAAATAAATTTATTCTCCTAAAAAATCACGGAATCAACATTCGAGTTATAATGTTTCATTGTTGATATAGTATGTAACTCTAGTTCTTCTATGCAAGGAGTACCCAAGGGTTGAAGAGGGATAAAAATAGGGACATTTTCCTTGTGAACAAATAAAGGGGGTATATGGACTTCTTCCAATGGTAGTGTCTCCCCTTCTAGATCAGTTGTATGTTCAATGGGAATTAGTTGTGACAAAATGTCACAATTTGTTTCGCCATTGGGGGGAGGTGGGTCATTATCCTGAAAAGATTCAATCATAGGAGATTGATGATTAATAATGTATGGATTATTGTCAATGATGGGAGGAGTTTCTGGATATTCAAAATAAGGTTGACTCTCATTCTATGACTTTTCATACTCTAATAATAAAGCCTCTAGAGGAAGGCTCAAAATATTGACGTCCTCATCGCACAAAGAATACGACCCCATGGTTGGTGATATTTCTTCAGGATCCAACATATATGATACAAAAATGGGATCATTATCTTCATCGTTAGGAAAAACTATCTTGGGTTGCTCTAACTTATCGAGGAGTCTCTGTAATTGTTCTTCTAGTAAAGTAGCTAACATGGCTTTTTGCTCTTTTAAATATTCTTGTTGCCTCACTGCTATTTTTACTAAGGCGTTAATTTGTTCCTCCTGCTGAGGTGTATATTGATTTTCATAATAAAGTTCATAACACCCTAAATTGGGTTGGTTGCGCTCATCATACACCCCATAATGATCATAGTCCTGGTACCCCTCATATTGACTGTGGCATTGTTCCTCGTAATAGTCTTCTAGAGATGATGAATTCCAATTTTAATTACATCCACGTTGGTGGGAAAACTCAATAATACAAAGTGTCACCATTACATGAGGAAGAACATTTTGACAATCTAGATTCTTTGATTGGACTTTTAGCAAAGCAACTAACGAGGCTTGACTGGCTTCTAGCTTTTCCTGTCCTTCTGCTGCAATGTTATCTAGGGGCCTTGGTCTCTCTTTTTGTTGATGATTATAATGGGTTTCACAAATAGGTTCATATTTCCCAAAGTTTTGTTGATCATACCCCCATTACAATATGAACAAAAGTAGAATGGTTCCTGATAATGGCTCTCAGGGTATTTGTGATTCAGAATTAGCATCATACCCAACAAGAAAGGAAGGCTTGGGATCATAAAAACTACTAACTTATCTGGGAATACATTAGGCCAATGTGATGATGCATGGTTGTAATAACCATTTGATTGATATTGTGAATTATAACGTATCGGTTATACCATTTTAAAAAAGTTTTTTTGAGTGAAAAATAACTAAAAGAAACTAAGAATTATGCAAAGAACTAAATCAAGATAAAGAGCTTGTAAAAAAGTAAACAAAGAATTAAAAATTACAAATCCAAAAAATTATGGAATAAAACTAAAAAGTTACAAAAAGAAACTAGAAAAAAGTATCGCTTGAACGGAAACTCAGTAGAAGGAGTAGATACACTGCCAGAATGGGCCTAGGTAGGCAAAATAAATTACAAAAATCTAAGCTAGTATATTATGGGATAAGAATAAAAATTACAAAATAAACTAGAAAGCAATATTGTCAAAATGGTAACCCGACAGTAGGAGGACATACACTATTGGAATGGGTCTCGTTAGGCAAATTAATTTACAAAAATCTAAGAAGGTAAATTATGGAATAATGTTACAAAGCAAAATTAAAAGTTATGCAAGTTAAGAGAATTTGAACAATATTATACAAGATATATAAGTAATCAAATTTTAAAACAACATGTACTATCCCCGACAATAGTGCAAAATTGATGTGCGTCGTTGAACACACAAGAATCACTAGGACAAGTCCTAGAATTTAACCTTCTAACTAGGTTGTCAACTTGATGCAAGCACCCACTCAACTAAATATAGATAGTATCCATCTAAGGGATGACAGAAGGAGTGGTTGGAGTCCAAATCTAATCGCTAAATGAGAAAGTAAATTTTAATTTGAGAGGGTTTGTGAAAACATGTGGTTGCATGTCCTTATGGATAAATAAGGGTTGGACTTCCGGTAAACCCATTGTTCCTATCATTTCTAGATCATTGTCCAACAATCCAACATGCCACTATCTGCAGTCATATCAAAAAAGATGTGAAATCAAACTGATGTTCAAACCATATCACATGTGGTCCCATCATCAAGAATTGTAACAGAAATGAAAATATGATAGTCACAATTAAGGGACTATTGTTTCATTCTTAAGGAGATCCACAGTCATATCACTTCATTCAGAATATATCATATCATCCAATAACCACACGTAAATCGAGATTTTTGTTTCTATGGATCAAAAGAAAAAGACTATGAAAATTATATTTAAAATGAGATGAATTTATATCTATCATCTATTATCTAAAAACATGGATATAAGCTAGAACCAAAAGAACGCATCGCTAAAGAACACTGGAGGATTAGATAGATAGTCATTTTCCTTTCAAGCATGGTTTTTTTGAAAAATCATGTAGCTCCTTTGAGAAGGATTATATGCATATTGTTATCAAATGATATTTATTAAATGAGGTTATGAATTATTAATGGTTAATTTATAAACCTAGATCTTAGAAAAATGAGCTTACAATATAGTCCCCACAAGTTTTCTATAATATTGGGTAACAGGGGAGGTGCAAGAACAATAGAAGACATTTTACAATTGAATAAAGGGTATTGTCTCAATATTGACCATGAGAGATCTAGAATAGGGGTGAATAGAGATAATTTGATGATTTATAAAATATTTTATTAAGAAAAGATATATAAGCAATCAACTACAAGAGGAAAAGATTTAGAGAGGTTAGTCAAATGAAATCAGTCTACTACCTGGTTTTTCCCAACCAGGATTTTTAACAATAAAATTGTATTAACCATTCAAGGAATAATACAAAGTACATTTGTTACCCTCTTCTTTCATATCCAAGGAAGAGCACCAAACCTTTGCCTCTTCTTTAACAACATTGAAGAGCACAAAACCTCTTCTTTAACATCTTTGAAGAGAACCAATGAGAAGAATCCTTATCTAGAACATCCCCAGACAACCTTTTCACAAAAACTAGTCGAACAACACTCGAACAAAGTTGTTGAACGAGATCAGAGAGAGAACTAGCCATTTTGGATGTCATCAGAGTCAAAATAGCTGTTATACTAATAAACCATTTGATAACAATGGCTAGTGGAGTGTTCAAAATAATATTCGTAGGACTTCCTCAGTCAAATTGTAATTTGACTGAAGGACCTCTCAGTGAAACTGTACTTTGATCGAGAGTGTTCTCTTTGGCAATTTTACAAAGAATTCTTTTTCTTCAATGACTATTTGGGCCAAGAAAACTTATACTTGGTAAAGGAAGAGCTCGATTGAGGATGATTTTTGTTGCAAAAGAGTTCAATCAATATTGTCACTTGTGAGGCATTATTCGACATTTGGAAAACACAAAAATGATTTTCTTGATGGGATATAACAATACTACATGATTGATATAAATGTCAAATTAGGTGTAGAATAGTTGGACTAGACTCATAGATTGATTTAACATGATATCTAATGACTTGTACAATATGTCGTGTTTAAAAGTAATACATCAAATAAACATGATGAAATAACCACTTGTATTTAAACAAATTCTTCAAAATTATTGTTTATACCTCTCTTGATATGTGAAACACTAGATAGCACATATGATACACAAAAGTGAAATGTTATCATCATCCAAAGAGAAAATATGCAAATATCCAATTTAGCCAACAACCACCCAAAAAAATTGGATGGAGCCAATTGCATAGAGGACACCATGACTAGGTTAGATGATGCATGTAGAATTGTAATGAAATTAGATTATGTACAACCACCATCATCATATATGAATAATACTAAACCTCCACACACCTTACTAGTAAAATTCATTCTTCTTTGAAAGTAATCAATGTTCATGCCTAATTGTAGGGGAATGGTAAGAGAAAAATACTTTATTGCCCTTTATCTACCTACTTGCTACCCTGTATCTATCTATCTTAGTGGGTATGGGTATGGGTAAGCCATTACCATACCTTCTAACCCCGTTCCCACTGAGATTTATGTATCATATATTTAGTATATAGTCATTGTGTTGTTCAACTTTATGGATTATCCAATATTGTGTAGTCATCATTTAACACAATGAATGATATTATAATCTACTCCTTATGTCACAAATTTGTTCATGTATAAAGTACCATTTTGGAGGTGTAATATAGACATGTATGAAATAACAAGATTCAATACTTTATTCACAAGTTTTATACTTTTATATGTGGTGTTTTCTACATATTCTGGGACTTTTTTGATAAGGTATGATATAAAATCTGAAGTTGAAATACACAAGGGTATGAAGTATTAGGATTTTATCATTAATATATCGTTTGATACATATTTTGTGGTTGTTTTATCAATTTTATTTGTTCTTCATTTTTTTGTATGCAGCAACATATTAGAGGGTATAAATATGTATGTTTGCAGCAATAACTATTTGTGATGTATTGTCATTTAGTAGCCTTTTATTGTAGAAATCTTTTTCTTTTCAAGGTGATTTATCTATCCATTAACCAATTTTATGAATATTACTATTTTATATATAATAGCTATTTCTTTGCTAACATATTTTCCATACACCACAAATCATGTGTATAATGTTTTAGAAGAATATTTCAAATAATTTTGATTTCATTAATTTTTTTTAATGTATTTGATAGTCCATTACGATAAATGTTAGCAATTTTTATAAGGCACATAAATTATCTGCTTCACTCTTACCCTCCATGTTTACCCTATGGGAAAGAGGGTAAGAGTAAGGGATGCCAAGTATTTTTGTGTAGTGGGAAATTACCCATACCATTTCCCATCACACTTGGCGGGCAAGGGTAAGGGCAATCCCTTACTCCCCCAATCAATATCCCTAGTCACATGTTTGTTGATAATTCACTGTGATAAGGCAGAAGTCATTCATGCAAAGGATATGATCTTCAAAGGAAATTTAAATGTGCCCTTTGTTCTTTACAAAGAATTATTCTATAAAAATCCAAACAGAAGTGTAAATTATGTATAACACTTGCAATAAAGTGATCAGTCATCTTAATAAAGTGAGAATATCAAATATATTAAATCCTAATATGCTATATGAGTCAGTATAATAGATTTTAGTTCCATTTCAAAAGAAAATGTGGTTGATCAACTATTAGACACAATAATTTAAATACAAACCAAACAATATGGAATAACATTGGAAATTGAAGTGAGGGAAAGCAATGAATCTTTTGCAAGTTCAGTTTTTTGTTCTAGTTTTTCTTCTCGGTGACTGAGAGACACCACCTTGGGAGACCACAACATGGTAAACACTAAAGGCATGAGAGAGGTGTTGTCCAGTCACCACCTCCCCCATGAAATTAGTGTGGATTGTCATTCGTAGAATGCCTTTGGTGTGCTTTGAACTTGGTCCTTCATTGGGACTTTTAGAGCACTTACCACCAGGCTACTCTGGACAAACTATTCTAATTTTTCTTATTTGTTAAGAACTCATATTTTGAATAGATGTAGTACACATAGCAATGTCAACAAAACTTAATACACTATAGGACAATGTGAGTTTCTCTCACATGTTATATGCAATTACATGTTGATGTTCATGTAATTGTGACTATGTGTTGTGATTCTTCATGAGTCATTTTCCTATATGTGATACTTTTATCCTCTAAAGGGTGTCACTTATCAAAATGGATTGCATATCTATCAACAATGTTTTGCATTTTCCTCTCAAAATGAATGTGTAGAGTTCAAATTTATAAATTTTCTTTTTTGATTTATTTGTTTTAGTACTAACATTAAAAGTGAGTATCTTCTAAGAAAAACTTGACAATGATTTCATCAATTGTTTCTATTCTATATTTTCATATTACAAAAGGCCCTCCTGCACAAGGTCAGGTAGGACTTCATTTTTTACTAGAGTGCAACATTGAAATAAATTGTGTTTAAAAAGTATATCCACCAAATCAACTATGGAATGTCAAATTCCTCACCTCTATGGAAGTTTATGGTAGGAACCAAAAATCCTTTACTGGTACTCACAAAGGAATCCATATTATCAGGTGCACCACAAATGTTTGGCAAGAGAGATGGGTTAATGGGATTAAAAGTTCACATCCGATGATGGACAAAGCTATTCCACCCAAATTATAAAACCCCAAAGTTGAATCCATGTTTGACATGGAGGGGGGATGAGATACATAATTCATTTAGGAGTGGTTTGATGAAGATACAACCAAACTCATTACAAGTATGCCACCTCCTTGTTAGGAGGTAGGGATGAACAAAGTCATATACTTGGAGGAATCCAAAGGGTAATTTTTACAAAGAGCATTTAGTGAAAGATCCAAAAAGAAACACCATAAAGACAATATGAAGATGGAGGTCTATCTAGAAGTTGAATGACCCACTAAGAGTGAAAACACCTTGGCATTAGAAATGCATGGAGATGTACTGACAAATTACCATAGAGAAAGGAGAGGATTTACAAGGAATAATCAATTTCCTGAGTGTGGTATCAAAGCTAAAACACTGACGCATGCACTAGAGAAATGTGCAAATGTCTAGAGATTATAAAACCTAGTCCGATAGGCAAAAAATGCTACTCTGAACACTACCGAACCGTTTACAACATGTTTATCCACAATTTTGTTGAACAGGAGACATCTAGCCGATTGGACGGTTTGGTTTGCAATCACAATATGACAACTATGGTTGTTCTAATGTTAAATTGTACTTCAAAAGTCAAAATTTTCCCCTGAAGGTATGTTTGAATCTACTAAACAAGAAGTCATGAACTGTGTAAATGCCTTTTGACTTGACAATAACACCCCCACACCTACAACATTGAAGATATCTGATTGAAACCATCTGATCCAGACTGAGAAAAAACTAAATGTCGATGCATCTATGAAGAAGAGTAAGATCATGACCTTTGGTTTCATAGTCAGGAACCATGAGTGTCACTAGCTATGCAGAATATGTAATAAAGGGTAGGGAAAGATATCTTACTGGATGAACTACGAGCCATTTCATTTGGGAAACATGAATCTAAGGCCAGGTTTAGAAGGGTCCTACACTCAAAACACAACAAACAAGCCTTCAAGATGCTTATAGGAAATGCGAAAGTCCCTCCAAAATACAAAATTTGGTGAAAGATTATAGAAAGGGACACCATTCAATTTAAGTCTTTTACTTTTAGCATTGATAGAAGGGTCATTAACAAGGCTGTGATGTGGTAGCCCAGTGGCATCTACATATGAAGATGACTCATTTAGGTTGAAGCAATGTCATGATTTCATGTCCATATTAGTTAGGGAAAGTTCCATTGTACCACAATTGTGTTAGGTCCCCCAATTTGCCTATAATTGGAGTACATGATGAATAGAATCCCTCACAAAGTTAAAAAAAAACATGTGCATTGTGTTTCTATCTATCATTATTATTGAATATCAATTGGCTACTTATATGCCCTTTTACTTGAGATTGAGCAATGAGAGATAGTAGCAGCTATTGGGGACGTAGGTGTGCATACCTAGTCCCAACCAACTCTCCATGTTTGGTGGAGCGCAAGACAAAGAAGTCAAAATTTTGGGAGCAGGGGTGGATGGTGACAAAGATGAAGTGATGAAATGATGCTAGGAGGTCACACACAGGAGATGTGCAACATGCAAGGATGCTAGGAAGTGACATGGAGGGAGGTGTGCAACTATAAAATGACACAAGCCAATAGGGTCAAGAGATGAAACACAAGTGGTTTCTATCAACCAGGCACAAAGGGACGTAGGTGGTTATGACACTCCACACATGTACTTGCCAGGGGGCAAGGGATGCAAGTGGTAATAACAGCTGACAAATAAGGCCAGATTATTTCATGGAATACTCTATGTTGAAAGAGGTAGTTACAACTACACCTAATTATCTTCCAAGAGACACATCCCCTCCAAGACTTGTGACCCTTCACCATAGGCAAGGTAAGTTACCCAGATGCAAGCAGTGTAGGATTAGTGGAGAAAGTGGAGTGAGTGGATGGTTGTTGTGCAACCCCACTACTCTATGTGTCATATAATAGAAGACACCAAGATGGTTAGACACTTGGTTTGTTAGTGAGAGGTCCCAGGATTGATCCCAGACCACGGGGTGAATAGAATGGCCAATTTTGTTTTTTTAAAAGACTACTCTATGTGTCCCTTTGATGAGTTGTAACCTCTTCATGTGAATTCTATATAAAGGAAAGTGTACTTATCCATTCTAAACAAATTCCAAAGGGTTGTGTGGATTTGTGGAAAAGAATCTACGGGTGAGTTATTGTAAAAAGTATGATATTAATATGAGACTTGCCTTTTCCTTATCATTGTGTGTTTGATTCTTCCTTTTCGTGATCCTTTAGGAATTTTGTTGTGCAACTGTAAACATTGGTTTTGAAAAACCTTGATGTGGTACACATTTGTGCAAAGTGTGTGCAAAGTGCGTAATAATTGATATCAGAGATTTTTCATCCTTCAAGCATGTGAGAGCTCTAGATAGAAAAGATTGAAGGGGTGAAAAAGGGTAAAAGGTGAGGTCTATTGACTTGCCAAAATGGGGGAAATCTACAATACACTCACGAAAAGTTTCTAGAGTTGGAGAAATGTATTAGAGAGGTTGATGTTAAGGAGTTTGACTCAAGTGATGGTCACGTTAGTTTGAAATCAACCATCAGGGAGATCAAGGTGCCCATGTTCATTCTGGATCAAGGCACCATGAAGGGTCTCAGTAAGGTCCACAAGGACTTAGGCAATGCACTCGCCGCTATTGTTTCTTTGGCTAAGTTTGACCCTTCACAACTAAAGTCTCCTAAACCCCAAACCTTCAATGGAGTCCACAAGGCCATGGAATTGGAGAACTTTATCAATGAAGTCAAGTACCACTTGAACACAGTGGGATTTGCAGATGAAAGAAAGGTGACCGTTGCAACCATGTACTTGAAAGAGGTTGTTATGTAATGCTGGAGAGCACATTTGACATACCTAAAGGCTATAAAGATTTATACTTAGGAGAAGTTAGTGTAGGAGTTGCATGAAGCTTTCCATCCAACCAACACCATTTGGGCAGTGAGAGATGCACTATGAAAACACAAGTGGATGGTGAGCTTCATAGACTACGTGAAGGAATTCTCATCCTTTTTGCTCAACATCATGGACATGAAACAGGAAAAAAAATGCATTAGTTTATGGTTGAGCTCAAGGAGGGGGCTCAATTTGAACAATGTGTGCAGTTCAAAGGCAACATCTAACACATTGTCAGATCTTTGCTCTAATACTAACGCTGGAGATCAACAAAAGTTCAACTAATCCATGAACAAAGGCAAATAGAAAGACAATAAGGAAAAGGCAAAAAACTTAAAACTAAAAGATTTACCCAAAGACAAAGGAAATAAGCTAATATGATATGGTAGACTACCTACAAAAGGAGAAATTGTATGCTATAGGACTCTAGCAGATGGTGGAGAGTGAAGAAGAGCCTTCATGAGTCACACACATGCAACTTCTTAATGCCACTTTGAAGATGAAGGAGCCACCATAATGGAAGAATAGACTGATAATCATCCCTATAAGAATCAATGGTCCCAAGATGGAGGTTATCATGGATACTATAAGAACACATAACTTCATATCCATCAGAAAGTTGGATACTTTGAAGTTATCTACTATGAAAGAAGGAGACTGAGTCAAACCCGTTAAGTCTGACCCATCCTATTCTCTTATAGTTGCTACAAACAAGGTCCAATTTTGGGAATTGTATAGGTTATGTGGATATGAGTATGACATCATTGGATGATTTTAGGATAATAATGGCATCATGTCCAAGATAGTAGTCATACTTCATCTAAGTGGGCTCTTCATGATGGTATGGGACAACCCCACTTTTGTCTCTACATCTACTTCAAGGATTGAAGTTGTTATGCTTGAACTCACTCCCATCTAGGTGAGGGATGGTTTGTTAAAGGGAGAAGACACTTATGTGGTAGTGTTCAGTGAGGAGAAGGTCCTGGGCCCAATGATGCCTCCAGAGCTAAGTGACATTTTGATGCAGCTCAAAGGTATCCTATCTACTTAACTTCTTACAAGACTACCTCCAAGGATGGGAGTGTATCACCCATTTGACATCACTCTTGTAGTGGAGCCCCTTAGTAAAGGCACAATATAAAATGCCTCCAGTACATTTGTAGAAGTTATGAATGCAACAAAGCAAACTTCTTGATGTGGGGTTCATTAAGAAATACAAGGCCACCATATGGCGCACCTGTTCTATTCTAGAAAAAGAAATATGAATCACTTAATCTATGGTTGTGCTATAGGGCCTTGATCAAGGTTACAGTGAGGAACAATTATCCAATTTTGAAGGTTGAAGATTTGTTCGAACGCCTTCGTAGATCCCAAGTGTTCTCAAAGATGGATCTACAATTGGGGTATTATAAAGTTGGAATTCTCCATGGAGATGAGAAGAAGACTACTTGTATAACCAAATATTAGGCATTTGAGTTCTCTATAATGCCATTTGTGCTAACCAATTCCCCATCAACCTTCTGTTCACCTAATGAATGCAATGTTATTCAACTACATCGACAATTCTGTGGTGATGTATATTGTCATTTTGGTTTATTAAAATACTATGGAAGATCATAGATAATATCTATGCAAGGTGCTTCCATGCTTTTGAGAACATGAGCTCTACCTCAAGCCAGAGAAGTGCTCATTCAAACAACAACATATTGAGTTTTTGGTACACATAGTCTGTGAGGGTCAAGTTCTCAGGGATTTGATGAAGATTTGACAAAACAAGGAGTGTATGATGACCAATAAATTAAACAAGTTATGTTCCTTCCTCGGGTTGGCCAGTTTATGCCATAAAAAGGTTCACATATGTTAGTTCTTCTCTCACTGACCAATTGAAGAAATGATCCAAGTGGGCTTGGTCCCCTGAGTACATGCACACACTCAAAAAGTTGAAGGCGACAATCACCTCAGTGACAACATGCTATGAACGTTTTGTGAAGGATCTCTCCCTAGTGACTCTCAAAATAATTACAAAGTACTACAACACCAAGAAAGAGAATTCTAAAGATACTCTACCAAGGTTCAACCATATATGCACTCAAAATCATCCAAACTCACTTGAACAACAAGCAAAAGGGACATGTAAGGAAGGTGCAAATTCTCCCAATTTATGGCCTACCATACGATCTGTTATATAAATGGGTAAATGCTCTTTTCCATTATGAATAGCAATTGTATGGCCAATCATTGTAGATATAATGGTAGATGCTCTAGACGGATCCACTCCCTACTAAAAATAAAAAGGCACATACACAAAAAAAAAATTTCTTGAAAGGGATGAAACCTAATTTATTTAACATGACACAAAGTAGAAGCGGAAATATAGATGCATCTAACCATGAAAAAGCTTCATATCATACTAAACTTTCACCATGTCGGGTGACATAAAGGAAAAACTAACTACATATATAGGACTAATTGAGGATCACCTAATAACTTCAAACAAAGTCTCCCACGAAGTCATCTACACTTGCTGTGGTCCAGTTCCTCCTAGATTTCCTTCGCCTTATCCACCCCTCGGGTTGGAAGCGTACCCCAAAAAAGGAAAAGAAAAGTGGATATCAGCAAAAAGTTGGTATGAGCATACTAAAAAGACATTTGAGCAATATATATTAGGAAAGAGGTACATCAAGTACAGAAGGCTTACCATGCAAAAAGAAAAGGACTATCCAAACGTGCATAAAAGGAAAGAATCACAAACATATGGTAAAAGGAATACTTTCCATTAAAATAATAATAAAAGTGGTGCCACAAAAGCACTCATAAAGTTTTTAGGTCACAAAACCAATAACATCCTACATGTAGGTGAGATAAACATAACACTAGAACAACATAAGTAACAAAGGAGGCCAAGCCTCATAAACTTGAAACCTAATAGAGATTGGCTCATAACCAAACTCCCAATTTATATAAAATGTTGGGTCAAACCTCATAAATTTGAAACCCGAATATGGGGCACATAACCTCCATCCCAAAAGTAAAAAATAAGGGCACATAACCCAAATCCCATGCAAATTATTATACTTCAGGGCTACTAAGTCACGCAACATGTTTAATAGGGAGGCAAGTAAAAAAAGGTATAGTCGGATTTTACAAATTAATCACCACATAAGTGATCCTCATTTTCATCCACCTCAAAGTGGACATATAACAACAAATTGAGTTCCATAATGAACAAGGCATAATAAATGTTCCAAAAGAATGTCAAGAAGATATTATGATCTAAGATCAATAACAAGTAGGGTACTTCACATGAAGCATAATTTCAAAAGAAAAGATATGGTTTTTAGGCTATTGTCCATAGGACCAAGAGAAAGAATAAACTTAGTTGAATTACTCGACATAAAATAATAGGAGATGCAAACATACCTCTCATAGAGTCTTAACAAAATACGATTACTTCTATATCCAAATCTAGGTTTTCAAAGCACCTAATATCATATATGTTAAATTAGGGTTCGAACTACATTGATTATTCAAAACACTAAAAATAGCCTATTTAATATATGTGAATTAGGTTACCAAAACTACATCATGTTTTATGTTATATTTTCCTAAGTTCAAAATATATTTTATTATATTTTTATGACTTATAAGTATTTAGTTATGAATTTTGCTAATTATTAATTATTTCGATCAATCCATTAAAATCACCACTTTATAATATTAGATTCAGGAGACAAAACAAAAAACCATTAGAAAGCATACATTTTTTTGAATCCAATGAGTATTTATTTGTATTTTTCTTTTTAGTAAATAATTACTTATCAATTTTTGAAAATCGACCAATAGGATAAATTGAAAAATCATTTGAAACACACACACACAGAGAGAGAGAGAGAGAGAGTGGGTCTGGGCTGACTTGGCCTAATAGGGATAGGCCACATCACTAGTCAACCTATCAGTTGACCTCACCTAAAGCAAAGGAAAACAAGGCGTGAAAAGACAGATTTGCCCTTCTACGAAATGCAAAAGCACGAAGTGAAATTGGAGGGTAGATGAGGAATTGCACACCGAGGCTTCTTCCCCCGATCCTTCTCTTGTTCCATGGCACTGAGCACCTCAGGGAAAGGATTAGTTGGGTGCAAACATCTACAAAATGATTCAGAAACAATCCCATCATCAACGCCAAAGCACCATGAACTCAACGAGTCCAAGAACACCTAACTCTCTCCACCAGAGTCCCAAAACAACCCCCCACCATGTCCGGAACAGATATGGACAAAGACTACTTGAAAACCCAAATTTTCAGCAAAGTGAGACCTTAGAAATGACCTTCAGCGACACACGTAGGTAGGTACAAGATTCTCGGGTTCGAAGGCCACTGGATGGCCAAAGGAAGTGATTGCCGGCGAGATGCAGAGCACGACTATAGTACCTAGCGGACAAAGGCAATCCAAGGCAAAACAAAAAAGGGTAAAACACTCGTGGGGATAAGGGGAAGCTTACCGAGGCTTCAATTGGTCAAGAAGGTGAGGGAGTAGGTAGGTACAACTACCAAACTGCCGGGGAAAACTCAGAGTAGATCAGGGAACCTGGGACACCCTCCAGCCAAATTGGCAGAAGCAGAAGATTGGGGGAAAACTAGTGACGATTCTTGAGCCTTCGCAAGGGGGCAAGAGGTGTCGGGAACACTTCTATGAAAAATAGTGGAGATGAGGGAATTGGGGCTTCCCTATATATTGGGATCTACATCCTCATCTAAACGTCTTTGGGACCGCAAGCACATGACAAATTCATAGAAAGAAAAATCCTTAAAAATGGTTGAGAGATCAGAGAGATCTGAAACTGAGAAAAGGACGACTACTATTTGATCGAGCCAAGTCTCCTACCCAAGGTAGGAGACTACCTACTAGCCATCAGATCACATATCAGATGGTCTGCATTAAATCTGAAATCAAAGGGCCGCATGATAAGATTATTACCAAAATCGAATTATCGAATAAAGTGTGAATATAATAAATTTCCTTTTTCTCTTTCCTCTTTTGAGGGTGCAAGTGAATCCCAAATTGGATGACATTTTGCAGATAAGGTAATTTTGATATGTAAAATCTGAATATAAAATTAGATTTTCCTTTTGAGAACTTTTAATCTATTAAATAAATCAATTACAATTTTCTCTTTTCTCCTTCATTAATGGTTATAAGGTTACCCAAATTTGATATAACTTCACCCATAAGTCACATTTAATGTGTTGGATATGACTTTTCCATCAATTTTAGATGTTGGAGTTGTTTGTGAATTTATTTAATGTTTTGAAGGTTCTACACACTTTCTCTCTCCTGATTTGATCTTTTAATCAAACTTTCGCCAAATTGAGTGAAAATTCACCCAAAGGAATATTTTAATATGTATATTATGAATCTAAGATTATTTTTCACTTTTGGAGTCATTAATAGTTTATTTAATAATTTTAAATAAAAACACCCTTTTCTTTTCTAAATAAAATAGATATGGTTATTATTATCCTAAATTGGTGAAACTTGGCCTCCAAGCTGAATCATATCCCAAGAAAACAAATATGAGGTTATTATTATCCAATAAGTTTTCCATTTTTCCCATTATCCATTATTTATATTATTTCCCTCATTAACAGTGCAATATCTCATCAACATGTTTTAAGCATTATTATTGATTCCTTTTTCTCTTCCTTGCACCATAAGGGAAAAGAATGATGTAGAACGTATCTACTTTATCATTATCTCACATAAGTTTATTTATTTCGTATTTTTGTGGAATTATAACTCATTCTCAATTATAGACACCTTGTCTTTTATGCACATATCTTATGCACCTTTCATTGATTTTATGATTTATTTGTAGGTATTAGGTAACATTGATTTATAATCTACATTTTATTTAAGGTCACTAAAGAGCATACTTTTATCCTTGTTTGTCTAAGCCTCAAAGACTAAGGTGTCTAACTGCTTAACCTTGAAATAAGATTAGTCCTAGGTTTTGGTATGTTACAACATACCACCCCTTAAAGAGATTTTGTCCTTGAAATCTAAACAACTATCTACCACCCCTTAAAAGTGTCATCCTAATAAGCCAAAAAAAACTATAGGTACAAAGGTAACTTCTTTATATGTATATCCACAAGGTACCATGCAAAAGGAAATATAACTTGAAAGTCTAACTATAGGAAAAAGGGTTACCTTCAACTTGATCATCATCATGGACTTCTTCACCATTCAAATCAAAAACTCTTCTGTCTTGCCTTTCTATAGGTCTTTTACCATTATTGTTACCATTATTCTGATAAGGCGCTTAAGGTTGTTGTTGTTGAGTTGGTACATGTCCATTATGAAGCTGAGGGCACCTAGGGAGAATATGTCCAGGTTCATTGCAATGATGACACACCACCCGAAAGTCAGGCAGATACTTTGCTTGATTCCTATCTTGAGAGAATGTTCCTAGAGGATGGTAACCATTGCACTTTGCACACTTGTCTCTTCTCTTCTCATCTTCTGAAGGCTTCCTCTTCTTATCAAACTCCCTAGGTTGAAACCCTTGGTAAGACTCCACGACGAAAGCTTTATCAACCATCTACTGAAAGGTCAAGGGTAGTTGTGAGATAAGAGCACGACCCACATTGTAGTTGAGTCCTTGAAGAAATAGGTCAGCCCTATGTTCCTCACCCAAACCAACTGCATAATGTTCCAACAGTAGAAACATTTGTACAAAAGTAGAAACGGATAAGGAACCTTGCTTCAAGCTATAGAACTTTGCTTCTTTCTTCTTTAGGGAAGCAGTGCAGATATACTTCCCATGGAAAAGCACCAAGAACTGCTCCCAGGTCATGGTAGAGATATCACGTGTCCTTCCTATCTCGATCCATCAAACTCAAGCGGGTCCATCCAAAACATATGAAGCAAACCTAACCTTCTGATGGGGATGACAAGTCATTCCATCAAAGGTCCTCTCTAAGGCTAACACCCAATCATCAGCTTTGTCGACCATCTCTATTTTACCTTCACCCTTGAAGGAGGGTAGTTGCATCTTCATAAACTCCATGATCAAGAACTCCATAGGCTTTTCAGGAACCAACGAGTCTTTCATCCTCCCCGCCATGGAAGAAGGAAAAAGTTGTCAAAACATGGCCAACTCTTGCTATGGAGTCATATCTACTCCCGAACTAGTAGAAGTTGAGGTCCCATGAACAAACCTAGGGTTTTGGGGTGTCTCGTAACCGTACTAGTTGTCAACCGTCAAGTTATCTCCCACCATAAGGGTTTTTTCCTACACAAGGTGAGGATACTTGGTATAAGCAACCTATGGAAAAAGGTAAACATCCTAAGAGAGACAAGTTTGAAATAGTTAGATAATTGATAGCTACAGGCTTTGATACCATGTTGTAAGGAGTGGGATCCCATAGGGATCCATTCCCTACTAAAAATAAAAAGGCACATCCACAAAAAAAACTTTTCTTGAATGGGATGAAACCAAATTTATTTAACATGATCATATCATAACACAAAGCAGCAGTGAAAATATAGATATATCTAACCATTACAAAGATTCATATCATACTAAAATTTCACCACACAGGGTGACATAAAGGAAAAACTAACTACATATATAGGACTAACTGAGGATCACCTGACAACTTCAAACAAAGTCTCCCATGAAGTCAGCTACAGTTATTGTTGTCCATGTCCTCCTAAATTTCCTTCTCCTTGTCCACCACCAGGGGTTGGAAGCATACCCCACAAAAGGAAAAGAAAAGAGGACATCAACAAAAAGCTAGTATGAGCATACTAAAAAGAAATTGAGTAATATATATTAAGAAAGAGGTATATCAAGTATAGATGGCTTCCCATGCAAAAAGAAAAGGACTACCCAAACGGAATAAAAGGAAAGAATCACAAACATATGGTAAAAGGAATACTTGCCATTAAAACAATAATAAAAGTGGTTCCACAAAAGCACTCATAAATTTTTTAGGGCACAAAACCCATAACATCTTGCATGTAGGTGAGATAAACATAGTACTAGAACAACATAAGTAGCAAAGATGACCAAGCCTCATAAACTTGCAACTTGATAAAGATTGGCACATAACCAAACTCTCAAATTATATAAAATGTTGGGCCAAGCCTCATACATTTGAAACCTGAGTATGGGTCACATAACCTCCATCCCAAAAGTAAATAATAAGGGCACATAACCCAAAACCAATGCATATTATATTACTTTAGGGCTACTGAATCACACAACATGCTTAATAGGGAGGCAAGTAAAAAAAGGTATAGTCGGATTTTACATATTAATCACCACATTAGTGATCATCAGTTTCACCCACCTCAAAGTGGGAATATAACAAAAAATTGAGTTCCATAATGAGCAGGGCATAATAAAGATTCCAAAAGAATGTAAAGAAGATATTATGATCCCAAGACTAATAACAAGTAGCGTACTTTGTTGGCTAAATGGACATCTATAAATCCCTTTGTTTTGATAATGACAAACATTTCATTCTTATTGATCTAACGTGCTACTTGAGTGTGCAGGCACAAGGTAGATGACAAAGTACTAGGGAAATCCATATGCTTACATGTTTATATTTTCATGAAATGTAATCGCTTTGTAAAAACTTGTACAAATATATAATGTACAAGTACTTAGATTTCATGTAAATCAAGCGTTAGATTCTCCCTAGCTAAACATCACATTTAGATAGGTCATCCCCTTGAATAGTGTCACATATGCATACTCATACACACACTTAGTGCTTTAATTGGACAAGTGAAATAGGGTAAATCTCGGTCGACTAACTCCTCGACCGAGACACTTTCGGTCGACAATCTTCTCGACCGAGAAAGGCCCAAAGTAGCCGTTAGACACAACTGACAAGGTAGTTGGCAGTTGGAGATAAATGTTGCAAAACACTTGACTCAGAGAGCCTGTCGGTCGATAAGAGTTCGACCGAGTAGGTGTCTCGGTCGACCATTCCTCGACCGAGATGAACTCTGACAGCAACTGCAGAGTAAATTAATTAGCCATTGCTAAAGCAACAAACTTATACCTAACGTCTAGTTAAGCACTTAGAAACCCCTAGAAGGTGTCTAGAACGTCCTTAAGCATCCATAAGCCATTCCTATAAATAGGACAAGCCATAGGACACTCAAACACACTTGTCTCCTTCTTCCAATTTTCAATTGTGGTTGTTTGAGTTCAATAATTGTTAAAATCTTTTTAAAACTCTATTCACCCCCCCTCTAGTGTTTTTCAATTGGTATCAGAGCGGGCTTCAAGGAACCCTAACCAGGTCTTGAAGAATGGAGGGTAATGGTGATTACAATCGCAACAAAAGGTGCAGCTCGGACAAATCTACAACATGTTGCAATTGGTGCTTAGGAACAAGCCACACAACAACTAGTTGCCCATGGAGATCAAAGAAGGAAGATGAACACAAGGATTGTCTTATTGCTACAACTAGTGAAGAAGAAGAAGAGGTAAGTCTTTTTTATTTATCTAAAGAAGAACTAGTTGCTAGTCTTGAAGAGACACATAATAAATATGTTGAGTGCAAGAAGAAACTAAAGAAATCTAATAAAGCAAATGATGAATTACATGCTAAGATTATTGCTATTACATCTGAAAATGAAGATCTTAAAAAGATCATTGAAGATCATGATATTAAGATAAAATCTATAGAGGCAAATTGCAATCTACTTTCTTTAGAAAAGATTAATTTGCAAACTCAAGTAAATGATCTTCAAAAACAATCCATCTTATGCACCCATCTAGATTATGATTCTATTGTCAAAGAAAGAAATTCGTTGTCATCTAACCTAGATCAAGCAAAACTAGATATCAAGAAGAGAATGGATGAGATTGCCAAGTTACAACAAAAAGTTAGTAGTTTAAATAATAATGGCATTCTTGATCAAATCTTAGATAATCCCTACCATCAAATTGGGAGAAGAGGACTAGGTTACAAGCCTAAGGGGAAATCCTATCAACAACCTAGTTAGAGAAAGACACAAGCTCATCAATCCATATATGTACCTAAAGGAACATCTTCACCCAAGAACAACTCAGAACACAACCATAGAAAAAGATATGAGGTTGACTCGATATGTTGTCATTATTGTTTGCGCCTTGGTCACTATTCCTTTTCATGTCCTTACAAGAGAAAGGATGTCGAGTTAGTTTGGGTTCCAAAACCTCCAAACTAAATGAACGGAATCAAGTTGAGATATGACCAAGGACCTTAGTTGCATATCTCTATGTCTATCTCAACTCAACAGAATGGGATAACAAAATTCAATTCAAATTCCTAAACATCTAGCTTGCTTAATCGTGTTTTACTTGGAAAAAGTAAACATTTCAGAAATCTTGTCGGTCGAGAAATTGTCGACCGAGAGGACCTTCAGTCAAGAAGTTGTTGACCGAGCAGGTCACTAATTTCCAGTCTGATGTAAAATTGTTGAATTCCTTTTAAATTGATCAAAATTGCTATCTACTTAATGATTAATGACTGTATATATTTTGGAAATCATCCATGAAAACTTATATGAGATTAATTTGGTTTATTCTCTAAATAATTTAAGTTAAAACTAAAATTATGCTTAGTTTAATAAAAGGAAATTTCTGTTTTATCATTATTCACATGATTTTTTTAAAAAGTATTTTCTGGTCTATCCATATAGAAATCATGTGATTACAATCATGGAATTATCATTATATGCTTTTATTGCTTTATCATTACATCGTTCAGCTCATAAAGATAATGATGTGTTAGCACGAATAGATAATGATAATTTTATGCATGGATCCTTGATGCTACATAGGCAAGCAAAATGATTCAACAATGATATATCTCTTAGAAATGCTTGCAACATATAAGGTAAAAATTTCTCAATTGGCATTTTTAATACATGAGATAATCACGTGTTCATTTTTAAGAAGATGTTTTCATATTGAGTATCACTTAACATGCTTCAAAATTGATACTTCACATATGAGTGCTTAAATTGAAAATCTGCAATTTTTGCCTCTTGGTTGAAATAAAATTCGATCAAGGGGTGCTAAGGTCGTAGTCAAAGTCGACCTAAAATAAGTTTGACACAATACTTATTTGAATATCATTTTATATATTAAAAAAAAATCAGCTTCAAAAATCCATACCTAGTAAGTCTGTCGGTCGACGAATTCTTCGACCGAAAACATCTCGGTCAGCCTACCTCTCTCGACCGATAGAGCCCAGACAGAATTAACACCGGACACACTTCCGGTCGACAATTGTTCGACCGAGACAGTGTCGGTCGACAATTGTTCGATCGAGTATCAACCGCTGGGATATGACCGTTAAAATCCGACCGTTACCGTTGGGCGGCCGACCGTTTCAAGTCGACCGTTGGACGGCCGAGTGGCGCGTCTGGAATATGACCGTTGCGGACGCTTGGTCGACAAATTGTCGACCGACCCGGTCACTGGATTGCTATAAAAAGGACCAAAAACGGGTCATTTCCTCAGACTCTCATATTCTTGTTTCCATAGCTTCTCTTTAGTGCATTCTTGTGCAAATCTTTAGTATTTTCATCCCCAAGCCTTCCTTGCTTCTTCTCCACTTTCAAGCAAAGCAATGGCATCCTCATCTGCTGGTGGAAAGAAGAAGGTTGCTGGCAGGAAAGGAAGGGAAGCTACTCCACCATTGACGATCATCAATGACATTCCCTTCGTCGACGGAGATGTTGGTGATCGCTATCTAAGGCTCTCCTCCAAAGATCCTCTCCCACGAAGACCAGTTGAAGTTCTGGACTTCCTCAACATCGTCGACTTGGAGGATCTTTTTGAGGTGCAAAAGTTGAAAGAATTCCTCAACCCTTCTTTCCCTTCCTACTCCTCCAAGGTAGTGAATGAATTCTATGCTAACCTCATCTCCCATTCTGAAAATGAAACCATCTTCTTCTATTCTATGGTCAATGGGCATAGCTTTCGATTTACTGAAGAGGATATTCTTGACATGCTAAATATTGACCTAGTTGAATATCAAGACACCCTTGACCTTACCACTGGAAACCCACTTAATACTTTTTCCCAAGGTGACCATACCGTCAGTCTTAGTGACATCAAAAGAACCATTTTTCAATCCAATACAACCTATCACGAAGATAGGGGCACATACTACGCTATCAATCTCAAACCTACAGCTAGGATTGTAAACCTTATTGTTTCAACAAACATACATCCTAGAGAAAATAAGTCTGAAGTTCCTATTTTTCGCATGTGTCTAATCTATGCCATTATCCAACGTATTCCCACAAATTTTATCCGCATCATTCTTAAAAACATGCTTGAGTTTTCTGGCAATCCCCCATATGCTGATTTTGTATGCCAAATTACTCAACATTTTCTTAAGAAACAAATTGAGGATATGGGATACACATGGGAAAGAAGACCACAAAAAATAAGCAAAAACACAGTAGAGAAAATGGGAATTGATTTTGGTCACAAGAGGGCTAGGATGGAAGATGAGACATCTACTCAAGATATACCACCACCACCTCCTCCTACCAACCCATCCTATGATCCCATCCAAAACACCTTAACCTATGTTGCTGGGTCACAATATCATCTAAGTAAACAATTAGATTATAACCATCATGCCATAATTTATCTAAACCAAAGAATGCAAACCCTTTCTCCAAACCAACCAGACGAATATCCTTATTCTTTAAATCCTGGCATGCTCAACCCATATAATCCTTCTTACAACTACTACCAAACTCCACCTCCACCATCTACAGATCTCACGCACACTCAGTTTTCCTCAATGCAACTATAAGATATTGCTGCTCATTTCCGATTTGATCGTGTTCCTACCTTCTTGGAGGCGTATGCCTTAACCAAGACAGGTGCTCTGGAGTGGCAAACTTTGGTCCAATATTATAGAGCTGAGCCTTTTCTTGGGAAAGATCCTGATATTGATGTAATTCTAAAGTCTTTCTAGTGAGATTTGGAGTTGTATTAGTTGTAATGAAATCTTTGCATGATTGTAATAAAAGGGTTATTTCTACATGATTTGGTTATCTTTCCATGATTATAACAATTCTTTGTAATGAAATTGGTTATCTTTAAATTCTTATAATGGATACTCTTCAAAAGCATATATGTCATCTTCTGATATGTTTTTTCTATGGCATCTTTTGAATATGGTTTATAAGACTATTATAGTAGAGCATACAAAACAAGGGGAGTAATCAATAACAATAAATTAAAACGGATGAAATCTTTGTAAATAACAATAAATTTAAAATTTTGGCTTTTAATGGACATCTTTTTCATTTGATGTTGATGGGACATCTAATTAAGGGGGAGTTTTAATTCTTAAGCGGATATCTTTTTGAAATGACAAAGGGGGAGAAATAAATATAAACTTAGTAATTATGCAAAACTCAATCAATGAGTTTCATAAATCTCTTGGCTTTACATTGAAAGTTGTTATATTCCCTAAAGAGTTGGATTTCATGTTCCATAATTCATGGGGAATAATAAGCACACATGTTATAAATAAGAGAGAAAGCTACAAAAGGTAATCTAAAGGTATGAAACTCATATGTTGTATATTTCCTTCATTTATATTTTGGAAATGTTTGTCATCTTCAAAAAGGGGGAGATTGTTGGCTAAATGGACATCTATAAATCCCTTTGTTTTGATAATGACAAACATTTCATTCTTATTGATCTAACGTGCTACTTGAGTGTGCAGGCACAAGGTGGATGACAAAGTACTAGGGAAATCCATAATGCTTACATGTTTATATTTTCATGAAATGTAATCGCTTTGTAAAACCTTGTACAAATATATAATGTACAAGTACTTAGATTTCATGTAAATCAAGCGTTAGATTCGCCCTAGCTAAACATCACATTTCGATAGGTCATCCCCTTGAATAGTGTCACATATGCATACTCATACACACACTTAGTGCTTTAATTGGAAAAGTGAAACAGGGTCAATCTCGGTCGACTAACTCCTCGACCGAGACACTTTCGGTCGACAATCTTCTCGACCGAGAAAGGCCCAAAGTAGCCGTTAGACACAACTGACAAGGTAGTTGGCAGTTGGAGATAAACGTCGCAAAACACTTGATTGAGAGAGCCTTTCAGTCGACAAGAGTTCGACCGAGTAGGTGTCTCGGTCGACCATTCCTCGACCGAGATGAACTCTGACAGCAACTGTAGAGTAAATTAATTAGCCGTTGCTAAAGGAACAAACTTGTACCTAACGGCTAGTTAAGCACTTAGAAACCCCTACAAGGTGTCTAGAACGTCCTTAAGCATCCATAAGCTATTCCTATAAATAGTACAAGCCATAGGACACTCAAACACACTTGTCTCCTTCTTCCAATTTCAATTGTGGTTGTTTGAGTTCAATAATTGTTAAAATCTTTTTAAAACTTCATTCACCCCCCCTCTAGTGTTGTTCATACTTCACATGAAGCATAATTTCAAAAGAAAAAAACATGATTTTTAAGCTATTGTCCATAGGACCAAGAGAAAGAATAAACTTAGGTGAATTGCTCAACATAAAATAATAGGAGATGCAAACATACCTCTCATAGAGTCTTAACAAAACAAGATTACTTCTAGATCCAAAACTAGGTTTCCAAAGCACCTAATAACATATATGTGAAATTAGAGTTAGAACTACATTGATTATTCAAAACCCTAAAAGTTGCCTTTTTATTATATGGGAATTAGGTTACCAAAACCATGTCATGTTATTATTAAACCTGACTCTCTCTCTCTTCCCACTTGCTCCCTTCCATCTCTAGAGCAGGGTGATCATGGCAGGCCTAGGGCCGACAGTTGAGGGCGATGCCAGATAGGCCAAGGTGTCTCAGGTCCAAGCTACTGCCAGAGCAAAAGGCAAGGATAAGGATCCATGGAGAAAGCTTGGAGAAGATGTCACAATTGCCAAGGGACTAGGAAAAGGTGGTAGAAGGACCTCTGATTTGAATCTGAGGATCGGTGGTGGACGACCCCAAAATACTTTTCTAATAAGGACCCTGACCTTTGTTTAGGGTTTAACCTGTTTGTTTTGCTTAACCCTAATGCTTTGGTTCTTGCTAATCACCTTTAGTGGTGATTAGGGTTTGGTTGTGCTTTGTTGTGAGTCGGAGGGGCTACTTGCAAATAACCCAAGTCTAGGGTTTATGGGCAAGTTTGCCACCTTGTGAGGAGTTCCTCTCTCTCCTTGCTTCCTCTAGGGTAGAGAGGAAGGCTTGGGCTCGTTGCTTGGAGTCCTGTTGGGCTTGGTTGAGCTTGTTGGGCCTTGTGGTGCCTTGCTTTTGTTCCCTTTGGGCCTTATATCGGCCAGGAGGTGGCTGTGTCGCCCAGGGGTGTGTCGCCCATGACCTTTGACTAAGCTTTGACCTCGTTTGTGTCACCACTAGTAGACATTTGGTGCTTGATGCTTGCATGTAGCAATGACATTGGACATGTGTTTAGGGCTTGCTAGAGTGGTGGCTCGTGCATTAGGACAAGTGTCCCTAGGTGGGCGACACCTTGCTTGGGTCTACCTTGTTTTCTCCTCCAACCCCTTCTATATATGTACTCTTTTCCTCTTGCTAAGGATCCTTTAGTCTCTTGGTTTCTCCTCTACCTTGGTGCACGACACCCTTCTCCTTGGCAGCTTGGTGGATGACACCCTTGGAGGAGCTAGCTTGGTGGCTGACCCTCTTTGGAGTCTTCTTCTTCCTTTGTGCTAGGAGCTTGGAGATTGCTTAAGGCGGGTTGCATAACTCCTAATCCTAACTATTCTACCTCCTTCAATGTTCTTATATGATGCTATCTTTATTTCTTGCTTAGTTGTTATTGTTGGCCGAACCATGTATGCTAGGGTTTCTTTGTGAGCAACACTCTCTTCTCTCCTAGGTCTTGAGGAGTGAGCTTGAGCTCTAGTAGCTTAAGCAACACCCTCCTCTCACCATGGACTTGAAGGGTGAGCTTGATGGTAGTTGTGGACCAAGACTAGGGTTGTCCTTTGTGTTGCCCAATGGATGTTAAGAGATGTGCAAGACCCCTCTCTCATTAAGTTGAGAGGTGAGCCATCTTCTTGACTCTTTAGGGTTTGATGCCCTTGTGCTTGAGGTTACTGACGAGTTGTATCTTGGTCGTTATAATCTTTGAGAGGTTCTGCCCAATAGCCCTCTTAACCTAGATGCTTTGGACGATAGGTGGTCGTAGCTGTGATGGACGATACCCCACTTGATCTTGAGTCTGGATGACACATGATGGGTGTTGTGTCGGGCGTCACATGCCTAGTTCCTGCCTTGTGTGACGGGTGTCACACCATGTTAATATGACCTGCTCGATACACATTGGTTAGATGTTTGCCTTGTGCTTCTATACCTTGGTCGATGGGGCGTTGGGGTCTGGTTCTGTGGCAGGCGTCCCCCTAGAATGAGTTCCCTGCACGACAGTGTGTCACCTGGTACCCTTGGCCGTCACACGTTATGACTCACATGGCCTTGCTGCACGATATACCATTGGTGCTGCACAACGCAGTGTTGCACGTCACCTAGTATGCTTGGCTGTCACATGTTGACCGATATGGTTGGACGATAGAGGGATCACTGCCCGATACCACTTATGGTGAGGGTAGTGGGGGCAATAGTGAGGGTCTTGTTCCTCGTTTGAAACCCGATATGTTGGATTATATCATGTTTGGTTTATTATGGAAGCTATTGATATGCTTGAGATAGTAGATCACCTTCATGTATTCTAATACAACATTTCATGTGCATATGATCATGTATAACGATAAGGAAATGATAAGCATGTAGAATGCCTTGCTTAATGATGTAACCTATGCTTATGATCACCAGTGGAGGCACGATTGATAAAGTATATAATCATTAATGTCACCCTGTATTGATAGCATGGTCTTTCTGTTAAGATGATTATTGTGTACACTAACCATGCAGGTGATGCATAGCCAAGTAAAAGGCTATGATGTATATATATATAATGAGTAACATTGTTTTGGTAGTTACTCTTGATGGTAAGATAACTTGTATGATATAATTGACTAAAGTGCTTGGGATTGCTACCCCATGATGATGATGTAAGCCTTACAAGCAGTGGAAATACCTGATGAGGGATTGTGATTCCATGGTATGAGATGATCCTTGAGATGGATCTGGGTGATTGGCAAGAGGCCAAGTGATAACATGTAACATGGATCCTTGTGATGGATCAGGATGATGTTGATTACCATAAAAGCATAACATTGTATTTTATGTTGTTTAATTCCCATTATAATTTGCATGTTATACAACTTGGTTGAATCTTTCAATCCATATAAAAGATACTAATTAATCATAGTGGAATGTATCATGTAGTTTCCCTGGCCATAGATCCATCATCGTCAATAGTTGGTGATGGTGAAACAGGTTCTCTTACAGGTTAACCCGGAGCACATATTATTGAATATGCAAGGTTTCTCCTAGCCTAAAATAGTGAGGATTCGAGTGCAGCTCCGGTTGCAGGCTTGGGATATGAATAGAGCATGGTGACCAGGCCCATGGCTCAGGATATGTGATATGGGAGCATGAATGCGTTCATTGCTCAGAGCACGGTGAACAGGCCCGTGGCTCAGTTTTACTAGCACCGAGACCTGTACCGAGGCGGGCTAGAGGATGGGTAGCCTATGGAGCTGACCCTGTGGTTGAGGCCACATAAGCATGAGTCTGCGGTCCTACTTTGTTTCTCGTACACTAACTACGAGGGGAGAGGTCATGGAGTCTGTCTCTTCCATGTGACCTTGTATGGCACCACCTCCGAGTTTCGTAGTTGTCGGTTGGATTTGAACAGTACGGTTCACTTCCTCAGGGCATAATAATACGTAATCCATCTGTACAATATTTATTTCTTAAGGAAAAACACAGAACATTGGTTGAGGCCTTGCTTGTATAGTTAATCTTGTTACATCTTGCAGTTGTTTATACGTTCCTCATATTATGTGATAAGATCTCATAAACCTTATCTTGTCAATCATGTTCCATAAAGAGATGATTGGTGATATATCTTCCATACAGCCTGGTAAGCTTGATGGTATGAATAGCCTTTCTATATAGACTGTTATTATTCTACGTTTTACTGTTTCTCTACTGTTGTTGCTTTATCCTTCTGGTTTTATAGTTTTTGCAGGGAGTTATGTTTCTCACTGGGACAATGTTCGATTGTCTCACCCAGCTGGTTTTTAGGTGTTCGAGCTATACGTGGTGGTGGTCACGGAGTTGTGGCCAAGTAGCAAGAAGAGAAGTAGAAGGCAAGAGATGGATATGTTGCTATTTTGGATGTTTTGTAGTAGAGTCTAGAGTCAACCCTATACTCTCATGTTCTTGGGAACATTTTGACGTTGTTTCACGATGTATGGTTATTGATGTTTTGTATATCCTGTTGCTGGCCGGATGTGGGCCGTTATGTATATATAACAGGTGATGAACTCAGGTAATGACAAGACAACTGTTGTCCTAAGCTGTGGACCCATATCAAGGCTTGTATATGCTTATATAACATGTTTTTCTGCAGGATGAGGACTTTGATGTAATAGCTTATCAGTTTATCAGTTTTTCTACAATCGGTTTTAATTAACCCGTGTTCTTGGTAATCTGTGGTTATGGCGATTTCCGCATCTTTTCACGTAACACCTCGCTATCTGTGTGATAGTGGGATGTGTTGCCATAAGTTTTGGAATCAGAGCCCTAGGTTCGCTGAGTCTATAGGGATTTAGGTCTAGGATGTGTCTGTTCTTGTGAGTTGTCCAGATTTTCTTACAATCGTCTTCTACTCTCAGCGGAAGAAAAGCCAAGATGTCTGGAGACCATGAAGAACACGCAGCTGAGAACAGCGATGCTGCATCAGTTGATGGAGCTTTTGGGAAGGCACATGAAGATCGGGTGCCTAAGGTCCCCCAACCTGACCCAGCCATTCTTGAGCACCCTGCCTATCAACAGCTTATGGGGCAGATAATGGCTACGATGAATCTCATGGTTGAGCGATTGCCAGTGCCTCCTCTGAGAGCACAAGATCCCCATGGTGAAACATCGGGTATTGGGAAGACCTTTGAGCGGATTCGACGAGTCGGAGCTTCGGATTATGCTGGAATGGCTGATCCAGTAGATGCAAATCTGTGGCTCACAAGTCTTGAGAAGGCTTTCTGAATCCTCGACATCCCCGAAGCGGACAAAGTAAAGCACGTTGTCTACCTTCTGAAGGGTAGTGCTGGTCATTGGTGGACCATCGAGGAAGAAAAGCGGCCTGGTGAGGTGGTCTATTGGGAAGTTTGCCAGTGCGAGTTCGTCAGTAGATACTTCCCGAAGACGTATCTGGATGAGAAGATCAGCCAGTTTGAGCACTTGTGCCAAGAAACGATGAACATCACCGAGTATGAAGCCAAGTTCATGGACTTGCTGAGGTTTTGTCCTCATATGGCGGCGACAGATGAGGAGCAGATCAGGCGCTTTGAGAAAGGTCTGAGTGCTGAGCTGACAACACCTATTTCTACGTTGGAGAACAGAGAACGGTTTGCTATGTTTGTGGAATCCGTACGGAGGATCGAACGATCAGTCTGGGAGAAGAGAGAATCCATGTCTAAGAAGAGACCTGCTCAGTTTCAAGGATAGATGTTCGGTGGCCTCAAGAAGCCAAGGTTTTCAGCACCTTCTATGATGAGAGGTTCCAGTGCCCTGTTGCAGTGGTCTCTGAGTAAAGGAAGAAGATATGTTTCTTTGTCGTCTAAGGCACGTAGTACAACTTCTGTGGTAGTGACAGGGCCATCTAGGCCATTGTTTTGAAGATAGGGCCTGCTATCTTTGTGGTCAGACCGGGCATCTCAAGTTGCATTGCCCAGACATAGATGTTGAAGTGACACAACAGCCGAGGCAGAATCAACAAGGATCAGATAGATAGCAGCCCAGTGGTAGTAGAGGGCGAGGACGCGGTCAAGCGTCACAAGCTGGATCGTCTTCTCAGGGAAGCAGAGGATGTGGACAGCAAGCAACGGCTCGATTCTATGCTATGAGTCAGCCGGAGGCGATAGTCAACCCGCGAGTGGTGACAGGTCAGATGGAGTTATTTCATTATGATATGTCTTCTTCTTGCTTTATATCTGTTCTGTTTGACCCGGGTGCTACACACTCTTTTATCGCCTATAGTATGCTTGAAAATTGTCGTTTACCTATTAGTTGTAAGAAGGATAGCTTGTTGTTAGAAACCCCTCTTGATGGTTCTTTGATGCTTCGAGAAGAGTGTCCATCTTGTGTCTTGTCTTTCGTGGGACACAACATTCAAGTGGATCTTATACCACTTGATATGCATGGTTTTGATGTTGTCCTTGGGATGGATACCTTAGAGAAGTATAAGGTTGTTTTGGACTGTGGTTCCAAGCAGGCTGTGTTTGATGATGCAGGAGAGAAGTGGATCTTCCAAGGAGATAGGAATATTCTTCCGACGTGTCTAGTTTCAGCTATGATGGCAGAGAAGTTGCTACGACAAGGATGCGAGGCATTCTTAGCTCACGTGGTAGATATCGTTGTGGATGCCAAGGCGAAAGATCCTAGTCTCGAGGAGGTGTCAGTTGTCTGAGAGTTTGCTGATGTGTTTCCTGATGAGTTTCCTTGTGTTCCTCCACCCCGAAAGATTGATTTCGAGATCAATCTGGTACTAAGAACGCGGGCAGTGGCACAGACACCGTATAGGATGGCTCCCGTAGAGATGACAGAGCTTAAGAAGCAGTTGCAAGAGTTGTTGGAGAAAGGTTTCATCCGACCAAGTACGTCGCCTTGGGGTGCTCCAGTATTGTTCGTCAAGAAGAAGGATGGATCGATGAGGTTGTGTATAGATTACCAGCAGTTGAAAAAAGTCATGATCAAGAACAAGTACCCGTTACCAAGGATAGATGATCTGTTCGATCAGTTGCGTGGTGCTACAGTGTTTTCAAAAATCGATCTACGGTCTGGATATCATCAGTTGAGGATTAAGGAAGATGACATACCAAAGTCATCTTTCAGGACGAGGTATGGTCACTTCGAGTTCGTGGTTATGTCGTTTGGGCTAACCAATGCACCTGCTGCTTTCATGGACCTGATGAACAGAGTGTTCCGTCTGTTTTTAGATCAGTTTATTGTAGTCTTTATAGATGGCATCTTGATCTATAGTCGGGACAGGCAAGAGCATGAGCGACATCTTCGTCTAGCATTGATTCTTCTTCACCAACATCATCTATATGCTAAGTTCAGTAAGTGTGAGTTCTGGTTGGAAGAAGTGACTTTCTTAGGCCATGTGATATCTGCAGAAGGAGTCAAAGTGGACCCGAGGAAGGTGGAGTCTATTGCGGACTAGGAGCAACTGAAGACGCCGACAGAAGTTCATAGTTTCCTGGGTTTAGCAGGATACTACCAGAGGTTTATCAAAGACTTCAGTGCAATTGTGTTGCCAATTACGAAGTTGACCAGGAAGGATGTACCTTTTGTTTGGGATAATCAATGTCAGCTAGCTTTTCAGAGTTTGAAGGAGAAGTTGACCAGTGCTCCAGTGTTAATCATGCTAGAGCCTAGGAAGGGCTATGTTATCTTCGGTGATGCTTCCAAGAGAGGTTTAGGCTGTGTACTGATGTAGGAAGATCATGTGGTTTCTTTTGCTTCACGACAGCTTAAGAAATACGAGGAGAACTATCCGATTCATGACTTGGAATTGGCAACAGTGGTTCATGCATTAAAGATTTGGAGACACTATCTATATGGGGAAGTGTGTCAGATCTTTACAGATCGCAAGAATCTGAAGTACATCTTTTCGCAGCATGAGTTGAACATGTGATAGTGTCGATGGATGGAGTTGATTAATGATTACGACTACACTATCGACTATCATCCTGGTAAGGCGAATGTGGTAGCGGATGCGCTCAGCCAAAAGTCTTCTTCTCTTTCTTTAAAGAAGGCACAGTTGAGTTCTCTGGTATGCTATAGACGGGATATGCTTGTTTCCTTGCGACAGATGAATGTGCAGATGAAAGTTTCCTTGTTAGCTGGACTTTTAGCACAGATGCAAGTCAAGCCTATGTTGAGACAATAGATCAAGGATGCACAGCAGACGAATGATGCAGTACAATTGATCAGATTCGAGTTCGGTAGTGAAAAGCGTGATGGGTTCCATGAGTCTGAGGATGGACTAGTATGCTATCGTGATATGATGGTTGTCCCCGATGCTAATGATCTGAGGAAGTTAGTGCTTGAGGAAGCACACACATCGATGTATGTTATGCATCTAGGTGTCACCAAGATGTATGATAGTTTGAAAGACTTGTATTGGTGGCCTGGCTTGAAGAGAGATGTGGCCGAGTTTGTGGCTAGATGTGCGGTATGTCAGCAAGTTAAGGTTGAGCATCAAAAGACGGCAGGTACGTTGTAACCCTTTCTGATACCGCAGTGGAAATGGGATCATATAACCATGGATTTCATAGTTGGTCTGCCCAGGACAACTAGAAATCATGATTCCATTTGGGTAGTAGTGGACAGATTGACGAAGTCTGCCCATTTCATACCGGTGAAGAAAACATATACAGCCGAGAAGCTTGCTCGTGTATATGTGGACGAGATAGTGTGATTGCACGGTGTGCCAGTAACGATAGTTTCTGACAGAGGTCCTCAGTTCATAAGTCATTTCTGGGAACAGTTGCACAAAGCGTTGGGAACGCAGTTGAGGTTCAGTACCGCCTTCCACCGGCAGACAGACAGATAGTCTGAGAGGATTATTCAGACTTTAGAGATCTCCTTCGAGCTTGTGTTTTGTAGTTTCTAGGTAGTTGGGATGTACATCTCGGTCTGATAGAGTTTGCCTACAACAACAGTTACCATTGGAGCATTGACATGGCTCCTTATGAGGCTTTGTATGGAAGGAAGTGCAGATCTCCTCTGTGTTGGTATGAGTCTGGCGAGTATCAGCTTTTGGGTCCTGAGTTAGTACAGCAGACAACAGAAAAGATCAAGGTGATACATCAACAATTGAAAGTGGCACAGGACAGGCAGAAGTCTTATGCAGACAATCATCGATGACCTTTGGAGTTCCAGGTAGGAGACAGAGTGTACCTTAAAGTCTCGTTGTGGAAAGGTGTGCTAAGGTTTGGACGGAAGGGTAAGTTAGCACCCAGGTATATGGGACCTTACCCAGTTATAGCATGTGTTGGCAGAGTAGCCTATGAGTTAGAGTTGCCTCCAGAGTTGCACAAGTTACATCCAGTGTTCCATGTCAATATGCTGAAGAAAAGTCATCCAGATTCAGGAACAGTGATTCAGCCAGTTGAAGTTGAGCTTGATGAAGATGTGACCTACGAGGAAGGTCCTGTGATGATCCTTGATAGAAGGGTTAAGAAGTTGAAGAGGAAGGACCTGGTTCTTGTAAAGGTTCTTTGGCATCATCGTGGCGTTGAGGAATCCACGTGGGAGCTTGAGGAAGATATGAGGAAGAAGTATCCCTCGCTTTTCTCTTCAGATTTCGGGAACGAAATCCCTTGAAGGGGGTTAGGTTTTAAGGACCCTGACCTTTGTTTAGGGTTTACCCTATTTTTTTTGCTTAACCATGATGCTTTGGTGCTTGCTAATCACCTTTAGTGGTGATTAGGGTTTGGTTGTGCTTTGTTGTGAGTTGGAGGGGCTACTTGCAGATAACCCAAGTCTAGGGTTTGTGGGCAAGTTTGCCACCTTGTGAGGTGTTCCTCCCTCTCCTTGCTTCCTCTAGGGTAGAGAGGACGGCTTGGGCTCGTTGCTTGGAGTCTTGTTGGGCTTGGTTGAGCTTGTTGGGCCTTGTGGTGCCATGCTTTCATTCCCTTTGGGCCTTGTATCGGCCAGGAGGTGGTTGTGTCGCCCAGGGCAGTGTCACCCAGGGGTGTGTCGCCCAGCTGTGTCGCCCATGACCTTTGACCAAGCTTTGACCTCGTTTGTGTCACCACTAGTAGACACTTGGTGCTTGATGCTTGCATGTAGCAATGACCTTGGACATGTGTTTAGGGCTTGCTAGAGTGGTGGCTCGTGCATTAGGACAAGTGTCCCTAGGTGGGCGACACCTTGCTTGGGTCTACCTTATTTTTTCCTCCAACCCCTTCTATATATGTACTCTTTTCCTCTTGCTAAGGATCCTTTAGTCTCTTGGTTTCTCCTCTGCCTTGGTGCACGACACCCTTCTCCTTGGCAGCTTGGTGGATGACACCCTTGGAGGAGCTAGCTTGGTGGTCGACCCTCTTTGGAGTCTTCTTCTTCCTTGGTGCTAGGAGCTTGGAGCTTGCTTAAGGCGGGTTGCATAACTCCTAATCCTAACTTATCTACCTCCTTCCATGTTCTTATATGATGCTAGCTTTGTTTCTTTCTTAGTTGTTCTTGTTGGCCGAACCATGTATCCTAGGGTTTCTTTGTGAGCAACACTCTCTTCTCTCCTAGGTCATTAGGAGTGAGCTTGAGCTCTAGTAGCTTAAGAAACACCCTCCTCTCACCATGGACTTGAAGGGTGAGCTTGATGGTAGTTGTGGACCTCGACTAGGGTTGTCCTTCGTGTTGCCCGATGGATGTTAAGAGATGTGTAAGACCCCTCTCTCGTTAAGTTGAGAGGTGAGCCATCTTCTTGACTCTTTATGGTTTGAAGCCCTTGTGCTTGAGGTTAGTGACGAGTTGTATCTTGTTCGTTATAATCTTGGAGAGGTGCTACCCGATAGCCCTCTTGACCTAGATGCTTTGGACGATAGGTGGTGGTAGCTATGATGGACGATACCCCACTTGATCTTGAGTCTAGATGACACATGATGGGTGTTGTGTCGGGCATCACATGCCTAGTTCCTGCCTTGTGTGACGAGCGTCACACCATGTTAAGATGACCTGCCCGATACACCTTGGTTAGATGTTTGCCTTGTGCTGCTATACCTTGGTCGATGGGGCGTTGGGGTCTGGTTCTGTGACGGGCGTCCCCCTAGAATGAGTTCCCTGCCCAACAGAGCGTCACCTAGTACCCTTGGTCATTGCACGTAATGACTCACAAGGCCTTGCTTCACGATATACCACTGGTGCTGCACAACGCAACGTTGCACGTCACCTAGTATGCTTGGCCGTCACATGTTGACCGATATGGTTGGACGATAGAGGGAGCCCTGGCCGATACCACTTATGGTGAGGGTAGTGGGGGCAATAGTGAGGGTCTTGTTCCTCATTTGAAACTCGATATGTTGGATTCTATCATGTTGGGTTTATTATGGAAGCTATTGATATGCTTGAGATAGTAGATCTCCTTCATGTATTCTAATACAACATTTCATGTGCATATGATCATGTATAATGATAAGGAAATGATAAGCATGTAGAATGCCTTGCTTAATGATGTAACCTATGCTTATGATCACCAGTGGAGGCATGATTGATAAAGTATATAATCATTAATGTCACCCTATATTTATAGCATGGTCTTTCTGTTAAGATGATTATTGTGTACACTAACCATGCAGGTGATGCATAGACAAGTAAAAGGCTATGAGGTATATATATATAATGAGTAACATTGTTTTTGTAGTTACTCTTGATGGTAAGATAACTTGTATGATATTGACTAAAGTGCTTGGGATTGCTACCCCATGATGATGATGTAAGCCTTAGAGGCAGTGGAAATACCTGATGAGGGATTGTGATTCCATGGTATGAGATGATCCTTGAGATGGATCTGGGTGATTGGCAAGAGGCCATGTGATAACATGTAACATGGATCCTTGTGATGGATCAGGATGATGTTGATTACCATAAAAGCATAACATTAAGTTTTATATTGTTTAATTCCCGTTATAATTTGCATGTTATACAACTTAGTTGAATCTTGCAATCCATATAAAAGATACTAATTAATCACAGTGGAATATATCATGTAGTTGCCCTAGCCATAGATCCATCATCGTCAGGAGTTGGTGATGGTGAAACGGGTTCTCTTACAGGTTAACCCGAAGCGCATATTGTTGAATATGTGAGGTTTCTCCTAGCCTAAAATAGTGAGGATTCGAGTGCAGCTCTGGCTGCAGACTCGGGATATGAATAGAGCATGGTGAACCGGCCCATGGATCAGGATATGTGATATGGGAGCATGAATGTGTTTATGGCTCAGAGCACGGTGAACAGGCATGTGGCTCAGTTATACTAGCTCCGAGACCTTTGTCGAGGTGGGCTAGAGGATGGGTAGCCTATGGAGCTGAGTCTATGGTTGAGGCCGCTTAAGCATGAGACTGCGGTCCTGCTTTGTTTCTCGTACACTGACTACGAGGGGAGAGGCCGTGGAGTCCGTCTCTTCCATGTGACCTTGTATGGCACCGGCTCCGGGTTTTGCAGCCGTCGGTTGGATTTGAACGGTACAGTTCACTTCCTCAGGGCATAATAATACGTAATCCAACTGTACAATATTTATTGCTTAAGGCAAAACACGGAACATTGGTTGAGGCCTTGCTTGTATAGTTAATCTTGTTACATCTTGCAGTTATTTATACATTCCTCATGTTATGTGATAAGATCTCATAAACCTTATCTTGTCAATCATGTTCCATAAAGAGATGATTGGTGATATATCTTCCATACAGCCTGGTAAGCTTGATGGTATGAATAGCCTTGCTATATAGACTGTTATTATTCTACTAGTGCTATTTCTTTATCCTTCTAGTTTATTAGTTTTGGCGGGGAGTTATGTTTCTCGCTGGGATAATGTTCCATTGTCTCACCCCGCTAGTTTTCAGGTGTTCAAGCTAGATGTGGTGGTGGTCGCGGAGTTGCGGCCGAGCAGCAAGAAGAGCAGTAGAAGGCAAGAGATGGATATGCTGCTATTTTGGATGTTTTGTAGTAGAGTCTTGAGTCATCCCTGTACTCTCAGGTCCTTGGGAGCGTTTTGACGTTGTTTCATGATGTATGGTTATTGATGTTTTGTATATCCTGCTGCTGGCCGGATGTGGGTTGTTATGTATATATAACAGGTGATGAACTCAGGTAATGACAAGACAGTTGTTGTCCTAAGTTGTGGACCTATATCAAGGATTGTATATGCTTATATAACATGTTTTTCTGTAGGATGAGGACTTGGATGTAATAGTTTCTCAGTTTATCCATTTTTCTGCAATCAGTTTTTATTAACCCGTGTTCTTGGTAATCTGTGGTTATGGTGATTTCTGCATGTTTTCGTGTAACACCTCGCTATCTGTGTGATAGTGGGATGTGTTTCCACATTTCTTCACAGAGGGGGATAAATGGAAATGAATGAGATTCACTGAACCCATAATGGGCGAGATGGATGACTACCATAGGTACTCAACGATCATCCAAATTGTGGGTACCTCGGTGAAGACTGCCACACTAGTACAGAAACAGCGTTCAATGTCACTTTTCTGGGCATCAATTATTAAGGAAATCTGACGCCTATAACATTCAACGTCAGTGATGTAGGTCATCCGACGTCTATAGTCAAGACATGGGTCCCGCTTTGTATCCAGCGTCGGCTGCATAACAAACAACCGATGCCTAAAATCGCCCGCAAAATCCAATTTTCGTGCGAAAAGTTTTTGGCACATACAGCGTTGTTTTTTTACCAACAAACTGACGCCTATATAAGATGAAAAATTGCGCGAAAAGTTCCAGCTTAGGTGTCGGTTATCCGTTGATAACCGACGCCGATAATGGTTCCTGCCATATTATTTAGGGCAAAATTTGTCTAATTGGACGTCAGTTATTTGAGTAGAACCGACGCTGAAGACTTTAGGTGTCAATTTTATTTTATAACCGACGCCTTTTACCAACTTAATAGACCCTCAAACGGCCACTGTCCCCTTTCTTCTGTTTCATCATCTTCTATTTCATCGCCCGCTGTTGCTCGCCTCCTGGTGCCTGCTGCTCTGTGTCGCTGCCGCCACCCACCACCTTCCTCCTTGTGTCATCGTCACGCCTCCTTCCTCCTTGCCGCCGCACACCGATGCCACTGCTCCTGCTATTCCTTCCTGCCGCCACCCACCGCCGACTACGGCTGCTAGTCTGTCTACCCTGCCGCCTGGAGCTCGCCGGCCACCGCTGCACCTACCTGCCCTGCTGCCTGGAGCTCGCCGGTCACCGCCACCACTGCTGGGAGGTCAGTTGTTGTTGCTTGCCTACTTGTCTGCCGCCGTTACTGAAAGGTATGCTTCCTCTAGTACTACTCCGCCACAGTTGTCTAGTTGTGCATACCTGCGAGTTATCAGGAACACCTAAATGAATGTCTAACACCTAAATGAATATCTAGTTGTGTATTTAATTTGGATGTATATGCTGAACCTAGATTTAGAGAGGACATGCTATAGTATTTTCCTAGTATGGTGAAAGATTCTCAATCGTGTGTATCACATGGGATTCTTATCTCAACACAATGGACTGTAATATATGCATCTAATGCCTTAAATGGAAGACTCGAATGTTATAAAATCTCATCAAAGTAGGTAGAAACAACTTATATATATATTCATATCTTAATAATTCCATGAAGTGCACATTATCTTACTCAGGAAAAGTATGTGTATAATGTAGGATTAGTTCCATATAATTGTTCTATTTTAGTAAGCACATAGACTTAATCAACATTGCTACTTGTATGATCCTAGTGATTAAAAGCACTCTTTCCTAGTCCCCTCAGTAACTAATGTTCCCTTGAGATGAGTGTTAATTGATCTAGCTTGCTTACTTTCCTTGTAATGCCATCTTTTATGTGCTATGACCCACTAGTCACCTTTAGAGTATTAAAATGATGCAACTTGTACACTTGTTAAATTTGAATCTATAAATCCTATGAAATGATATCACCCCACAAAATCAGTAATCACTATTATGTCTTGTACACTCTAGAATCAAGATCTAATACTCTTATGCTATTTTAAAACCTAGAAACCCGTCCAAGATTTACTCATTCGGAGTAAATCTTGGATAGTCCCCGGTTTGGGATTGTTCTTGAACACCTAATCTCACTTAGTATGTAAGTGTATAATGTGTATTGGGTTTTTGAGAAAATTTTGGTAGCATTTCCTCGTTTGTTCTCTAAGTACATATGTACTTAGAGAACAACAGAGAAATGCTGCCGAAATTTTTTTGAAAACCCAATACACATTATACACTTACTAGTGAGATTAGGTGTTCAAGGATGGGATAGGTGGTACACATTTATTATATATAAGAATGACATCACATGTGTTTGTTGGCCTAGAAAGTGAACAATCATTGTTCTTTATATTACTTGTACATTGGTATAAATTAGAATGAACAATCACTAAATTATATACTGTTTGTATGGAGTCCGGCTTCATTGTAGATAATAGGAGTAAATCTTGGATAGGATGTAAGTGTATACCCTAATCTTGTCCTAATATATACTTGTTTTCTCTTTGATCATAGAATGGATAGATCATGGATGTCCATTCGCAATCGCTGCACCCCAGAGTTTATATCTGGTCTTGATCAGTTTATTAGATTTGCCGAGGAAAATAGGAAAAAACCTACAGATAGGTTCTACTGTCCATGTAGGCATTGCGGTAACAACTTGAAAGTCAACACTGGTGAGGAAATCAAAAGTCATGTCATGTGCAATGGGATTGTACAAGGCTATACAGAATGGCACTGGCATGGAGAGATTTCAAACTCGAAACCAGTAGATGTCGATAGCAGTGCTTGGGTGGAAGAAGAAATTGCCTCTGATGACGTAGATGTGTACGAACCAGTTCCAATAGACATCATTGATGTGATGCTGGATAGTTGTAGAGTAGAGCACACCGATCCACCTCCTATATTTAGAAACATTGTGCATGATGTTGAGATACTGTTATACACAGGCTGTGCTAAGTTTACGAAGCTTAGCGCTGTGTTGAGATTGTATAAGTTGAAAGCTAACAATAGATGGAGCGACAAAAGCTTCACTTCATTGTTGACTTTATTGAAAGAAATGCTTCCTGAAGGAAATGAGCTGCCAATCTCAACATACCAGGTAAAGAAAATGTTGTGCCCAATGGGAATGGAGGCCAAGAAGATACACGCATGCCCGAATGATTGTGTATTATTTCAAAAGGACTATGTATATTTGAAAGATTGTCCAAAATGTGGTGCGTCACGGTATAAATTGACGACTTCAGGGGAGTCCAAAACTGGTTCTCCTGCCAAGGTGTTGTGGTATCTACCTATAATATCACGGTTTCAACGCCTGTTTGCAAATTTGAAAGATGCAAAGAATTTGAGGTGGCATGCAGATGTTAAGAAAAATAATGATGGGATCCTACGACATGCGTCTGATTCACCACAGTGGAAGAAGATTGATCTATTATACCCCAAATTTGGTGAAGAAGATAGGAATGTAAGACTTGGGCTTTGTACATATGGGATGAATCCGTACAGGACATTGAGCAGCCAACATAGCACTTGGCCAGTCATGCTTGTTATATACAATATTCCTCCCTGGCTGTGTATGAAAAATAAGTATGTTATGTTGTCGTTGTTGATATCGGGCCCTAAACAACCCAGAAATGATATCGATGTTTATCTTGAACCTCTGATTCATGACTTAAAGAAACTTTGGGCTGAAGGTGTGATGACCTATGATGCTTTAGGAAGAGAGATATTTTGTTTGCACGCTATGTTGTTTTGCACTATTAATGACTTTCCAGCATATGGGAATTTGTCTGGATATAGTGTCAAAGGAGCTAAAGTGTGTCCTATATGTGAAGAAAACACTGATTCAATAAGACTAAAACATGGCGATAAGACTGTATATCTTGGTCATCGAAGGTTTCTTTCAAAATTACATCTGTATCATAGGAAGCGCAAAACATTCAATGGATGGAATGATGAACGGAGTGCACCTAAACCTATACCAGGGGATGTTGTTTATAAAAGAGTAAAAGACATTGTCAATGAATTTGGTAAGAAATCACAATGTAGTATGGCCACACGGAGTGATAATTCTTCATTCAAGAGGAAGTCAATATTTTAGGATCATCCTTATTGGAGTTCTTTGACAGTCAGACATTGTATCGATGTAATGCACATTGAGAAAAATGTCTGTGATAGCATCATTGGTACTCTGTTAAATATACCAGGTAAGACTAAAGATGGGATAAAATACAGACTTGACCTACGTGAAATGGGAATAAGGTCAGAATTAACATAATTATGTGAAATGGGTGATAAAAGAACATACTTACCTCCCACTTGTTACACGTTGTCTAGAAAGGAGAAGAAAGCTTTTTGTGAATGCTTGGTAAATGTTAAGGTGCCACATGGTTACTCATCCAACATCTGTAGATTGGTATCAATGAAAGATCTGAAGTTGATAGGTCTTAAATCTCAAGATTGTCACACTCTAATGCAACAAATATTTCCCATGGCAATTCGATCTATATTGTCGAAGCATGTAAGGTTTGCAATTACCAGACTTTGTTTCTTTTTCAACAGTCTATGCAGCAAAGTTATTGACCCTGATACTCTCGATAATTTGCAAAGAGAAGTGGTTGTTACCCTATGTCATCTTGAGATGTATTTCCCTCCTTCGTTCTTTGATATCACGGTACATCTTGTTGTCCACTTGACTAGGGAAGTTAAAATGTTGGGACTAGTTTTCTTGCATTGGATGTATCCCTTTGAACGATACATGATCATTTTTAAAGGTGATGTTTGAAATCGTTATCGGCCTGAAGGGAGTATTATTGAAGGTTATGTGGCGAGAGAGGTTATGGATTTTTGGAATGACTTTCTGAGTGGTAATAACACTCCTGTTAATGACAAGAATATTGAGGAGGGCAAAGGAATTTTGGGATCACGGGTGAAAGTAATCAGTCATGAGCAGTTGGAACAAGCTCACTTGTATATTTTACACAACATGGACGAAGTGAGTGTTTATATCGAGGATCATACCAATTTCATCAAGAGACAACATCCTCTAGCAAGTTCAATGTGGCTTGCTAGAGAGCATAATAAGACTTTTACTAAGTGGTTTGAAGATAAAGTCTTACATCAACTATCTCAAACACCAAATGATATTATAGAAACTATCAAATGCCTCACCTTTAAACCAAAACCGAATGTTATGTCTTATGAAGGGTTTGACATTAATGGGTTCACATATTACACAAAGCGCCAAGATGATAAGAGTGTCATCCAAAACAGTGGGGTCACTCTTCAAGCGTCGACTATGTATTTTGCAAGTGCAAAGGATAAGAGTCCACATGAAGCTAAAATATCATATTACGGTGTCATTGAAGACATATGGGAGTTTGACTACATAGATTTCAGAATTCCACTCTTTAAATATAATTGGGTTGATAACACCAAAGGAGTTATAGTGGATGATTTGGGTTTCACTTTGGTGAACTTTGAAAAGATTGGCGAGAAGGGTGAACCATTCATATTGGCATCACAGGCAAAACAAATATTCTATATTGATGATCCTGCAAATGATAAATGGTTGGTTGTTCTTCATGGTAAAAGACAGTTCATTGAAGATCCTATAGATGAAGAAGAGTACTATGATAAGTATGATGACTCCAATCCATTCTCTGTTGGGTTTCCAACTCCACAAAATATTGAAGCTAATGATGACTTATATGTGCGTGAAGATCACAATGAAGGATTGTTAATTGATAAAAGATCACAATTTTAGAGGCATGTATGTTTATATTTTTTTATTGAAGCTAAATGTTTGCTTTTTTAATATCAATATCATTTTCAGATTTGATTTTTCATTATCTTCTAGTTAATACAAATGCTAAATGTTTGCCTTTTTCTAGTTAATACAAATGCTAAATGTTTGCCTTTTTATAGTTAATACAAATGCTAAATGGCTTGTTACCTGAAAAGGATCTAAAATTCAAAGCCCTAGAATGGGTCAAGTTCAATTCAAAATGGCTACAAGTGTGCGTTTTGGGTTTTCTATGTAAACGACCTTAGAACATCTATGTAATCACTTGTAATGATGAATTGACTTGTAACTTAGAAGAGAATAATGTTTGGGACAAATTTCACCAAGTGTTAATCACTTTAAATGAAAATTAGAAAATGGATTACAGGCACTTGGTCGGTCGAGTTTTCCTGGATTGAAACTCGACCGATCATCCTTGGTTGATTTTCTAAAGATTGCATCGGTCGAGTTGTGCACTCACAGAACTCGACTAATGCAATCTTCAGAAAATCAACCAAGGATGATCGGTCGAGTTTCAATCCAGGAAAACTCGACCGACCAAGTGCCTGTAATCCATTTTCTAATTTGCATTTAAAGTGATTAGCACTTGGTGAAATTTGTCCCAAACCTTTTTCTCTTCTAAGTTACAAGTCAATTCATCATTACAAGTGATTACATAGATGTTCTAAGGTCGTTTACATAGAAAACCCAAAACGCACACTTGTAGCCATTTTGACTTGAACTTGACCCATTCTAGGGCTTTAGATTTTAGATCATTTTCAGATTTGATGTTTCATTATCTTCTAGTTAATACAAATGCTAAATGTTTGCCTTTTTAATGACATTTTCAGATGGCTGACCATGATGAGCATGATGTCCATGATGAGCATGAAGTCCATGATGAGCATGCTATCCATGAAGAGCATGGCGAGGATACCAATGTAAGTTGTAAAAACACATCTTGTATTTCTATAAAATTCATTATCTTCTAGTTATGTCATATATCCCATATTTCTATATTGCGCTAATTCAGTGTGTTTATTTTTGTCAAATTTTAGGTTGATGATGCACATGTACCCACTGAAGCACTGGAGCAACTTGATGTGCAGCACCAAACACTTAACAAGAAAAGAGGAATCACTATGTTGAAGAAGTTAATAGCGCTAAGTGGTAGTGGATCCAAATTGGTTGTGGAGTTTGATAACGGAGGAAATGCAATTGGAGTGAACCGCAATAATTTTGTAAACTATCTTGGGTGTGTCACTCGAAGCCATTGTGGTGTTAAGTATGATAATTGGCATAAAGTTCCTCAGGGGAAGAAAGACTTGATATGGAAGGATTTATGCGTGAGTTATTATTATTTGCAATTCTATTTTGTAGATTACAAATTATATTATTTGCAATTCTATTTTTGGATACTAGTTAATAAGAATTCTATTTTATAGAATCTGTTTGCATTGGATGAGAAGCTGCATCGTAAAAGCGTGATGCAACGTGCTGGAAAGATGCTTAGGAACTATAGGACAAATCTCAACAGAGAATACATAAAAGATGGTGATAAGAAGAAGAAGTCAGCCCTTGAACAGTGGAACTTCTTAGACAAAGAAGATTGGGACAATTTTGTTGCTTCAAGAAAATTTGAAGAATTCAAGGTATTAGGCGTCACTCCCAATTTGATTAATATATGTTGTATTCACCTATTCAAGATTAACATTTAGTGCTACTAACCAAATCATTAATGTGCATACTAACTAGGCCCTCAGTGACGCACAAAAAGCAAGGCGTGCACTGAATGTCCATGACCACACTATGGGTCCAAAGGGCTATGCAAGCGTTCGCCAAAGACTACAGGTGGAGTCTGCAGCTACTCAAGAGTCTGCTGCTACTCAGGAGTCTGCCACACCCATGCCTCACCATGATATCTAGATAGCTAGAAGGCAAAATAAGAAAGGTGAAATAAAGAAGCATGTAACTGCTGAGGCGGCTGCGAAAATGGTAAAATACAACTCTTAGAGCAATCGTTTGAATATTGATTATTTGTGGTGTTAACTTACCAATTTCTGTTGATGGTGATTAGCGGGAGCTGCACGAGTAGAGGAAACAAGGCACGTTCATCCCTCAGGGCACAAGGGATGAATTGATAGTTGCTCTGGGTAACCCAGAGCATCCTGGACGTGTTAGGGGTGTAGGCGCTGGTGTGGGCATCAAAGCATTCTTTGGGCTATCCCAGCACAAACCCAGAGCAAGACTTTCACAAGAAGAGGTAACCTATTCTTTTTTTAGAATGTTACTGCAAAAGGGAATTCAATAATAAGAAGCTAATGTTTCTTTTATTCATGTATAGGAGAATAAGAGAGTCGAGCATATAGTTGCTAAGAAGGTCAATGATATAGTTGCTGAGAAGGTCAAGGAAGAAATAGTGCGGTGGCAGCCATCTCAGGCTTCCAATCATCCTACGGCGACCCACTCTTCTCCTGATGCACAGACTGCGAGTAATCCTGGAGACCCATCGCCTAGCACGTCTGCTGTAAGTATTGTTTATGACATTGTAGCTAGTTTTTTCAAGATGATATGTTTTCAAGATGATATGTATATATGTATAACATTCTTTATGTAAATTTGTAGGCATTGAAGCCATGCCGCTTAAGAATGCAGGACTATGTTGTTGTAGAGGCGCAGGCTTACCAGTCCCTTCTTGGGGCAACATTTCATGGGACTCCAATGCCGCAGGGATACGTTTGTGTGAGCCCGGTATGTGTATTACCCGATTGGAGGGAAGATGCATTGCCATATGCCCACCCAGATATTGATACACTTGGAGAGGCAGAAGGCGGAGTGATATTGTGGCCCAAAGCAGATGTTGTCTACACTACTGAAATTGTAAGATAAATTTACATTACTTTAGATTGTTAACGTGTATATATGAGGTCAACTGATCTGAAATTATATATACAGGTTATAAAGAAGACACCCGGAGCACCTAGGCCTCCACCTCCACTTCTTGCATTACCAAGTTGGGTTCCAACTGACCTAAAATACCCGTTAGGTCCTGCTTGTAGGGGAATGGCATGTTGGCTACGGGCACATAATATACATTGCCCAATAATTGTTTCTTTAGAAGCAGTTTATGCAGGTCAATCATACGATAGCTCTTTATTTATATAAGATATTATTGAGCTGTTTATGTATGATTGGATGAATACATCAATGATAGAGACATGGATAAGGTGAGATCTTTTTTATACATCCATATACCTTGTGTAAGATCCGGTGATCTGGTTTCTTATATATTAATGCATACGTAATACATGTTTTTCAGCTACTTAGTCGAAGATCAATGCAAACAATTTGCATTTGATCATGTGGGATTTTTATTCCATCATTGATTAGTATGGTAGCTAAAGACCTTGATAGTGTTCAACAATACTGTATAGATGCTTTTACAATTTTCAGTCAGCAAAAGAAGACGATAATAATAGCTCCATTCAATGTCAAGTAAGTTTACTTTATTTATAATTTGGACTTATGAAAAATTCCATTTTTATTGTGCATTTTGAGTTATTAATTTTTAACTTTTTTACCTATAGCGCTAGACATTGGGAGTTACTAGTTATTGTCCCCGGGACGTTCACTGTTTATTATCTAGATCCTGCGGGAAGTACATAGAACACTAAAATTGGACACATATTGAGAATGCCATTATTCTGGTGAGAAATATTTCATTTTTATATCCGTTAACACCTGTTATTACATTACTATTTAATTATGCAATTTATTGTGTTACATTAACATGTAGGGGTTTAGATGCATTCAAAAATGCTGGAGGAAATGTCCCAAGGAGAAAGAACCAGCCAATAATTTGGGAGAACGTAAAAGTAAGTTCCCGACTCCAATGTATATATTACTTATGTGAACTGTGCTTAGTTTTATTTTTTAATATTTTGTATGTTTCAATTTATAGTGTGCTACACAAGACAACGACTGGCATGCACATACTATGTGATGCGATTTATGCAGATTATTATCTGACATGCCGCATTGGATATTAATACCATACATGAGGTATTATATATAGTCTCATTAGTTAGTATGAAATATATCAATCTTATTTTTATATTATTACTTATATATATACATCATTCTCTTTGTAGGTGTTTAAAACTGACCACACTATAGGTAAACGCTTAAAAAATGTACATGCTCCATATACGATGGAAGCATTAAATGAAGTAAGAGAAGAATGGGCAAAATCCATACAAGCAGTGGCGATTGTAAGATATAATTGGGATGCTGATAGCGTTGCTGAATGATATTTTGTAAATGAATATTTCTGAATGTTTATACATGTCTGAATGTTTCTACATTTATTTGAATGTTTATACATGTGTGAATGTGAGAATTGAATTGATGTCTGAATGTATCTACTTGTGTGAAAAAATATTTGTTGATTTTGCAGGTTTGTGGCCTGTTTGTAGGCTGATATCAATGGATGTCATAAACCTGCAGTTCAGAAAATAGAACTGCAGGTTCTCATCCTGCTGACCAGCCACAATAGGCCTGCAAACTGATAAGAAAAAAACATTAAAGTATAGGCGTCGGTTATTTATAGAACACCGTCATCAAAGGCCTACAACGTCGGTTATTGGATAAAAATTGACGCCTAATATGATAAACAACCCGACCGTGCATCAAAGCACAGCCGTGGTGGAAAAGGCGTCGCTTATTCATATAAAACCGACGCTTATAGATCATATAGGCGTCAGTTGTTCAGTTGTTAACTGACACAGAAAGTGTCCTAGGTGGTGCCCTTTTTTGTGGCGCGAACCCTATAGACGTCGGCCAACTATATATAACTGACGCCTATAGATCATATAGGCGTCAGTTAGAAAACTGACGCCAAAAAGTTCAACCTTTAGCGGCACCCACATAGGCGTTGCTTGAAAACCGTCGCCAAAGGGGGTTAAACAACCGACGCCAAAGGCTATTTCTGTATTAGTGCCATCTCTGAGGCTGGATGCTAAGAACATGGAAACCAAGGGGTGAACTTGATGTCTTCACCCTCATCAATGGCCTAATCCTTGCTAAGTTCTCAAATGATGCTGATATGAAAGTGACTCTTCATAGAAGCCCCTGGTTCTTTGACGACCAGTTGGTGCTGGTCAGAAGGTGGACTCCTGATGCAGATATCAGATGAACTACCCTAAATACAATGCCATATTGGGTATCGCTACCAGATGTAGGTAAGCATTGGTCGTTCAGAGCTATCAATGTGATCGCACACACCATTGGTGAACCTCGTGTCGTCGATAGGTGGGCAGATGGAACGATGATGGGTTGTGCATGAGTCTGTGTGGACATCTCAGTTGAGGAGGAACCACCACCAGAGATCATGGTGGAACTACCTAGTTGAGGCGAATGGGAGATAAAGCTGAAGTGTGAAGATCTTCTTGATTGATGCGAAGTCTGCAAAGTCTTTGGCCACTGTAATGGGGTGTGCCCTGGAGAAAGGTCGCCAAATCCTATGCTCACACCCCCCATAGTAGCGCCAGAGTTTAGAAGACCAAACATGAGGAGAGCTCAATCTAAACCACCCCCTCAAAGGGACCGATCAATCCAGGTCAGTCGCCAGGAGAAAAGGGTTCCAGTAAAAACAGAGAAGGAGACGGTTGAAATAATCATCCTTGAGGAGGGAGAAGCTCAGGTGGTTGTTGTTGTGGTTCCCCTTCCAGATCATTAACGGTGATCCACCCACAATCAAGGAGGACACTAATCCTTTCTCATCTCTATAATAGCTCGAAGATGAAGAAATGCCTACTAGTTCAGCTGGAGGATGAAGTAGAAGCCCGAGAACCACAAGAAGTGCCATTGCGAAGTCCAAGAACAAACCCAACTCTGAAGGGGGAGGAGGGCCCAAAGCTTCATCAAAATGACTTTCCTCACATGGAATGTGTGGGGAACTTCCTTACCTAAGACCCAAAGAAGGTTAAGGAAGATATTGAATAAGATACAAGTAGATGTTATCTGCTATTTTGAGACCAAGATAAGAAGAGTGTGCTCTTAATGAGTGAAATTGATCTTTCCTCCTAATTGGGAATCTATGTACAACCTTGGTTCTATTGAAGGGGGCAGTATTTTCATAGGGTGGAACCCAGAGAAATGGTGCATTGAGCCAATAGCTAAACATGATCAGATCATAACAGTCAGTTGCTTCAACCTAGGGGGCTTCTCATGCATCTGCTCAGCTGTGTATGGGGAGAACTTGGAGACTGATAGGGAGAGGCACTGGTCTATATTGAGAGCTACTAGTTAGAGAGAGATCCCATGTCTAGTCCTAGGGGACTTAAACAACATTAGAAGTGCGGGGGAAAAAAGAGGAGGAAAAAGAGTTCCCGATAGGATCCTTAATAAATCCAACAACTGTTTGGATGCAGTTGAACTACATGAACTCAATACCATAGGTAGTGACACCACATGGTCCAACAAATAAGACATACGCATAGCCAGTTGTCTGGATAGGGGTCTTGTGAACAATGCATGGCTTGATGTATATCTGGGAATAGTTGTGAAAATGGGCTCACATCATTTCAGTGATCACTAATGGAAGAAGGTTGACCTGATAAATAGGATATAGAAACCCAAACCCTTCAAGTTCCTCGAATTATGGAGTAAATGGGACAGGTTCACAAAGCTGGTTGAAGAAGCATGGAGAGATCAAATACAGGAGAACCCATTGTACATGTTTCTCAAGAAGCTACAAAAATCCAAAGTGATCATCAAAGGTTGGACCAAGGAAAAGGTTAACATAAAAAAAATTGCTCTACCAAGACAGAGGAGAGTATGAGAAAGTAGCAGGTAGGTTGGGAGTCAATCCACTTATGACCTAATCTCCAAAGAAAAGAATAGAGAGGATAGAGTGAGAAACCTAGAGAAAGCAGAAGAATAGTATATGTGGCAAAGAAGTAGGATGAAATGGATAAGTGTTGGAGACTGTAACACGAGAATATACCATGCAGCCACCAAGGAAAAGATCATGAGACACAACATTTATGAACTTATAGATGAACAGGGGAGAGTAGTTGATAGTCATGAAGACATAGTAGGCCAAGCCATTAGTTTCTTCAACAACTTGTACAACAGAAACTAGTGCATTAATGAGGGGGAGATGAATCTTCCTAAAGATAGAATCAACAAGACAATGAATGAAGAGTTATGCCAAGACATTACTGAAGAAGAAGTCAAATATGCTCTATTCCCTACACACCCTTCTAAATCACCGAGGCTCGATGGCTTTAATAGCCACTTCTTCCATGCTACCTGGCATATCATTAAAGATGACCTATGTGAAGCGGTCAACTGGTTCATCAGAGGAGGCAACATGGTGCGAGATGTCAACCATTCATTTATCAAGCTCATACCTAAATCTAAAAAAGCTAGAACTATGAGTGAATTCTGCCTGATTGCCTACTACACAGTCTTATATAAAACCACAGCTAAGCTTTTGGCTAGAAGGATGAAAGTTGTTCTCCTACACATAATTTCAGAAGATCATAACACCTTTATTAAGGACAAAAAGATGGAGGACTTCTCCCTTCTTGCATTCGAAATCCTAATTAATTTCAATAGAAGTAAATCCAATGCTAAAGCTCTCATGAAAATTGACATAAGCAAAGCTTATGATCATGTCAATTGGGATTTCTTGGATAAGATTATGGCATGCATGGGATTTTGTCAAAGGTGGGTATCTATCATGAGGCAATGCTATGAAACCTATTCTTTTTCTATTAACATTAATGGTTCACCTGAAGGATTATTTAGATCTTCAAATGGCCTGAGACAAGGGGACCTCCTATCCCCCTTGCTCTTCACAATCATGATGGAAGGCCTTTGCCACTTTATTAAAGAAGTAGTATACCATAACCTGGTGAAAACCTATAAAGTAAAAGGGATTCACGGTTAAACATGCCCTCATTTTTGCTTATGATGTTCTTCTTTTCTTAGTTGGCCAAGAAAAATGGTTGAAGGAGTTAACTAAAGTTCTTTAAAAGTTTGTCAAGCTTTCATGTTTATATATCAACACTATCAAATCCCTTCTGGTATGGAGAAAGGTACCCTTCCTACTAAGTACTTAGGGGTACCTATTTTTGAAGGTAGAGTCAAAGCAAGAGACTTCAACATTGTGATGGATAATCTCAGAAACAAAATAGAAGGATGGAGCAGACTCAACATATCTATGGTTGGAAGACTCGTCCTAATTAGAACTTTTATCCAGGAGATAGTCAGATTTTGGGCATCAATGGGGGATATCCCCAACCCTATTCTTGGGAATATTCGTTCGCCAATTTCTTATGGGCAAGGAAATACCATGGACTAGCCAGGGATATAATAGTGAGGCCTTTCAAAGAAGGTGGCCTACAAATTGTCGATATGTTCAAGATCATGGTTGTTGGTACGAGGAAGAGAATTTACAGATATATCAATCAGAATGATAATTGCTAGGTCGATTGGATGAAGCTATGATATTGAAGAGCCCCAAATCCCTTTGATGATTGTAGTCATTCTAGTGTCTAGAGAGCAATGAGTAAGCTTGTATGCTCCTCTCCCTCCCTATATAATGTGGATGCGAATGGTGGCTGGGTTATCCTAGACCCACCACCACTGATCAACATGTATATAGGTAATACCAGAAGTGTTGACCTTGCAGACATCTTGTGGGGTAGATACCACTGTCCTAAATGGAGCACGCTGACATATCAAACACTTCTCAACAAACTTCCAACCAAGGACAGGCTATAGAAATGGGGAGTTCATATTGATCATGTATGCTCGTTATGCAAAGAAAAAGAGGAGATTAACAAGCACATTTTTTTCGAATGCAAGTATACCAAAGTCTTGTTCAGTATCACATGCCTAAGGAACATATGGCACTATAATGGACCCAGTATCCTTTATGAACTTTTTTGTTGGATAAAAACTCAGTATAACAATAACAGATCGTTGAGTAGGTTCGCCAACCTATGCATCACATACATAACCTACTTCATTTGTAAGGAAAGGAACATGAGAATCCATGCAGAGAGGAGACGCGAGACTCTAGAACTGATGGGCTTATTTTCTACTAACTTACAATGGCATGTAAAGTATAGGAAAGACCTCCTACTTAGTCTGAGCTCCTCAACAAGCACATACTGGGGTATTTTGTAATGCACCAATGTATACTTGATGTAGCCCTGTTTTAGGGCTCCATCTTGTGCCATTTTGTACTTTAATCACATCTAAACAAGTTAGATTGCAAGTTAACTCTTGAAATATGTGTTTCACTATCATATGCACTTATGGGTGTTCTTTGTACTTTTTTCAGGTACTTGGACCATGCTTTGGATGGATGGGAGAGAAGGAAGGAGTTCTTGGGTTCCTCCATTCATGTAGGGGTCCAAGGAAGGCCCCAAAGCTCCCTCAACCTACTCCCAATGGCCAAGAATCATCATCAAGCAAAGAAAGACATGGATGATGAAAGATGAAGTTCAATTGCATGTTGTATACCCCAAAACGGCCGTGGGCATGCCCCCACAGTCGTGTCTTTTATGGTGAAGAATCGACATAATCAACAGGGACCTGCACCCAACTCACCACGGTCGTGGCCATCAGCATGGTCGTGGCCCATTGAAGATACCACGGTCGTGGCCAATAAAGAAGAAGACGACCATGCCCCCCCCACAATGGTTGTGGGAATTTTTCATAAGTACCCCCAGAATCAACATAGAGGTGACCAATTTTGCACTTGAATGCCCACAATTGTGGCCATCGGTCACAGTCGTGGCCTTTAAAGATCGACTCGCCCGTGCTTCTACCCTACAATCAAGGTCTCCTCCTCTAAAATGGTCGTGTTACTCACCACGGTCGTGGTGCTACTCACCCAACACGACCATGGCCACCTCCTATGCTTAGCATTTTCACCACCCTTTCCACATCATGCCCGTGTGCACTCCCGATGACCGTCCCATACCACCCCCACCATGACTGTGGCCCATCAACACGGTCGTAGTGACCAACCGACCCTACTTATTTTTTACACTATTTTTCCTATTCTCCTGCCACTTACCCTAGTGCGTCCTCACCATCTATATATACATACGTGGTGGATGGGGCATGAAGGTTAGAGCCCCTAGCTACTTCTACTCCACCCTACTCACCCCTTGAGCATTCATTGCACACCACATTGCATTTATGCTCTCCATCCACCATTTCCACCTCATTTCCACCTTGGAAACCTTGTTTTCTAGGTTTTACTCCATAATCCCCCATATTCTCATGCCCATCTGCACAGTTAGAGGAGGAAGGATGTCCCCAAGCTGGTAGGTAGTGAAGAAGGAGGCTTCTACTTCAAGTTTCATGGAGTTCTACCCCCTTATTTCCCTTTCTTTTACTATTTTCTTGATCATGTCTAGCTAAACCCCTAGTGGTGGGATGTTTGGGGTCAAAATGTGACTTTGATACCATGTTGGGGGGAAATAGCTTGTAATGAACACAATTTATATCTATGATGATTACTTCTTGCTTCTATCTCATTTCTTATTTTATTGCATGTGGTTTGTGCTTATAACATGGATTGCTTGCTTTAAGATGTTTGATGACACTTAGCTTCTAGGAGGAATTGGAGTGTATGTGTCCAATCTTAGGAATGGCTCCTAGGTCCAATTAGTGGATCCCTAGCTTGCCCCCTTTGTTCCTACATACCCATTCCCCCCTCTTACAAGTGAGTGTGATATCTAAGTGGCTAGTGTAAGTGTGATTAGTGCAATTTCCTAGGGCTTTTTAAAAGCTAGATGGCTAGTGGAATGAGGTGAAAAACCCTCATCTCTACTCCCATTTCTACCCTTTGCTATCAATTGACTAATACCACTTACTCTAGAGACCTCGACTTGACAATTCCTACTAGAATTACACCTAACCCTAGTTCCCCAACTAGTAGTATAGGGTACATTCTACTAGCACTTGTCATGTTGTTTGGTTAGGTAATCTAGATAGAATTGTGATAATTGCTTTCTATGTTGATATCCCCCAACTAATTTCAAACCATATCCCCCAAACGACCCACCTACCTAATCTCATTACTTAAAACCCAATTTTTCCTTCTTAGCTTATTCATGCTAGTCTAGTTTAGTTTCTTTTGTCCAATCTAATTAATTGATTAATCTTGTTCTTTACGGTTAACTTAGGCTCTTACTCTCCCTAGTGGTTAACTTAGCTCTTAGTTGTTAATTGCTCGAGTAGTGTAGTGTAGTTAACCTTTGCCCTTGTTGTATTAGTTGCTTAATCTAATTCTTTAGACTTGCCTGCTCAGGATAACTTAGGGTTGCGATAATTAAGATTTCATAATTGCCATTACTACCTTATTCACCTAGTTTAACAACCAAACAAACCCTTTTAAACCCTTCAACCCTAATCTTCACAATAGGAAAGTAGTCAACACTAGTCTAGGTCTAGTGCCCCCTCTGTCCTTGAGGATCGACTCGTAAACTTTCCCTTCACCTATGCTACAATAATACCCTGTGTGCTTGTGGGTTACCTATTTGGTGTTGGGATCGACTTTGTTAGGGATAATATAAATTCTAAAAGATCCACACATGTGTCCTCCCTTAGGGTTGCATCTAGCCACATCTAGTTGGTTAGTGTGTAGCCTTCGTAGGAATCACACCAATATTGTTGCACCTTTTTGGTTTGGGGTCTCTTCTTGAGATGCCCTACTTTGTAGTATAGCTTAGTTATACCTTCTTTTGACAATATATTTACTATATTAAAAAAAAACCATGTCATGTTTTAGGTTATATTTTCTTGAGTTTAAAACATATTTTATTATATTTTTCTGACTTATAAATATTTAGTAATGAATTTTGCAAATTATTGTTTATTTAGATTAATCCATTAAAATCATCTCTTAAAATGTAAGCTTACATTTTTCTAAATCCAATGAGTATTTATTTGTATTTTTCTAATTAGTAAATAGTTAGTTATCAATTAGCGGGGACCTCTCTCTAGGTTTTGCTCCGACCTCTCTCTAGGTTCTCTGGCGGCAACCGCTGGGGGGAGGGAGTGCCTCCTCAGTGCTTCCCTCCCCCTGGCCCTTCATCGGCCTTGATCCTGGTTTTGTAGGCTGTATAGTAGTTACTGGAGAAAAGGCTTCGAACGGTGACAGCGTGGCACTGCGATGCGTTGGTGGGATGCGTATAGTCGAGGGGTGCCGCCTCAGATGTTTGGCTGGTGAGGTGATGTGCAATGCCACGAGAAGCAGCCTGGGCTAGTGGAGTTGTAGTTTGACCTGTTCGATTCCTACCCATTCAAGAGAGATGGTTGGAAAGAGCCTTTCCCAACCAAGGCTTGTTCGGCGTTGTTCTATCCTGCTGGTAATGGACGAGTTCCCCTTTTCCCTCACTAGCACCTTCCCCTCCACTTCCGAGTGAATTTGAGTCTCCTGGGTGACGATGTCTTCTCGTCCCTCCCTTGCTGGGCGGCCATCCTTTCAACCATCGTCGAAGAGGTGGGGCGGCCCGTCTTCAGGTTGCGTCTGTCTCCTCAGTGACGTGCCTCCCTCAACTTTGACTTCCTCGGCAGCTACGATAGTTGGTGGAAGATGCCCCTATTCGCCTGACATGGCTTCCTAGATCCCATGCTCCGGCGGAGATCTTAGGTTCTTCGGCCTTGGATCCGAGTCGGCAGTAGGTATCCTTGCAGGGTTGCAGTGGTGCCCCTTCCTTCTGCTGGAGTGCTTCTTCGACTCCGAGGCTACTCGGCAACATCAATGCTTCCCGTTCGGTGGGTGTTGGTCAGTGTCTCGGCTGCTTCCCGTTCCAGGTGGTGATTCTCCATGACCTTGACACAACGGATTTGTTGTTGTGTATCAGACGCCTTCTAGATGCTCGATGATATGTCCCACTGCAAATAGGGGATTCAAACCCTTGTGTGGGCATCTCTTGGCCTCTTACAGGCTTTCCAGTTTCTGACGAGGAGCTTTGCTGCTCGTGCCTCATGGAGCTGGACCTCTTGATGGATTTCAAGGTGATTGGCAGCCCATTACCATAGAAGAAGAAGAAGCCTAAAGCAAAGGGAGGAGAGGTGGGAGACTCTTCCTAGCTGGTTGCTACATTCCTGAGATTCCTCTGTGGCTTAGATCTAGGAGAATTGGGATGAAGGAAGGTGTTTCACTTAGATCTCAGTCACATTTTGTGGGTGTTCGTTAATGCAATGAAGGGGGTTTGAAAAGATATCCTTCTAAATTCTCCTTCTCTTGTTCAAAGTTGGAGTGGCTTGTTTTAGTTATGCTTTGCTGCAAGTTTCTTAGGTGTTCCCTTGCTGGGATTGTTATCAATTCTGGAGTGTGAATCTCAACTTGGACAATTGCAGGATGTTCTAGTCTTATGCTCCAGTCACTTCTTGAGGCTTGATGATGGTGGAGTTCGCGTCTTCATACTTTGTGGGTGTGCTCAATGTATTTTTTGGATAGGATTTCTCTGTTATCATGTCTTTTGGTGTGTGGTGTATGGGTGTAGTCCTTCCTGTTCAATGTCCATGTGCGATGTTTATTTTTTGTTATTTTGATACCCGTCTGTTTGGTGTATCAAGGCTTAGCTTTTCCTTTTGGGGTGCCAATGTACCTAAAGTTTTTGGTTATAGTAACATGCATTTTAGACTGACCAATTTTTTTTTTTGAAAATTGACAAATAGGAAAAATTCAAAAATCATTTGAAATAGAGAGAGAGAGCAAGAGTGGGTGGGTCCAGGATGACTTGGCCCAATAGGGATAGGCTACATCACTAGTCAACCTCTCAGTTGACCTCACCCAAAGCAAAGGAAAATAAGGCGTGAAAAGATGGATTTGCCCCTCTGCAAGAAGCAAAAGCACAAAGTGATCAGTTGGGTGCAAACATCTACAAAATAAGGAATTACACAATGGGCTTTTCCCCAATCCTTCTCTCGTACCATGGCACTAAGCACCTTAGGGAAAGGATCAGTTGGGTGCAAACATCTACAAAATTACCAGTAAATAGCCCCATCATCAATGCCAAAGCACCACGAACTCAACGAGTCCAAGAACACCCGACTCTCTCCACCAGAGTCCCAAAACAGCCCCCCACCATGTCCCGAACAAAGATCAATAGAGACTACTCCAAAACCCAAATTCTCAGCGAAGGAAGACCTTAGCAATGACAATCAGTGACACATAGAGGCAAGTGCAAGATTCTTGGGTTTGAAGGCCACTAGATCGCCAAAGGAAGTGATCGTCGGTGAGGTGCAGAGCGCGGGTATAGGAACCAGTAGACAAAGGCAATCTGAGTCAAAACAAAAAGGGTAAAACACTTGTGGGGATAAGGGGAAACTTACTGAGGCTTCAATTGATTGAGAAGGTAAGGGAGTAGGCAGGGACAACTGTTGAACCACTGGGGAAAACTCAGGGTAGGTTAGGGAACCTGGGATACCCTCCAGCCAAATTGGTTGAGGAGGAAGATTGGGGAACAACTAGCGATGAGCCTTCGTGCGGGGGCAAGAGGTGTGGGGAACACTTCTGTTAAAAATGGTGGAGATGAGGGAATTGGGGTTCCTGATATATAGGGATCTAGGTCCTCATCCAGGGATGTCTAGGACCGCAAGCACACGACGAACTCATAGAAAGGAAAATCGTTAAAAATGGTTTAGAGATCAGAGAGATCTGAAACTGAGAAAAGGACAACTATTGTTTGATCATGCCACGTTTCCTACCCAAGGTAGGAGATGACCTACTGGCTGTCAGATCATGGATAGGATGGTCCGCATTAAATCTGACATTACAGGGCCTCATGATAAGATTATTACCAAAATTGAATTATCGAATAAAGTGTGAATATAATTAATTTCCTTTTCCTCTTTCCTCTTTTGAGGGTACAAATGGCCCAAGTTGGATGAAATTTTGCACATAAGCTAATTTTTATATGTAGAATATTAATATAAAATTGGATTTTCCTTTTGAGAACTTTTATTGTGTTAAATAAATCAATTACTATTTTCTCTTTCCTCCTTCATTAATGGTTATAAGATTATCCAAAATTGATACAAATTCACCCATAAGTCATATTTCATGTGTTGGATAATTTGACATCAATTTTACATGTTGGAGTTTTTTGTGCATTTATTTAATATTTTGAAGGTTCTACACACTTTCTCTCTCCTGATTTGATCTTTAAATCAAACTTTCTCCAAATTGAGTGAAAATTCACCCAACAACATATTTTAATATGTAGATTACGAATCTAAGATTATTTTTGTAACATACCATATCTTGGACTTTGACCTTTTGGGTTTGACCAAATTAGGTTGAGGTTAGAATGATCCTAATAATGTAATGCATGAATAATACAATCTAATATGTCACACAATCCATTTCGTGATAATAAAATGGTAAAGAACTTAATTGAATAAGCAATTAAGATAATGGGCCATTAATGGGCCATATGGCATATCTCATAAAAAAATGATAAAAGTGTAAACAAACTTCAAATTCGTAATCAACACATCAAAATAAGATTACATATCAATTTTCATCTAATTTGGACCACCTTGAAATAATACGGTAAGTTAGGAGAGAAATTGCCTAAAAGGTGAAATAAATAAATAAATGTGATTTAGGACACTAAAAGTTGGAAATAAAGGCAAATTTGTATTCAACACACTTAAGTTAACTTGTGGATAAAGTTTCACCTATTTTGGATAATCATAGTGTCATTAATACATGAGGAGTGAGAAACTAAGGTTTTGATAATTAATGCATCTAAAGTTTCCAAAAGATAAATCTAATTCCAAAATCAAAATCTACATGGCCTAATTAGTCTTGGTGCAGAGTTTCAACTCAATTGAATAATGTTTGCTTTCTCAAATTCAACTAGAAAAGAAAATAAACTAAATATTAATCCTAATGTAACTCAAACTTAGATTTTCCATCTATTTAAATGTCACATTTATTTTCGTGATTTCTACCTAAGTTTCCTTATCACGTTGGGCTTTGGTTTTTCCTATTTTTGGTGGTTGGATCTTAATCCAACGACATCTGCTTTTCTCTACCTCCTCCGCCACTTTCTATTTCCGTGAGAGTCTGTAGCCAGCTCTCTTCTCTGATACTTTTTCTTTTCTTTCACCCTTTCCTTTTCTCCTCTCCTTCTAGCTTCTTCTTCTCCACCTTCCTTATCCTCCTCCATGCTTGGAGAACCTATAAAAGTAGGGCTTTAGTTGCTCCATTCCCCAATCAATGGTTGACCCCGCTACCCTCTGTTCCTCCTCAGTTTTCCCCATCTCTTTCTCCTCCTCACCAGCCGGGGCCTTCAGATCTCTGGGAATCGATTCCCTAACCTACTCTAAGGCCCTGGGTCTTATTTTCCTACCTTGATTCGGCCTCGTTGGATTCTGATAGGCCTCCCCTACATCGGTGTTCTTCTTCTGCAATTCGGACTTCCTCATGGAGACTCCGCCCATCGCAAGGTTCTGGGAGCATGGAGGACTGATCCTGCTCTTTTCGAAGATTTCGTGTGAGCCAATTTGGGTGTTCTCCATGGTAAGTGCAAAAGCCTCTTTTTCTCTCAGTTTCAATCTTCTTTCTCAGACGGAGAATTCTCTTCGTCTTGTTATAGAGTTTCCTTCTTTTCTACTCTCGTTTTCTCTTCGTTCAGTTTCGATTTTGGTTGCTAAACCTCTTCACGATTTGCTACCTTCCTCTTGGTCCTCTGGATCATAACGGGTTGCTATTGAGACTCTGGTACTAATGTGGTTGAGTGAACAAAGAAGATGAGATCCGACAATTTCTCGAATTTACCCCTCTTTTCTTCTTTCTTATTTTGATTTCTTGTCAGGAGTAATATCGTCATATCACACCTACTTGTTTGGTTACCGCTTTGAGTCGAGATTCCATGTCATCTATGGGGCTAGCGAAGTTGGCCAGCACCCATTGGGCCAACTCAGCGTGCGTGCCTACTCTCCCTCTCTCTCTCTCATAGCATATTGCTGACGTGGATTTATATGATAGGCCGAAATTCAAAAATCCATAATTAATTATTTATAGCTCAAAAAAATAAAACAAAATATGTTATAAAATTAGAAAAATAAGAGCTAACTAATGGTACTAGTTTTTTTGTTCAAATTTGATCTTGAAAGTATGTGATTTTAATGGATTAATCTAACTAAGTAATATATTATAAAATCATAATTAAATATCTATGAGTCAGAAAAATATAATAAAATATGTTTTGGACTTCTAATAACATAGACTAAAATGTGGTATTTTTTTGGAAACCTAAGTCACACATGAATAAAAAGGTGATTTTTAGGGTTTGGATAATGTAAATGAAATTGATACAAAATCTACATATGTGTTTAATAAGTTCTTTGAATGCCTAGGCTTGCACCTAGATGTGACTTTGGACTTTGGACTCTAAAGTTGAGGTATGTTTGCATCCCCTATTATTCTATATTGAGAAATTCTATATTAGACAATATCCTATACACATTGCTCTTATCTTTTGAAAATCATGGTTCATGTGAACTACTTTATTTGTTATTGATCATGTGATCATGGATATTCTACTGGACTCTTATATTATGCTTTGTTCATTTTGGAACTCTACATGATGATATGTGATGTCTTTTTCCCACTTATGAGGTGGATGTATATGTTGGTCGCTTATGTGGTCACTACTTTGGTATATTCTGACTATACTTTCTACTTGCCTCTACATTAAACATGCTATGTGATTCAGTAGCACTAGAGTAGTGTAATTGCATTGGTTTTTATTTATGGTAGATGTGTTATTTCCTGCCAAGCAGATGTGCTATTTCCTTCTCTTTTGGGACGAAAAGGAACCTCGTACCCAGGGTTTTCAACTTTATGAGGGTTGGCCCATTTTATATATATTTGAGAGATTGGTAGTATTTCTTTCTCTACCAGTTTTCAAGTTTATGAGGCTTGGCCGCCATTGTTATTTATATTGTTCTAGGGCTATGCTTATCTCCCATGCATGCAGGTTGATGATGGTTATGAAGGGTTATGTGCCCAAATTGATGATGGGTGATGTGCCCAAAAATCTTGATGGGTTATGTGCTCAAATCATGATATGTGCTTATGTGGCACTACTTCATTATTTTGATTATGGAAAGTATCTTCTCTTATGGTGATGATGATGATTCTTTCCTTTTATCCCCAATTGGGTTGTCCTTATCTCTTACATGGGAAGCCTTTTATTTTGAGGTCCCTTATTCTTTATAAATTGATCAATTTGCTTTTTAGTATGCACATACCAGCCTTTGTTGATGTCATCTATTTTCTATTCTTGTTGGGGTATGCTTCCAACCCTAGGTGAAGGATATGGAGTACATGGCCTAAAGGTTTAGACTTAGTTTGAGAAGTTAAAGCTTGAAGACAATCTTGAGGTGGTTTAGATTTCTTCTACATGGATCCTTATGTTGTACCCTTCAAGTAAGATGTTACCTTGTTTTATAAATTGAATATAGTCATGTTTTTATTCTGTTTCTATACTGTGGTTGTTTTGAATACCATTAATAAAAATTTGGAAATTTTACACCCACTCCAAGCAGACCTTTGAAGTCAGTTTGGATTGGAGGTTCTATTGTTCAATTTTTTTGTAGAGAGGTAGTTTCACTTCTTTACAACATTGTATTAGAGCCCATGGTAGTCGGAATCTGACTATTTCAATTTTGTCTCCCTAGTTATACCTTTGACTTATATAGTGGCCTCTAGGTGAGATGTTCACCCTAGATTTGATCAATGATGATCTTTTTATGCAACAAGGCTTGAATTGAGGATGAGACTATGATAAGAGGTCATATTATGGAAATTGTGACTTGGTTTCTCATTTTGATTTTGGGCCCTAATTTTAGTTTTCAATCGCAAAAGTTTTTCATAACAAATTATTTTCCATATAATACTATAGGTATAAAACAAAATGTTTTCTCTGGATTTTCCCAAAGTTTTCTTGAACTAAGTCACAATGAAGAGAAACTCTAGCTTGAGTAGAATCTAACCCTAGTTTTGACTTTGGAGTTGTGACTAGGTTTGATATAAAGGTGTAGTTGCCATACCCTATGATTTTTGTATGCTCATGTAGGGTTGACAGGTTAGAGACACATGGACCTAAAACTCAAATCTATGTTGGTTCTGACTTTTAGATGGATACATGGATAAAATAAATCTCTGAAATGGTCACAACTAAAGGATATGTGGGCAACCCTGAAAGTTGCTTAGTTTGACTTGATAGGTTGAGCACTTTAAGGGGTGGGGAGTAGTTGGTTGCTAATGTTAGGATCCATAGATTTCGAGGATGAAATCCTTTTAAGGGTTGGAGTGTTGTAATAAACCAGATTTTGGACCATACCCTAGAGCTTTGACCTTTTGGGTTTGACCAAACAAGGTTGAGGTTAGAATAATCCAAATAATCTAATGCATGAATAATATAATCTAATATGTCACACAATTCATTTGGTGATAATAAAATGATAAAGAACTGAATTGAATAAGTAACTAAGATAATGGGCCATTAGTGGGCCATATGGCATATCTCATAAAAAGCAACCATAAAAGTGGAAACAAACTTCAAATTCATGATCTACACATGAAAATAAGCTTACATATCAATTTTCATCTAATTTGGCCAACCATGGAATAATATAGTAAGTTTGGAGTGAGAAATTGCCAAAAAGGTGAAATAAATAAATAAATGTAATTTAGGACACCAAAAGTTGGAAATAAAGGCAAATTCATATTCAACACACTTAAGTTAACTTGTTGATAAAGTTTCACCTAATTTTGAAAATCCTAGTGTCATTAATGCATGAGGAGTGAGAAACTAAGGTTTTGATAATTAATTCATCTAAAGTTTCCAAAAGTGAAATTGCATTCCAAAATCAGAATCTACATGTCCTAACTAGTCTTGTTGCAAAGTTTCACCTCAATTGAATATTGTTTGCTATCTCAAATCCAACTAGAAAAGAAAATACATTAAATATTAATCCTAATATAACTCAAACTTAGCTTTTCCCTCAATTTAAATGCCACGTTTATTATATGGATTTCTGCCTCAGTTTCCTTATCACGCTGGGCTTTGGTTTTTCCTATTTTAAGTCTATTTTGGGCCGTTGGATCTTAATCCAAGGGCATCTTCTTTTCTCTTCCTCCTCCGCCTCTTTCTATTTCTGTGAGAGTCTGTAGCCTGCTCCCTTCTTCGATCCTTTTTCTTTTCTTTCACCCTTTCCTTTACTCCTCTCCCTCTAGCTTCTTCTTCTCCACCTTCCTTATCTTCTTCTGTGCTTGGATACCCTATAAAAGTAGGGTTTCAGTTGCTCCTTTCCCCAATCATTGGTCTCCCTTGCTAACCTTTGATCCTCCTTTTTTTCCCCTTCTCTTCCTCCTCCTCACCAGCTGGGGCCTTTAGACCTTTGGGAATTGGTTCCCTGACCTCAACTGAGGCCCCAAGTCTTATTCTCCCGCATGAGTTCAACCTCGTTGGATTTTGACATGGCCTCCCCTACTTTGGTGGTCTTCTTATGAAATTGGAGATCCTCATGGCGACTCCAACCATCTCAAGGTTCTGGGAGCATGGAGGATCGGTCTTGGGGTCTTTTCGAAGCTTTCGTGTGAGCTAATTTGGGTTTTCTCTGTGGTAAGTGCAAAAGCCTCTTTTTCGCTCAATTTTTATCTTTCTTGCTCATTCGGTGAATTCTCTTCATCTTTTCTGAGATTTTCCTTCTTTCCTACTCTTGTTTTCTCTGTGTTCGATTTTGATTTTGGTTGATGAATCTTTCTTCGTGATTTGCTACCTACCTCTTAGTCCTCCGGATCGGAATGGGTTGTTGTTGGGACTCTGTTCCTCGTGTGATTAAGCAAACAAAGAAGATGAGATCCGGTGCTTTCTCAAATTTACCCCTCTTTTCTTCTTTCTTGTTTTGATTTCTTGACTGGGGTAATATCATAATTTCACTCCTGGTTGGTTGGTGATGAATTTGAGTCGAGATGTCACATCATACATGGGACTGGTCGAGTTGGCTAGTGCCCAATGGGGTAACTCAGCACGCGTGCCTACTCTCCCTCTCTCTCTTGCTCTCTCTCAGAGCATATTGCTGACATGGATTTATATGATTGGCCGAAATTTAAAATTTCAAAACTAATTATTTATAGCTCAAAAGAAACCAATAAAATATGTTCTGAAATTAGAAAAATAAGAGCTATCTAATGGAACCAATTTTTTTGTTCGAATCTGATCATGAAAGTATGTGATTTTAATGGATTAATCTAACTAATTAATAATTTGTAAAATCATAACTAAATATCTATAAGTCATAAAAATATAATAAAACATGTTTTGGACTTCTAATAACATAGACTAAAATTTGGTATGGTTTTGGAAACCTAATTCACACATTAATAAAAGGTGGTTTTTAGGGTTTGGATAATGTAAATGAAACTGATACAAAATCTACATATGTGTTTAATTGGTTCTTTGGATGCCTAGGCTTGGACCTAGATGTGACTTTGGACTTTAGACTCTGAAGTTGGGGTATGTTTGCATCCCCTATTATTCTATGTTGAGCAATTCACCTATGTTTTCTTTCTCTTGGTCACATGGACAACACCCTATACACATTGCTCTTATATTTTGAAAATCATGGTTCATGTGAACTACCTTATTTGTTATTGATCATGTGATCATGGATATTCTATTTGACTCTTATATTATGCCTTGTTCATGTTGTAACTCTATATGATGATATCTGATGTCTTTTACCCAGTTATGAGGTGGATGTATATGTTGGTCACTTATGTGGTGACTACTTTGGTATATTCTGACTATACTTTCCACTTGCCTCTACATTATTCATGCTATGTGATTCAGTAGCACTAGAGTAGTGTAATTGCATTGGTTTTTGTTTATGGCAGATGTGTTATTTCCTGCCGAGTAGATGTGATATTTCCTGCTCTTTTGAGATGGAAAGGAACCTCGTACCCAGGTTTTTCAACTTTATGAGGGTTGGCCCATTTTTATATATATTTGGGAGATTTGCAGTATTCCTTTCTCTATCAGGTTTCAAGTTTATATGTCTTGGCCGCCATTGTTATTTATATTGTTCTAGGGCTATTCTTATCTCACATGCATATAGGTTGTTGATGTTTATGATGGGTTATGTACCCAAATTGATGATGGGTTATGTGCCCAGAAATCTTGATGGGTTATGTGCCCAAATCATGACATGTGCTTATGTGGCACTACTTTATTGTTTTGATTATGGCAAGTATCTTCCTTTATGATGATGATGATTCTTTCCTTTTATGCTAGATTGGGCAGTCCTTATCTCTTGCATGGGAAGCCTTTTATTTTGATGTCCCGTATTCTTTATAAATTGCTCAATTTTCTTTTTAGTATGCACATACCAGCCTTTGTTGATGTCACCTATTTTCTCTTCTTGGTGGGGTATGCTTCCAGCCCTAGGTGAAGGATATGGAGGACATGGCCTAAAGTTATGGATTTAGTTTGAGAAGTTAAAGCTTGGATACAATCTTGAGGTGGTTTATATTTCCTCTACATGGATCCTTGTGTTGTACCCTACAAGTAAGATGTTACCTTGTTTTATAAATTGAATATGGTCAATTCTTTTATTCCTCTACTATACTGTGGTTGTTTTGAATACCATTAATAAAGATTTGGAAAATTTACACCAACTCCAAGCATACCTTTGAAGTGTGTTTGGATTGGAGGTTCTATTTGTTCAAATTTACACCCACTCCAAGAATACCTTTGACTTAGATAGTGGCCTCTAGGTGAGATGTTCACCCTAGATTTGATCAATGATGATCTTTTTATGCAACAAGGTTTGAATTGAGGATGAGAATATGATAAGAGATCATATTATGGAAATTGTGACTTGGTTTATCGTTTTGATTTTGGGCCCCAATTTCAATTTTCAATCGCAAAAAATTTTCACAACAAATCATTTTCCATATAATACTATAGGTACAAAACAAAATGTTTTCTCTAGATTTTCCCGAAGTTTTCTTGAACTAAGTCACAATGAAGAGAAACTCTAGCTTGAGTAGAATCTAACCCTAGTTTTGACTTTGGAGTTGTGACTAGGTTTAATATAAAGGTGTAGTTGGCATACCCTATGACTTGTGGATGCTCATGTAGGGTTGATAGGTTAGAGACACAAGGACATAAAACTCAAACCTAAGTTGGTTCTAACTTTTAGATGGATACATGGATAACATAAATCTCTAAAATAGTCACAACTAAAAGATATGTGGGTAACCCTGAAAGTTGTTTAGTTTGACTTGATAGGTTGAACCCTTTAAGGAGTGGAGAGTAGTTGGTTGTTGATGTTTGGATCCATAGATTTTGAGGACGAAATCCTTTTAAGTGGTAGAGTGATGTAACATACCATATCTTGGACCCTACCCTAGATCTTTGACCTTTTGGGTTTGACCAAACAAGGTTGAGGTTAGAATGATACTAATAATCTAATGCATGAATAATATAATCTAATATGTCACACAATTCATTTGGTGATAATAAAATGATAAAGAACTTAATTGAATAAGTAATTAAGATAGTGAGCCACATGGCATATCCCATAAAAACACAATCATAAAAGTGGAAACAAACTTTAAATTTGTAATCTACACATCAAAATAAGCTTACATATCAATTTTCATCTAATTTGGACAACCTTGAAATAATTTGGTAAGTTAGGAGAGAGAAATTTCCAAAAAGGTGAAATAAATAAATAAATTTAATTTAGGACACCAAAAGTTGGAAATAAAGGCAAATTCATATTCAACACACTTAAATTAACTTGTGGATGAAGTTTCTCCTAATTTGGATAATCCTAGTGTCATTAATGCATGAGGAGTGAGAAACTAAGATTTTGAAAATTAATGCAACAAAAGATTCCAAAAGTGAAATCTAATTCCAAAATCAGAATCTACATGTCCTAGTCTTGGTGAAATGTTTCACCTCAATTGAATAATGTTTGTTATCTCAAATTCAACTAGAAAAGAAAATACACTAAGTATTAATCCTAATGTAACTCGAACTTAGCTTTTCCCTCGATTTAAATGTCACGCTTATTTTCCTGATTTCTGCCTAAGTTTCCTTGTCACGCTGGGCTTTGGTTTTTCCTATTTCAGGTCCATTTTGGGACTTGGGATCTTAATCCAACAAAATCTGCTTTTCTCTTCCTCCTCTGCCTCTTTCTATTTCCACGAGAATCTGTAGTCGACTCCCTTCTCCGATCCTTTTTATTTTCTTTCACCCTTTCCTTTTCTCCTCTTCCTCTGGCTTCTTCTTCTCCACCTTCCATGTCCTCTTTCGTTCTTGGAGACCCTATAAAAGTAGGGCTTCAATTTCTCCTTTCCCCAATCCCTGGTCTCCCTTGCTACCCTATTTTCCTCCTCTATTTTCCCCTTCTCTTCCTCCTCCCCAGTTGGGGCCTTTGGGGCTCTGTGAATCAGTTACCTGACCTCAACTGAGGCCCCAGGTCTTGTTTTCCCACCTCGGTTCAGCCTCATTGGATTCTGACTTGTCCTCCCCTACTTCGTTGGTCTTCTTCTACAACTCGGAGTTCTTCATGGCGACTCCGGCCATTGCAAAGTTCTAGGAGCATGGAGGATCAGTTCTGGGGTCTTTTCGAAGCTTTCGTGTGATCCAATTTGGGTTTTGTACCCGGTAAGTGCAAAAGCCTCTTTTTCACTTAGTTTTGATCTTCTTGCTCAGTCGACGAATTATCTTCGTCTTGTTTGAGAGTTTCCTTCTTTTCTTCTCTCATTTTCTCTACGTTCAATTTTGATTTTGGTTGCTGAATCTTTCTTCACAATTTGCTACCTGCCTCTTGGTCCTCCAGATCAGAACACGTTGCTATTGGGACTCTGGTCCTCGCGTGGTTGAGGAAACAAAGAAGATGAGATCTGATGCTTTCTTGAATTTACCCCTCTTTTCTTCTTTCTTGTTTTGATTTCTTGCCAGGGGTAATATCAACATTTCACGCCTGGTTGTTTGGTTACAGATTTGAGTCGAGATGCCATGTTGTATGTGGGGCCGGCTGAGTTGGCCAACACCCATTGGGGCAACTCAGCATGCATGGCTATTGTCCCTCTCTCTCTTGCTCTCTCTCAGAGCATATTGCTGACGTGGATTTATATGATTGGCTGAAATTCAAAATTCCATAACTAATTGTTTATAGCTCAGAAAAATAAAATAACATATGTTCTAAAATTAGAAAAATAAGAGCTATCTAATGGTACCAGTTTTGTTGTTCAATCTAATCGTGAAAAAATGTGATTTTAATGGATTAGTCTAACTAAGTAATAATTTGTGAAATCATAACTAAATATCTATAAGTCAGAAAAATATAATAAAATATGTTTTGGACTTCTAATAACATAGACTAAAATGTGGTATGGTTAAATGTGGTATGTTTTTGGAATCCTAATTCACACATTAATAAAAAGGTGGTTTTTGGGGTTTTGATAATGTAAATGAAATTGATACAAATCTATAATAGGTTCTTTGGATGCCTAGACTTGGACCTAGATGTGACTTTGGACTTTAGACACTGAAGTTGAGGCATGTTTGCATCCCCTATTATTCTATGTTGAGCAATTCACCTATGTTTTCTTTCTCTTGGTCCTATGGACAATATACTATACACATTTCTCTTATCTTTTGAAAATCATGGTTCATGTGAAATACCTTATTTGTTATTGATCATGTGATCATGGATATTCTATTAGACTCTTATATTATGCTTTGTTCATGTTGGAACTCTATATGATGACATGTGATGTCTTTTGTCCAATTATGAGGTGGATGTATATGTAGGTCACTTATGTGGTTACTACTTTGGCATATTATGACTATACTTTCTACTTGCCTCAACATTAAATATGCTATGTGATTCAGTAGTTGTAACACTCTAATTTTCATAAAACATGAGAGGAAGCTATATTTTTTTTCTTTCAACCGGGAGTGTCACAAACATGGTAATCATTGCAATTAAAGAAAATGAAACACTTTGCATTGAGAAAACCTGATTCATGCATAGTCCTTGATTAAAGGAAAACTATAACTCATCTAATGTACACTGCTAACAAGACTATGCATAAAAAGAGATGTCTAAACTCTGGACTGTCTCGGTAGATGGCACCCCACTAGGCAAGCTTGAAAATCTCCTAGACCTTTACTTGTTCCCTTGATCCTCAACTGCTCTAAATCCTGCGGACATCACGTCCCCAGCCATGCATTGGAAAAAAAATAGTCGCTAGAGTAAGTGGCATGAATATTCTAAAATATACATTGTTAAAGAACTGAAATATTACAAAAGATTCTTGAACATTATAAATATGAAACGAACATTTAACTATGATTAAATCTAGAAATATATTATCTCTCATTTCATAAACTCTTATTTTTCTTTCTGGAGACCTATACTCAGGGTCTCATGGTCTACACCAAAGTTTTTGGATCATAAATATCTTATCTGAATTCCTCTCATCACACTCGTGGATGAGATTATAGATAGGCTCTACTCTTAAGTATCTTTTACTTACGATTTTTATCTGCTTGTGGTCACCATTATACACTAAGTCCTCCTGAATTGGTGTATCTACACCCTGAATTGGTACCAAGGTACCTCTGAATTGGCACTACATGCCTCTGAATGACACTGAGGTGTCTCTGAATTGGTGTGGCTACGCCCTGAATTGGTGCCACAACACCTCTAAATTGGAGTAAACACTCCTATGAATTGGCAACATATGTCTCTGAATCGTCCCGGGACTAACTGAATGAGGACTTATCATATAATGTCTTATGTGAAGGTTTCAACTTAATTCTCTTAAGTCTAAACTTACTTAATTATTAATCTTAACTGAAGCTGAATACTGATTACTTTACTAAATTTTGAATATGAACTTATCTTATATTAGAACTGAACACTAAAAATTGAACTTATCTAAAACTGATTACTTAGTATTAAGCAGGTACTGAATTCTAAATCTAAATCTGAATCTGAATCTTTTATTCTTAAATGATAAACTTAATCTAGAACTGAATGTGAATATGGATCTCAATTACTTCATAATTGAGATTGGGTCTAAAACCCTTCTCATGTATCTTTATTCAAAATCTGGCTACTCACACAATGAGTAGTCTAAGTCTGAATATAAATCTAATATCCATATTAACTGGATAATCCTTAATCTAATACTTCAATCTGATAGGAATAACGTAGTTACTTTTAATACTAAATAAATGACAACTAAGCTTACATGCTTAGGGAAAGGATCTAAACTAAAAATAGAAATATGAAGTATGAGAGTTCTTAAGTATCAAATATCTACACTAATGTGATTTCTGACAAGGTAACTCAATTTCTATAAAATCTCAATAAGTCTGATCTCAATACATTCATATGAACTTAAATCTTAAATCTTAAAGTAGAAATCATATAGAGTCTCAACGTGCAACTTAATCATGACTTAATGTCTCATAATTTGGTATTATCATCATAAACTCATGTTATGATATATTCTAATCCCAATAGTACATTTATCTTGGAAATTGGGCCACGGTCTTCCATGTGCAACCTCCATTTTATCGCATAATACTTCACTTTTAAACACTAACCTTATTAAGAAATCTATTTCACTTCTTAATTATTAGCTCACTACATATATAAGAAACCTTGATGACATGTTCCTACTTAAATTCTTACCACACAATTATATCTATAAAAGAGGGGAATCTTAAAACCATGTTCTGCTTGAAATCTCAATACCTGATTGCATATATATAAGGGACACTAATAACATATTTGTACTTAAAATCCTAATACATGGTTATATCACATAACCATGGAAGGATGGCAGTCTTATTTTTATTTCATATTTTGTAGTCCTGAGTATCCATATGTAACATCTCTAAGGGATATGATCGAAATATATTTTCTTATCCTTCTTATGAACTTAACTCATGATCTAGAATCAATCCATGAAACATCACTACTTAAGGTATTGAGCATATAAAATTCTACAATCATAAGCACATAAAATCATTCTTACCTATTTAACTTAGAATGTAGGACATGAAGGTCTTATCAAAGAAGCATGTAAATGTTATAGGTTTGACAAACATAAATACTCATGGGCATGAACCACTTACCTCTGTCATAGAGTATAAAATCTTCATCTTGGAATCCTCTAGTCAGGTCTAAATCCTATAAAACTTGTGGTGTAACACTCCCTTGAAGTTCAATGATAAGTTTCACACCTATCACATTGATTTAACAAATATCAACATATATGCACATAATCCACTTATCTAACCTTTTCTCAAATTAAATTACCTGATCTATATCATTTGAGAGTCTGCAGCCTCCTTAAACATGTTCTTCATATCTCGACCTTTCCAACGAGCCCTTAAACACCTTATTTTGACAACTAGATCAACCTCTATGAATTCCTAAAGCTTCTTAATAATATAAATCTGATCATTCTTATTACCTTATCTTCCTGTGCATTTTGGCTTAATCGGGCCTCATGACGTGGTGGCCCAGCAAGGAGGGACTCACCCTCTTCGCTCGCAGGGGCGCGATTTAGGGGCCGCGCCTCCCCTATTCCTCCATAGAAACAAGGCGCCGCCACCTGCTGTGTCATCTCCATTGATGCTGACCGCATGAGACCGATCCAGCGACCCTAGATGAGCTACGTCGCTGTTGATCCCTTGACAATGAGGCATATACGACCAGGGGACCTGGCGCAACCCAACATGATCTGACCCGCACAGCTGATAGGGAGCTCGTCTCCCCTATTTCTCACAGAAAGAATAGGGCAGCCGCCCAAGTGGGTTGGTGACGCACCTTCGGTCTGGACGTTAGAGATTACTTGAAGGATGGACCTTCGCCTCGATGCGGACTCACCCCCTCTTGTCCTGGCCGCTGTGCTAGCACCAACAGGCCCTCTCGGTGGTTTGATCTTCTCGAAGCCACCACAACACAGTTCCATGTGCCGCCATCCACTTCTTCCTCATTTCTACCTTCTCAGCCTTTTCATAAGACAAACCCTAATCCATTTTTTTATCATTGTTGTTCTGTGATACATGGTTTTATAGCCCCTATAATATCATGATCTGATCATGATACCGTCCCCTCTTTTTGGACACCTTCTTCTAAAAGAACAGGGAATGTGATATCCCTTTTGTTAAACATGCGCCCATCAAGTGAACTCGCATGTTCTCAAATGAACCAAGCTATGCACCAATGGTTCAATATCCAAATCCTTGGTTCAAAACCTAAAAGACTCAACACACTATGTTCCTTCGTGTTTCTCTTATAATTTCTATGAGATACCCTTTAATATTGATTGGTCAAAAAATTGACCAACAACTCATATATACATTACCTTCTTTTAGAAAAATCCTCATGACTTAAATCAATTCCTAGACTATACTAGTATAGTGTACGTGATTTATTTGTCTCCTGACCTAAAACAACAAATTGAATCCCCAATATCGTGTCACCACTTATAATGAGAACATCCAATCAGTCCTAAATTTCATCACTACATACATTTGAGAGACTAATTCAGAAAAACCATAAGGTACTCTTAGGTATTTTATGTAATCCATTGATAATTAGAATACCCTCAAACACTAGAAAAACCTTATTATCATCATATAAATCAACCTTAACTTTCCTTATGATCTTTCTAGCATCCCATGAAGATCAAATCACTAAAAAGTCCTTGGGTTCTAGATACGCATAATTGGACTCTAATACACGAAAAAATATGTAAATTTGACTCACTTGTCTTCATCTCACATAACTAGGTTTTTTTCTTAGTAGTACTTTCATCCACAATGATACTTAATAAAACAAAATTAGGGTGTGACAATGCTACCCACCTTATTGGGAATTTCGTCCTCAAAATTCAATTATTCTACCCACCTTAGTGTTCTTCTTACTTCTTCATTCACTAATAGTTAACATATTAAAGTACCCTTATGTTTTGAATTCTACATAAAAAGGGATATGTGACATTTAAATTTCATAAAACATTTATGTGAGCATTAACTACTACCTTGGTCTACTGCTCAACTCATACTTAAGGTATATGAAACTAAACTTGGCACTGTACTTAGGCATCTAACTCAACCTTGTCATACTTTTTAATATTAGGTGTAGAAGACAAACTAATCTTATGTTCCTTAGGTAACTCCTGCATTCCTAGATATGTAGTGATCAGGCACATACCCAGAGATGTGGGATCCTGATATGATATCTCTCACTAACTCACTAATACATGTGTCCCATGCCACATGGACTAGTTAGAAAGTATAGATGCATAAAAGTCTAATGTTTATGACATTCCTTTTCAATTCTCAATTGGCTGGCCATAACCATTGAGAACGAAGAAGCAACCTCATTAGCTAGGGTTAGGTTGAAATATGAGACCAAGAATAGGCAAATATCTATCTCTGACATCTCTATTTCTTCAAAGGTGAAAACTCTTAGTCATTCTAGGTCATTGTATCATTCTATGGGAATCTATCCCTAAACCCTAATCTCTTATCTTCATCCTAGGGTGACTATGAGAATCATCTTTGCCTAGTGGACATTTACCAAATTGCTCTGATACCATATTGTAACACCCCGATTTTCATAACACATGAGAGGAAGTTATATTTTTTTCTTTCAACCGGGAGTGTCACAAACATGATAATCATTGCAATTAAAGAAAATGAAACACTTTGCATTAAGAAAACCTGATTCATGCACAGTCCTTGATAAAAGAAAAACTATAACTCATCTAATGTACACTGGTAACATGACTATGCATAAAAAGAGATGTCTAAACTCTGGACCGTCTTGGTAGATGGCACCCCACTAGGCAAGCTTGAAAATCTCCTAGACCTTTACTTGTTCCCTTGATCCTCATCTGCTCCAAATCCTGCGGACATCACGTCCCCAACCATGCATTGGAAAAAAATAGTCGTTAGAGTAAGTGGAATGAATATTCTAAAATATACATTGTTAAAGAACTGAAATATTACAAAAGATTCTTGAACATTATAAATATGAAATGAACATTTAACTCTGATTAAATCTAGAAATATATTATCTCTCATTTCTTAAACTCTTATTTTTACTCTATCTTTCTGGAGACCTATACTCTGGGTCTCATGGTCTACACCAAAGTGTCTGGATCATAAATATCTTATCTGAATTCCTCTCATCACACTCGTAGATGAGATTACATACATGCTCTAATCTTAAGTATCTTTTACTTACGATTTCTATCTGCTTGTGGCCACCATTATACAATAGTCCTCCTGAATTGGCGTATCTTCGCCCTGAATTGGTACCAAGGTACCTCTGAATTGGCACTACATGCCTCTGAATGACATCGAGGTGTCTCTGGATTGGTGTGGCTATGCCATGAATTGGTGCCACAACACCTCTGAATTGGAGTAAACACTCCTATGAATTGGCAACAGATGCCTCTGAATCATCCCGGGACTAACTGAATGAGGACTTATCATATAATGTCTTATGTGAAGGTTTCAACTTAATTCTCTTAAGTCTAAACTTACTTAATTCTTAATCTGAACTGAAGCTGAATACTGATTGCTTTACTAAATTATGAATCTGAACTTATCTTATATTAGAACTAAACACTGAAAACTGAACTTATCTAAAACTGATTACTTAGTACTAAGCAGGTACTAAATTCTAAATCTGAATCTGAATCTGAATCTGAATCTTTTATTCTTAAGTGATAAACTTAATCTAGAACTGAATGTGAATATGGATCTCAATTACTTCATAATTGAGATTGGGTCTAAAACCCTTCTCATGTATCTTTATTCAAAATTTGGCTACTCAGACAATGAGTAGTCTAAGTCTGAATATAAATCTAATATCCATATTATCTGGATAATCCTTAATCTAATACTTCAATCTGATAGGAACAATGTAGTTACTTTTAATACTAAATAAATGACAACTAAGCTTACATGCTTAGGGAAAGGATCTGAACTAAAAATAGAAATATGAAGTATGAGAGTTCTTAAGTATCAAATATCTACACTAATGTGATTTCTGACAAGGTAACTCAATTTCTATAAAATCTCAATAAGTCTAATCTCAATACATTCATATGAACTTAAATCTTAAATCTTAAAGTAGAAATCATATAGAGTCTCAACGTGCAACTTAATCATGACTTAATGTCTCATAATTTGGTATTATCATCATAAACTCATGTTACGATATATTCTAATCCAAATAGTACATTTATCTTGGAAATTGGGTCATGGTCTTCCATGTGCAACCCCCATTTTCTCACATAATACTTCACTTTTAAACACTAACCTTATTAAGGAATCTATTTCACTTCTTAATTATTAGCTCGCTACATATATAAGAAACCTTGATGACTTTTCCTACTTGAATTCTTACCACACAATTATATCTATAAAAGAGGGGAATCTTAACACCATGTTCTACTTGAAATATCAATACCTGATTGCATATATATAAGGGACACTAATAACATATTTGTAATTAAAATCCCAATACATGGTTATATCACATAACCATGGAAGGATGGCGGTCTTATTTTTATTTCATATTTTGTAGTCCTGAGTATCCATATGGAACATCTCTAAGGGATATGACCGAAATATATTTTCTTATCCTTCTTATGAACTTAACTCATGATCTAGAATCAATCCATGAAACATCACTACTTAAGGTATTAAGCATATAAAATTCTACAATCATAAGCACATAAAATCTTTCTTACCTATTTAACTTAGAATGTAGGACATGAAGGTCTTATCTAAGAAGCATGTAAATGTACTAGGTTTGATAAACATAAATACTCATGGGCATGAACAACTTACCTCTGTCATAGAGTATAAAATCTTCATCTTAGAATCCTCTAGTCAGGTCTAAATCCTATAAAACTTGTGGTGTAACACTCCCTTGAAGTTCAATGGTGAGTTTCGCACCTATCACATTGATTTAACAAATATCAATATATATGCACATAATCCACTTATCTAACCTTTTTGTCAAATTAAATTACATTATCTATATCATTTGAGAGCCTGGAGCCTCCTTAAACATGTTCTTCATATCTCGACCTTTCCAATGAGCCCTTAAACACCTTATTCTGACAACTAGATCAACCTCTATGAATTCCTAAAGCTTCTTAATAATATAAATCTGATCATTCTTATTACCTTATCTTCCTGTGCATTTTGGCTTAATCGGGCCTCATGACGTGGTGGCCCAGCAAGGAGGGACTCACCCTCTTCGCTTGTAGGGGCGCGATTCAGGGGTCGTGCCTCCCCTGTTCCTCCACAGAAACAAGGCGCCGCCACCTACTGTGTCATCTCCATTGATGCTGACAACATGAGACTGATCCAGTGACACTAGATGAGCTACGTTGTCATTGATCCCATGACAATGAGGCATATATGACTAGGGGACCTGGGCACGACCCAACATGATCTGACCTGCACACCTGACAAGGAACTCGTCTCCCCTATTTCTCACGGCAAGAACAGGGCAGCCACCCAGGTGGGTTGGTGACGCACCTTCTTCCTAGACGTCAGAGATTTCTCAAAGGATGGACTTTCTCCTCGATGCGGCCTCGCCCCCTCTTGTCCTGGTCATTGTGCTAGCACCAACAGACCCTCTCGGTGGTTTGATATTCCCGAAGCCACCACAACACAATTCCATGTGCCGCCATCCATTTCTTCCTCATTTCTACCTTCTCAGCCTTTTCATAAGCCAAACCCTAATCCATTCTTTTATCACTTTTGTTCTGTGATACGAGGTTTTATAGCCCCTATAATATAATGATCTGGTCATGATACTGTCCCCTCTTTTTAGACACCTTGTTCTAAAAGAACAGGGAATGTGATATCCCTTTTGTTAAACATGCGCCCATCAAGTGAACCTGCATGTTCTCAAATGAACCAAGCTATGAAACAACGGTTCAATGTCCAAATCCTTGGTTCAAAACCTAAAAGACTCAACACACTATGTTCCTTCGTGTTTCTCTTATAATTTCTATGGGCTACCCTTTAATATTGATTGGTCCAAAAATTGACCAACAACTCATATATACATTACCTTCTTTTAGAAAAATCCTCATGACTTAAATCAATTCCTAGACTATTCTAGTATAGTGTATGTGATTTATTTGTCTCTTGGCCTATAACAACAAATTGAATCCCCAATATCGTGTCACCACTTATAATGAGAACATCCAATCAGTCCTAAATTTCATCACTACATACATTTGAGAGACTAATTCAGAAAAAGCATAAGGTACTCTTAGGTATGTTATGTAATTCATTGATAATTAGAATACCCTCAAACTCTAGAAAAACCTTATTATCATCATATAAATCAACCTTAACTTTCCTTATGATCTTTCTAGCATCCCATGAAGATCAAATCACTAAAAAGTCCTTGGGTTCTAGATACGCATAATTGGACTCTAATACATGATAAAATATGTAAACTTGACTCACTTGTCTTCATCTCACCTAACTAGGTTTTTTTTCTTAGTACTACTTTCATCCACAATGATACTTAATAAAAAAAAATTAGGGTGTTACAGTAGTACTAGAGTAGTGTGATTGCATTGGTTTTTGTTAATGGAAGATGTGTCATTTCCTATCAAGCAGATGTGAACCTTGTACCCAGGGTTTTTAACTTTATTAGGGTTGGTACATTTTATATATATTTGTGATATTGGCAGTATTCCTATCTCTATCAGGTTTCAAGTTTATGAGGCTTGTCCTCCATTTTTATTTATATTGTTCTAGGGATATGCTTATCTCACATGCATGTAGGTTGATGATGTTTTATGATGGGTTATGTGCCCAAATTGATGATTGGTTATGTGCCCAAAAGTCTTGACGGGTTATGTGCCCAAATCATGATATGTGCTTATGTGGAACTACTTTATTGTTTTAATTATGGCAAATATCTTCTTTTATGATGATGATGATTCTTTCCTTTTATGCCCGATTGGGTAGTCCTTATCTCTTGCATGTGAAGTCTTTTATTTTGATGTCCCTTATTCTTTATAAATTGCTAAATTTGCTTTTTAGTATGTACATACCAGCCTTTGCTAATGTCATCTATTTTCTCTTCTTGCTGGGGTATGCTTCCAACCTTGGATGAAGGATATGGAGGACATAGAATAAAGTTTTGGACTTAGTTTGAGAAGAGATTGAAGACAATCATGAGGTGGTTTAGATTTCCTCTACATGGATCCTTATGTTATACCCTACAAGTAAGATGCTACCTTGTTTTATAAATTGAATATAGTTATGTTTTTATTCCGCTGCTATACTATAGTTGTTTTGAATACCATTAATAAAGATTTGGAAATTTTACACCCACTCCAAGAATACCTTTGAAGTGTGTTTGGATTGGAGGTTCTATTATTCAAATTTTTAGTAGAGAGGTGGTTTCACTTCTTTACAATTTTCGACTTTTAGAGTAATTAAATATTTTATTTAATATGTTTACGGAAAAACACCCTTTTCTTTTCTAAATAAATCGATATGGTTATTATTACCCTAAATTGGTGAAACTTGGCCTCCAAGCCAAAGCATATCCCAATAAAATGAATATGAGGTTATTCTTATCCAATAAGTTTTCCTTTTTGCCTATTATCCATTATTTCTATTATTTCCCTAATTAATAGTTCAATATCTCATCAACATGTTTTAAGCATTATTATTGACTCCTTTTTCTCTTCCTTGCACCATAAGGAAAAGGAATGATCTAGAACGAATCTACTTTATCATTATCTCATATAAGTTTATTTATTTCGTATTTTGTGGAATTCTAACTCATTATTCTCAATTTTGGACAACTTGTCTTTTATGCACATATCTTATGCACCTTTCATTAATTTTATGAATTATTTGAAGGTATTAGGTAACACTGATTTATAATCTACATTTTAATGTGAATTATTCATGGATTAATATATTTAAGGTCACTAAAGAGCATATACTCTTATCCTTTTTTGGCTAAACCTCAAAGAAGAAGGTGTCTAACTTTTTAACCCTAGAATAAGATTAAGTCCTAGGTTTCAGTATGTTACAGGACATGTGACACTAGCAACTCTTTTCTCTCAAAAGGAAAGTGTAAGCATTACAACTTGATGTACTTTTTGATATTGGACTCATCCCACTATTTTTACCCTATAATAGAGTTACACTAGATTCCAAACACTCATTTATTGGACTGATGCACTCTTTCACTCTTGTAGTTGCCTTGCCTTCTGCTGGAACACCATCGTTGGGATTTCCATTATCTCACCCGTTGAATCACCCAAGGTAGTAGCACTCCTAGCTGGGGTGCGCTTTTCTTCTTTCTTATTGGTCTTTTTGTGGTATATGTTTGCAGAAAAAACATGGTGTTCATTAGAGCTCCCACTGATCTTTGATCTCTTGAGATAATCTCCATGATCTCCCAAAGTGATCTCTCCTTGACCTCTGATCACTTTGTCAAGTGTCTCTTTCCTCCCTTTTACACACATGTCATGCCCTGTCAATTGCAATTGATTCTAGGGATCGTGGAACCAAGAGATGCATCCCTGGTGGCCACAATATGGGGATCATGGAGCTAGGGAATGTGTCCCTTGTAGCCACAATTTGGATCATACTGTATCCATTATTTGTGGAGTCATTCCTTCATCCGTAATTTTTGGGCACGTGTACTTGTCCTCCTTGACTTTGTGCCTCTTCGCGAGAGTGGTTATGCAAGGCATGACACCTACCAACAAACTCCCTAACTACCCAAAATATTTCACTCTATGGCGCTTACTCCTATGAGGTGACTCTTCAACCAAGAGATGTGTCTCTTTACACACACTACATAATACTATGTAATCATCTTCATGGTTTTTAGTGAAGTCTATGGAAAACCAGCATGGGTCGAGCCTACTTTTGACCCACCTAGTCAATGATCAAACCGGGTCCAACTTCCAATCCTTTTGATTACACTTAGAAAGGATCCTCATTGCTCAACCTGGACTTGGTGAACTCTCTATAGCTCCGAGCATCTCAAACCTAGCTCGATCCAGCTTGGTGTAGCTCAGCTTATCTCGTGCATACTTGATCTATCTCCCTTTAACCAAGGTTTGCAACTCATCATAGTGATTCACATGAACTTCCAACTATTGATTCTTTGTTCCTCAACCATCTTGGGACTTAACCTTGCAACATGAAGACTCTTCTTTGAATTTGTCTACTCCTTGGTGAAAGTTGTATAACATCCCCTTACTTCACTTGGGACATTTTCCTTTGTGTCTTTACTCCAAGCTTGAAGAAATATCCTTCTTCATCTTTTACATCACTCGACGTCGACTACAAAATCCTCATCATGCAACCTCATAGTCTTTGTTGAACACGTAGTCATTCGGTTGGTGAACTTGATTTGACTCTGACTTAAGAACTATGGTGTTGGCTCCTCCCTGAGACTTGATGATGAATTCAAGTCCTTGAGACTTGATGATGAAGTCAAGTCTAATTATTCTTGTAGGGATGACATCAACATGTTTGTCCAAGATGTTGGATCCTTCATGTTCAGAATGGACTTAAGAAGTTGTAGGGCGTGAATGGTGAAGGTTGTCCTTCACTTTCCACAGGCTACTCGAGGCTAATAGCAGATAATATCTCCTTTTGTGGGCAATCTGTCATATGATGCATGCTAGAACATAGGAAACATCCCATTGGATTCTTTCCTTTTCCTTTGAATTGATATGTTTCTTTAGAGTTTTTTTCCCTTGCCTTTCGTCACAGAGTAGTCCTTTTTTTACTGATCTCTAAAGGTAGTGATGGAGGAAGGTCCAATAATGCGTCAACTACCACCATTGAGCTCTAGACATCCTTCACTCGTTGCCTTATCGATTCTAATTGATCCCACTCCTTGAGACAAACCATAAACTAATACAATTTGTCAACCTCTGTCATGTTATTGATGTTGAGAAACAAGAACAAGAATTCCCTAGCACAGTCCCTAACTCTCCCCATCAACTTGAGTTTTTATAGTGCATATTTTTGGTATATATGCTTGGAGATCCAATCATATGATGATTGTGATGGCATATCTTATAAAATATATGATTAATAATAAAGGAAATCCTCCAATTTATTTTGTTTCAATTAGTTTTGATACAATGATGAAAATTAATGAGTGAATAAAGAATGACATCACTCAGTGACACATAAGACTAGCATGTGTTTTGGTTGATGATAGAATCTCATCAGTCATGATATGTGATATAAAACCAAACACATAGATACTTTTTAGAAAATTGTGTATCGGCCAAACCAACCTTGAGATCGACACACGAAAACCATGTTTGGTAGTCAGAATAATCTCTTAGAGTGATGGTGGTTCTTAGACATGATTTCATTGCATCATCATATATCGTTCAATGTACTTTGACATCATCCAACCTTGAATAAGGGTTACCTTAAAGGTGGTGCTCGAGTGCAATGTGACACATGGGGATGATTGTGAGTGGTGTAGATGGGATTTGTCCCTTCTACTAGAGTTTGATATCCAGACCACTTAAGAAGTGAGACGGAGAAAAGGATGCACATGAACATGTAAATTAGTACGTGATATTGAGGTCACATATATCTCAAACTGTCTACTCTAGTTCAAGGAACATGGATTGAACATTGAGAGGATGGTGATTCCATGCCTTGAGTTCAATCTGAATTTCAGTGACAAAAGAATTATACAATCACTATAACAACAATCACAAATTGTAGGTTGATATTATTCTCCAACTTTCCTAATTACCTGAGTAGAAACGATATATTTCTAGATATTGGCCATTGCTTGTGATGACATAAATTAGTTATGGACATTCATTGCCAACATAACTTGGAACCTATAGGGTCACAAAAATAGGATACACTTGAAATAGGAGTTTATTCAGGAATATAGTTTGAACTTGATTACTAAAGAGTTAGGCTTTAGTTTAAACAACATTGGTTGAATGTGGACTGAATGAACTACGAACAGACCGTTTCAAGTGTTGAACCCATTGTTTCAGTGTGTTTGGTGAACTAAATCAATATTGGCAATCTTGTCTGTGAACTGACTGGTTTAGGAAGTGAACCGATTGGCTCAAGTCCTTGAACCGAACGGTTCAAGAAGTGAACCGATCTACTCATGTTCTTTAACCGATTATGAACTGACCTTTTGGTGGATCAATTTTATAGATTTAAGGATTAGTGTTGTCGTCACATTGTGCATTAAATCAGATATTAGTTGTTAATACAATTGTGATTGGGAAATATGATGAAATGACCGATTCAAGAGTTGAATTAATTGAGTCACATGTCAACCGATTGATTCACTTGTGAGTCGACTGTTTTTCCTCTCACAAGATGCGAAAATTCATGAAATTCCAGCCCCTTCCACTCCCACTCAAACTGTGAATCCTGACCCTAACCCTCCTATAAATACATGGATACTGGGTGCTTCTCAAACACACAAATTAGCTTTAACAACTGTTGTCTTCTCTGGATGTGGTAACCAAGAGAACCAAAGCAAGTCCTACTCGATAAAGGGAGGGATAACAAAAGAGAACAATTGTGGAAAGAGCAAGTTGCTTCTATCAATCCAACGAGAGGGGACAACTCCTTCTTGTCTATTCTTTTAGAATGATTGGAGTGTCCAATGGTCTGTGTAGATTACTGTAGAAGTGAGGAGGTTGTTTCCTGCCTCTAGGAGGACAAGATCAAGCTACTATCCATGGTGATCAACTAGGACCTACTGCAGACGATGTTCAGTCATAACTTGAAGAAAGCCGCAGATTGTATCGAGGGAATTGTCGAGGACTTGCTATAAGACCATGTATTATCTAGAAACCGTCCTTCCCATTGCATAGTTATTGACAAGATCGTCTATAAAGTGGAATATGGTAGTAATTCTACTTCCTGGTTTGATGTCATATTTCCCTACACATCTCTCACTACCCATGTGGTGTTGGTTGGAAGGAAAGTTCCTCACATCTCCTTCACTGAGTTCTCTCAAGTGGAAATATTTGAAGCATTTGGGTATACCATATACATTCTGCACCATGACATTTGGGTATACCATATACATTCTGCACCATGACTTAGCATCATATGCAAATCCCATAGCTGCAACGGTCACCTTGTTTGCATCTGTGAGTCTCACTGCATTGAAGTAATGCTCCACCTCCTATATAATCTTCTCCATTTCCTTGGCATTGTGGACCACATTGAAGGTTTTGGGTTCATGAACCTTTAGCTATGGAGAGTTAGCCTTAGCCAACAAAACAATGGCGGTGAGTGCATTAACTAAGTCATTGTGGACCTGTCTAAGATCCTTCGTGGTGCCTTGATTCAAAATAAGCATGACCTCCTTAATCTCCCTGATGGTTTTTGCACAATGACAAGACTTCCAATTGAGTCAGACTCGTTTGTATTGCCCTCTTCGATACATTTCTTTAACTCTTGAAACTTTGCCTCGAGTGCTTTGCAGAGTTCCTCCATTTTTGTGAGCCGATAGGCCTCACCCTTTTCCCCTCTGTCAACCTTTCTATCCTTCCCGTCCATGGCTCTCCTTGACTTGAAGGATGAAAAATCTCTTATACCAGTTGTTACATGATATACACAAATATGTATAACACAAAGGTTTCTCACATTGAAGGTTCATCCTTGCACAAAAAGCTCCCAAAGGATCAACGAATGGAAGAAGAAACACATAACGATAAGAAAAGGGAACTCGCATGTTGATAGTGTACTCATTAAACTAACTCTCCCGCAGAGTCTAGGCCACATATCCATACAACCATCTGGCCTTACTCGTGAGGATCTGCTGCAATAACCGCACAAACCCCACAACAGTGCTAAAAGAGTGGACATGATCCTATATCACCGTGTTGAAGGTGGGAGTCAAAAGAATTGCGGTGCTATATTTTCTGGTGAAGTGGAACGCCGCGTCAAAATCTAATACTTCGTCCGAACAAGACACTACTCTCTGGGAGTATGAGAGAACTTCTACAAGAGTACATGCAAGGACTGTCTCTGAGGACGACGTCCCTTTTCCGTGGGGGAGGGTTCGTTACGAGCGGTAGCAGTGGCTATTAGAGACTTAGATGCACACACCTAGTCCCAACCAACTCTTCATGTTGGGTGGAGCACAAGACAAAGAAGTCTGGGCGAACGCGTGACAAAGCTACAACAACAATAACAAAGAAACGACGCCAAGTGGTTACACGTACGAGGCGCACAACCCACAAAAGACGCGGGGCAGTTACACGTACTGTGAAATGACGCAAGCCTTTGTGAGTGGGCGGTTGTTGCTCAATCTCACTACTCTGTGTCCCTTTGATGAGTTGTACCCGCCATCATGCCAATGTTGTATATTGGAAGGAGAAGGTCGTGTTGATTTGTGGCCCAGACTCTGCAGAAGAGTCGTCAGTGTAAGAAATATAGTACCAATACAACAATTCTCTTTCCTTATCATTAATTGTGTGTTTGCTATTTGTGTGCAATGTTAAACCTCGGTTGGGAGAAACTTTGGTGTTGTACAAATTTGTGCAAAGTATGCAATAGGTACCAAAATCACGAATAGTAGGTTTATATCATTTTGGAATATATGAACTGGATGGTGTTGACATTAATATTGTTGGTTTCTTCTCGTTGCTTTGAATTCCGCTATTGTGACGTTTGCAGCTCCGCCACGTTTGTCACCGACGATGTAATCACTGTGTAATTGATATTCAATCTGTTTGAATATAGCCATTCTCTTTGTCCTATACCCCTTCGGTCCTTTCAAATAAGTAGCATAGCGCACCATTCACTACTAGGCCCAGGTATCATTGGGACTGTGTTGGCCACGCTGAATTTGTTTTAATAAGCCGTTTCATTTCGCTATCAAGTAGACTGGGTTATCATCAAGGAGATTAAGATAAGATACATCTGCCAAGATGATATCAGTTAACATCAAGATGATATCAGTTAACATGATGATACATATCATTGTGATTTGTGACTACGATCATAGTTCCTAGTGTGATGTGTAGCTTTCAGAACGAAACAAGCTAATTGCTGACAGCTGCTCTGTCCGTTCTCCTTATCTCTTTCCCATTATTGAATTTTATCTTTCTGCCACATCCATCATTCACTAATAAAAACTAAGCACCTTAACGTTGGTGACCCTCTTATATCGATTTAGTTCCTTTTTTGTTTGTCCTTTCCTGCTTTTGTCCTCGCACATTAATATAGCATGAGCACTACGGCCGGGCATTATAGAGGCTTTCTTCCACTCTAGTAGCGAAGCTCCTATTTTGTCGTCTTCATTTTTTCTCGCTCACCAAAAGCGTCGATTGAAGAATTTGAGACAGGAAAGCGGTGTGTATTATTGATAATACCGTTCTCATCTGAATTTAAGTAGTACGATTCTCTTCAATTTGTCCATCACAATAGGGGACTGGTGGCTGTGTCGACATACTCCAAACATTTGTATGAATCCGGGTGGGTGGGAGGTGACTGGCTGGTGCGTACGAGGGTAAGTTCTTTCTGCCACGTGTTCCATCTGTCCTCATCACAGGGAAGTTGACATTCGGTACCAGTTTATGAGCTGGTGGCGCGCATGAATGTGTTTGTCATATCCTTTTGTATTTAGAGAAAAAGACTAATCTTATTGAAAAGGGGTTGATGCATGCCAACAAGATGTGGAATAACCTGCACGAATGGACTGGGCATGCAAAAATAATATAGAAAACAAGCAACTACAAGAACACCGAGATTTACATAGAAAACCCTCACAATGTGTGAGGGAAAAATCACAAGGTCAAAGCCCGACGGTGAAAATCCACTAATCAACAGATTACAATGTTCGTCTCAGGTTTTGATGCAAAACTTGAGGAATACAGAGTAAAAGACTTGAGGAATACAGAGTAAAAGGAAGAGATACAAAATAATACCGAATCAATACGTCACCACACCAAACGACCTTCCGGAAAAACACCTCTTTGGAGAGAATACTCGGACAGAACAAGAACGTAGGTTGTGATGGAGAACTCGGTGCAGACCGGGGAAGAGAGGTGCCACCCTCTTTCCTTTCTCTTCTTTCTTCTTCTTTGACTCTTCTCTCCGTCACATCAACAAAGAACAGTGGCGCTGACTCCTCTCTTTTCTTTGCATCACGAAGAAGAAGTAGTTTAGAAGGCGGTTGGGTTTTCTTTGCGGCTATCTTGTATATCCTTAGCGGCTGCGTGGATGGGGTTATAAATTCCCATCCTCACGGCTACTGTAATGCCCTAAAGGGCTGGAAGCTAATAGGGCCGTAGGCCCAACAATCTCCCCCTCCAGCCTAAGGGAGAGACTGTCCTCTTGACTCCTCAGATGGAGTCCAATCCGGCGAGATCCTTACAAGTAGCAAGCTTCTTTGTAGGAACTGTCTTCATCAACATGTCAGAAAGATTGTCGTTGGTGTGGACTTTCTTCAGCTTCAACTTGTCATCACTGATAGCTTCACGCAACTAATGGTATCTCAGATCAATATGCTTTGTCCTGGAGTGAAAAGAAGAATTCTTACTCAAGTCCATGGCACTCTGACTATCACAGTAGATAACATGCTCATCCTGTGTCAAACCCAATTCTTGTAAGAACGTTTGAGCCAAATTATTTCTTTTCTTGCTTCACAAGCTGCGATATATTCTACCTCAGTAGTTGATAAAGCAACACACTTTTGTAATTTAGACTGTCAGCGAATAGCTCCCCCTGCAAAAGTGAATAGAAACCCTGAGGTAGACTTCCTGTGATCAAGATCACCTGCTAAATCTGCATCTATGAAACCTGTAAGAACTGGTGGTGCCCCTCCAAAGCATAAGTAAGCACTAGATGTATCTCTCAAATATCTGACTATCCATTTTACAACATTCCAATACTCCTTACCAGGGTCAGATAAAAATCTGCTAGTCACACCAACTGCATGTGCAATATCAGGCCTAGTGCACACCATAACATACATAAGACTTCCTACTACAGAAGAGTAGGGTATGTGAGCCATCTCTTGCTTTTCCTGCTCAGTAGAAGGAGATTGTTTTTTACTCAGTCTGAAGTGACTGGCTAAGGGAGTCTCAACTGGCTTCGCCCCCTTCATGTTGAACCTGTCAAGTACACGCTCAACATATTTCTCCTGTGACAACCAGTGTTTCTTTGCTTTCCTGTCACGCCGGATGTCCATGCCAAGAATCTGTTTGGCTGGTCCCAAGCCTTTCATGTCAAAAGACTTAAACAATTCCTTCTTCAGCTTGGCAATCATCTGAGCATCCTTGCCAACAACCAACATATCATCAACATAAAGTAAGAGAATAATAAAATTGTCACCTAAAACTCTCCTAAAGTAAACACAGTGATCTGCCTCTGTCCTGTGGTAACCTTGCTTCAGCATGAAAGTATCAAACTTTTTGTACCACTGCCTTGGTGCTTGTTTCAGCCCATAAAGACTTTTCTTCAATCTGCAAACCATGTGGTCTTTGCCTTTCACTGCAAATCCTTTAGGTTACTGCATATAAATCTCTTCCTCTAGCTCACCATGGAGGAAGGCAGTCTTTACATCAAGCTTCTCAATTTCAACGTCCAAGCTAGCTGCCAAGCCCAAAACTGTGCGAATGGAAGTCATCTTCACCATTAGAGAGAATATCTCATCAAAGTCAATGCCCTACTTTTTCCCAAAGCATTTCACCACAAGTCTAGCTTTATATCTCACAATGTTATCACTCTCATCTTTCTTTAGCTTGAAGACCCACTTGTTCTTTAAAGCTTTTTTGCCTTCAGGAAGCTTGCATAACTCATAGGTATCATTTTTCTTCAATGTGTTCATCTCATCTTGCATTGCATGCAGCCACTTATCTTTTTCTTGATGATACTTTGCTTCCTCGTAGCTTTCTGGCTCCCCCTCTTCTGTGATCAATGACCATTCTGTGAAAGAATAATTAGTAGACGCCCTTTTCTCTCTAGTAGACCTCCTCAGTTGTGGACCTGCTGGATCTACTGGTTGAGGTTGCTCCCCCTGCTCAAGAACTTCCTCATCATGGACGCTATCCGTACCAGGATCATCATCTGCCATATCATCATGTGGGATATCGTCATCCTCAACATGGTTTGCATGAGCATTCTGCGAGACTGGAGAGGGAACTGACACATCAATCACAGTATCATCATTTACCTGCTCAGGCTCTGTCATCACTGTATCACAAAATATTTGGTCCTCAAAGAAAATCACATCTCTGGATCTGATTATCTTCTTATTTTCTGGATCCCAAAGCTTGTAACAAAACTGCTCATCACCATAGCCAACAAAAATACAAGGAACAGATTTGTCATCATGCTTCTGCCTCTGCTCCATAGGAACATGTGCAAATGCCTTGCACCCAAACACTCTAAGGTGAGAATAAGAAGCTGGCTTCCCTATCCACACACTCTATAGAATGTCAAAATCCAAAGGAACTGATGGTGACATGTTAATCAAGTAGCAAGCAGTGTTTACAGCCTCTGTCCAAAACTCCTTAGGTAGCTTTACATTCTTCATCATGCATCTGGCTCGCTCCATAATGGTTCTATTCATTCTTTCAGCCAAACCATTGTGTTGTGGGGTACCGGGAACAGTCTTCTCATGCCGTATGCCGGATCCTTCACAGTAAGACATGAACTCCTTGGAAGTATACTCACCTCCATTATCATAATGAAGACACTTGAGCTTTTTACCTGTCTCCCTTTCAACCATGGCATGGAACTTCTTGAAAGTGTCAAAGACCTGATCTTTCCTCTACAAACAGTAGACCCACACTTTCCTAGATGCATCATCAATAAAAGTAACAAAGAATCTGCTTCCACCCAAGGAGTTGACTTCCATAGGACCACAAACATCATAATAAATCTTGTCTAACACATTAGACTTCTTCTCGGACTGAGCACTGAACTGGACCCTTTTTTGCTTCCCAAGCAAACAACTTTCATAGGGGTCAAGAGTCACATTTTTATCACAGGGGATCAAATCTTTCTTTACAAGCACCTGTAAGCCTTTCTCACTCATGTGTCCAAGCCACTTATGCCATAAATCTAGAGAACCTGAACTGTCCACAACATTGGCACTATCAGTGCAAACCTTTATATTCATCTTGTACAAAGTGCAGCAAACTTTTCCTCTAGCCACGACCAGCTGTCCTTTGGTAACAATGGTTTTCAAGTCACCAAAATGATATTTAAAACCCTCAATGTCGATACCATAGTCGGAAATGATGTTATAATCAACTTTAGGAATATGTCTAACATTCTTCAGTAAGATGGTATAACCCAACTTGGTCTCAATGTGCACCTCACCAATCCCATAAATCTTCGCATAGCTTTTAGTAGCCATCTTTGTCATTCTAAAGTTCCCATACTTGTAGGAGCAGAAGAAGTGTCTGTGAGGAGTGATGTGGTATGAAGCACCGGTGCCCAACACCCACTCAGCGTTGTTGCTGATATGTAGACAATGTCACATGGCAACTCCACATGTGAGTACCTCTTCGGGGTCTGTAACGACTGCAGCTCTGTTGCTATCATCATCTGTCACCTTCTACTTTCCTTCTTTAATTTCCTTTTTGTGCTTCCTGCAAAATTTCTATATATGACCTGGCTTGTTGCAGTAATGACAAACTACCTTACTTTTAGACTTTGACCTGTGCTTTGACTTTCCTCTGTCACCACCTTGGCCATGAGTCTGACTCCTGCCATGAGTCTGACTCCTCCCCCTGTCCTCAGCAACAAGGGCATGTAAAGCTGACGTCTCTGTTGAGCTGTGTCATCTCGTCTCTTCATTCAGCAGGGTATTGGACACCAAGTCCAAAGTCAATTTCCCGTCTGGAGTAGAATTGCTAACAGAAATCACCAAGGTCTCCCAGCTGTCAGGTAAAGAACCAAGAAGTAGAAGCTCCTGCAACTCATCATCAAGTGACAAACCCATCGTGGTTAGCTGATTCACCGTGCTCTTAAAATCATTCAGGTGCATTGATATATTTCCGTCTTCCTTGAACTTCAGATTGACGAGCTTCTTAATCAGAAATGCCTTGTTCCATGTAGTCTTCCTCTCGTACAATGACTCGAGCTTCTTCTACAAAGAGTGGGCACTGGTCTCATTGGTGATGTGGTGGAAGACAGACTCGTCAACCCAGTGTCGGATGAAGCCCATGCATTTTCTGTTCATCTTTGTCCAGTCCTCCTATTTTGTATCCAGTGGCTTGCTCACATCTCCCTGAACCGGTTCATAAAGATCATTGCAGTAAAGTAAATCCTCCATCTTTATCTTCCACGTCGGCCAATTTGATGTCGTCAATTTCACCATATTATTTGCACCGTCCATCTAGTCCACGTAGCCAACCCATGCTCTAATACCACTTGAAGGAGTTGATGCATGTCAAAAAAGATGCAGAATAACCTGCACGTATGGACTAGGCACGCAAAAATAATATAGAAAACAAGAAACCACAAGAACACCAAGATTTACGTGGAAAACCCCCACAAAGCCCGACAGAGAAAATCCACTAATCAACAGATTACAATGTTCGTCTCAAGTTTAGACCCAAAACTTGAGGAATACAGAGTAAAAGGAAGAGATACAAAATAATACCAAACCTGTACATCACCACACCAAACAACCTTCCTGAAAAACACCTCTTTGCAGAGAATACCCAGACAGAACAAGAACGTAGGTTGTGATGGAGAACTCGGTGCAGACCGGGGAAGAGAACCATAGTGGTTCCACCCTCTTTCCTTTCTCTTCTTTCTTCTTCCTTGACTCTTCACTCCGTCACGTCAAGGAAGAATAGCGGCGCGACTCCTCTCTTTTCTTTGCATCACGAACAGCAGTAGTTTAGAAAGTGGCTGGGTTTTCTTTACGACTGTCTTGTATATCCTTAGCGGCTGCATGGATGGGGTTATAAATACCCATCCTCACGGCTACTGTAATGCCCTAAAGGGCTGTCCGGTTGGGTCGGATGCTAATAGGGCCGTAGGCCCAACACTTATCACACTTGTAAAGTAAGACATAGTTGTTAGTTCCTTTGCATAGATTCTTATAATTTGAATCATGTTACAATCAACATCAAACCTTACCGACATAGCTACTCGAGAAAGTGTGCAACATAGATGATGGTAATGTGCATTTGGTTCAATCATCATAACTTGAATTCATACATCTATATACTATCGTCGGCCAATGGCAGAACTAGAAGGGGGGGTTATGACCCAAAAAAAGTAAAATAAAAACTATTATAATATTAATTGCAATTGCTATTAGTATCGGAAATACATTTAGGCTGCATTTGTTACATGGTGAATCATGGTGATAGGGAATGATGGTAAAACAAAAATGTTGTTTGTTTGCCATGGTGATAGTGAATCATGGTGAATCCGTGGTGAATTTTGATCTATTTTGTCCCCATGAAAAAGCATGGTGAATCGTGGTGAATCATGGTGAAAGAAGTTTTCTTTCAAGACTCCACTACTTACTTAGACAAATGAGCAAAAAAAACGTTCTAATAAATATGATTCTTACTTGTTTAGGGTATTTTTTATAAAAAAATCCCCCTCCCTATCACTATAACCATGTAACAAACAATAATTTTTAATTTTTTCAACATCACCATCCCTATCACCATGCACATGTTACCAAACAACACATTTTAATAATTTCCCTATCACCATCACCGTCCCTATCACCATCACCGTCACCATCACCATCACCGTCAATTTTATCACCACATACCAAACACAACGTTAGTAGAAGCTGAAGCCTATTTCTAACACAACTTGATCTTAGCTCGAGTGGTCTGCTTGTCGAAGGGACAACATAAAAGACGATTATAAAATAAAAAAATCATAGCGGTTCTATACACAAAGGTAGCTAGACCACCTGGCTGGTTTTAGGTATTTTTATTTTCTTGTTGTCAATGTTGAAATATCGACAATAGTAAAATTCTTATTTTTGAGTATTAAATTAGCAGAAGATAAAGACTTCCATAAACAAAGTAAAAGCATAGTCCTTCAATACACCTGGGGTCAACTCTTAGACAAGTGACTAGTTTAAGTCAAAATGCAAAATATAGAATAAAATATTACACATTTTTTTTCTCAAAAGATCCAATTACATCTTTAAAGAAACATATATGTCCAATAAAGTACAAGGAAAAAGATTATATGAAAGTCTTTGTAGAGGCCCGAGTTACAAATTAGGCTAGTACTCCTTTTTGTATTGAAAATCCTAAGGATCTAAATGAAAAATCTGAAAAAGTTGATGTTGACAACATTGTTGGTATGTATACCTAGAGATCCATTCATATGATGATTGTAGTGGGGCATTAGGTATCGGATTTGATTATCATAAAGGTGATTCTGTATAGTATGTTTGTCTTAATCAAGAGATAATGACACATACGTATTAGATATCTAAAGAATGATGTTACTTAATTAGATATATCTTCAGGTTGATTATCTGAATAGTGAGATCATATGTATGATAAGAGTATATACATTCTTGTTATGTTCCTAGTTGTATATTACCGTGGAAGCAAAATAGATAACAATATTACATATGACTAGAGTGTGTGTTGACTGATAACAAAGTCTCATGATTCATGATATGTGAAATCAAGTCAAGCACACAAGTAAATGTTAGAGAACAACGTACCAGATAGACTCACCTTGAGAGTGATATATTGATATCATAGAATGGTAGTCAGAATGAACTCTCTTAATGACAATTGTAATTGTGGTTCTTAGACCTGAAGTCACTACACTCATCACATTTTGTTCGATATGTTTTGGCATCATCCAACGTGACCTTGAATAAAGATTGTCATAAAAGTGATGCTCAGGTGCATTGTAACACATGGAGATTGAGTGTGAGTGATGTAGATGAGATTTGTCCTCCTATACAAGAGATTGATATCTAGGCCTCTTGATAAGCAAGACTGAAAAATGTATGGCCATAGTCATATAATTTAATCTGTGATATGTTAACTCACATGCATCTCAGACAGTTTCTCTAGTTCAAGGAACATGGATTGAACGTGGAGAGGATGATGATTCCATACCTTGAGTGCAATCCGGATATCAGAGACAAATGAACTATACGATCACGCTAACACTGATAATCGATTGTAGGTTGAATTTGTTCTCCAAATTTTCAAATCACTTGGATAGTAATGATGGGTTGCTATATACCACTCATTGCTTGTGATGTCATATTTTAGTTATAGATATTCATTGCCAACGTAATTTGGGACATATAGGGTCACCCACATAGATACACTTAAAATAGGAGTTTATTCATGAATGATGTTTAAATTGTCAACTAAAGGTGTTTAGATATTTAATGTATTGGTTGAAAATTGACTGATTGGACTCTGAGCTGACCGATTCAAGTATTGAACTGATTGCTTGGAGTGTCAGGCCAATTGGAAGCAATAACTGGCTGAATATTTGCCTGAGTTAGGCATGTGAAATGATTGTTTCATAATTGAAATGACCATTCCATGATATGACATGACCATTTCATGATGTGAACCGCCTAATTCATCATCTATATTGTCCGGTTCAATGATCAATTCACTTGGATCAAGGATTGATGCTAATGTTATGATTTTTCACTAATCGATATAGAATTCCAATTTGATTCAAAATAGGAAAGTACATGAATCGATTGGTTGGATAGTGCACTGATTGATTCACTGTTCATAGTTTTCAGAATATTTGTGAACTCCGTCTCTTCAACTCTTAGAATGATTGGAAACCCTAACCCTAACCCTTCCTATAAGTAGAGGGGTAAAGGGGGCTTCTTAAACACAATAATAAGGTCTAATAATTGTTGTAATCTCTGGTTGTGGTAACCAATAGAGATCCTAAGCAAGTCCTTCCTGAAAAGGGAGGGACAGCAATGGAGAGACAACTAGGAGAGTGAATCAATCCAAGCAGATTGAGTTCAAAGGGACAACTACTTCCTGTTGGCTCTGTTAGAGAAATGTGGAGTTTGTGGTGGTCTGTGTAGACTACGATAGAGGCGAGAAGGCTATTACCTTCCGGTAGGAGTATGTCATTAACCACCATCTGTGGTGTTGTACGAGGAGTTTGTTGTTGATGATTGCTCAACTGTTACCTGAAGAATAAGTGTGTTGCTGCTTAAAGAAGAAGCACACTACTATAACAAAAGTTGTTTTTGGACTTGTTCCAAGACAAGGTATAACTTTTTTTCCCTCTTTCCTAGATAAACTGTTGTTGATGCGATCTTACTGATTAGGGAATCAAGCTTTAGATTTTTATTTCCACTGCCTTATCTACTATCCCAATTTTCCAACAAACATCACATTCTTGTTAGTGATTTATTGAATACCATGCAGGAGAGAAATAGACCATCATCCAGCACCCCAAAAGTATATTTATTTATGATGGCAGATGTCCTTTCAGGATAGCTAAATTTATCCTTCAAGAAATAACATTTGTCGACTAGGTCACAAATTTACTATGCAAAACTTTTTGGTCCCTGATAGACAAGTTAGTTTTTTATTATTTGTCGGTGTACAATTTTATTAAAAAAATCTATTTCAGTTGACATTCTTATAATAAAGTTTTTTTAAACTCAAAACTATTGTCATTTTATTATAAGGTCCAACATAGCAAGGTTTACAACATGTGGGGGAATCACCTCTTCAACACAAGGATTCAGACATTCACCCCAAAGAGCCTTCCTAGCTAGTTCATGAGGTACTTTCTTACAATCCCTAATTGTATGTGAAAATTAAATAGAAGGAAAAACACTAGTGGTGTGTAAAATATCTAGTGTCAAGAGTCCCAACAAGTTTCTACATCTATCTAACAATAAAAGAGCCTTGACTAAAATAAGAGAGTTAGAAATAACAGAGACACTCCTGAGCCACAATGCATCACACAAATGAGCTCCAATAAAAAGGTCCTCTACCTCTACTAGTGATGCATCACACTCATGCTCTTACCCACCCAAAGCTACTTCTATCACTCTTCCAGACTTGTCTCTCACGACCACCCCCATGTGAATCATGAATCCATTTTCACGGTTGCATCATAGTTAACGTGAATTTCCTCATTGACTGATGATCTACATCCCTTCTTTACTGTCTTTTTAGATAAGGAAGAAGAAAAATTGTTCTTAATGCCCAAGTATTCAACAATAAAACCATGACTTCTAAACAAAAAATATGACTCCTTTTAATCATTAAAAGTTATGTTGTTCCTAAGAGACCATATTCCCAATAGCAAATGGAAATATCTTCACTTTCTCATCTACACATAGGCACTCATTAAGGAGAACAATAGCCTCTTTTGTTGAACCCTTGTGACATTCTTGCACTAATTTCTTAGCCAAGCTCATTTCCCATGCATCTTTTGAAATAGTACATGTGAATAAATTATGAATAATAGTCTCTTTTTTTAGTACCAAATTGGACACATACCATCAACATTATATGTCTGTCTAAAACATGACCCAAAGTAGCAAGAGAACCTGTGTAGAACTTCAAAGAAAGTGTGCTAGTTTTGACGGCCACCCTACTTTCCAAATATACTTCCAAATAGGGTCATGTGTTGAATTTATACTAGCCACAGTCTTCAAAGCCTAAAAGGCCAACCAATAAGCATACTTCTAAGTATAGTTTTCCTTAGATTTCAATCACCAAAAAAATTGATCTCCCGATTACATGTGGCTAATAGGTTTGCTATAGATATCTCAATAGACATGCATAGGAAAGAGTGATTTGAGCTTCCTCATATGCCAATCTTTTGCTTGTTCATCAAGAAATTCACTTGCATGCATGCATATGCCATTTACTTCCTCCCCTAAGTCCACTAAAGTTCCCTACCATCCTCCAACCCAACTATCCTTCCAAATGTTAATACTGCTACCATTCCCTACTCTCCATTTCAGCCCTTCAAGAAGCAAAGCTTTTGCTCCCCATAGGCTTCTCTATGTGTAACTCCGGTTGTATCCTCTGATTGCATCCAAAATAGAAGTATTTGGAAATATCTATCCTTAAGAGTTATGCCTGCAAAGGATTGTTCCTTTGTAAGGAGTCTCTGTAAATACTTAGTTAGAATAGCTTGATTAAACGATATCATGTCTCTGAAGCCTAGTCCTCCCATTCTCTTAGCCTTATATAAATTTTCCCAGCAAATCCATGAAATTTTCCTCTCTGACCCTTTTTCTCCCCATCAAAATCTAACAATACAAATCTAAATTTCCTCAAGAGGCCCCACCGGTAACTGAAAGATACTCATGATGTATGTTGGATCTTCTTGCACAATAGCTTTATTAAACACCACTTTCCCTAGATTTTAGAGAATTGTCTCCTTCCATCCCTGTAATTTCTTCCCTATCCTTTCCTTAATAAAGTTAAAGACCTCTTTCATAGATCTACCAATAGATGTTGGCAGTACAAGTATTTTTCATGTCCACTTCTGTAACATTTAGCAGTGTCAATTCTTTTCTTTTTCTTATAAGTCACCCCTTTACTAAAGGCTACCTCAGTGTTAGAGAGATTAATTTTTTGACCCGCTACTTGTTCATACTGATTAATAAAATTAATTACACACAAGCATTCTTCCCGGTTGTCCCTAGAAAAAAGGATGTTGTCAACTGCAAAGAAAAGATGAGATACACAGGGAGAGTTCTTGTTGACCTTGATGCCATGAATGATATTTTTCTCAACTGAAAGTTGTATTAGAGAAGAGAAAGCTTTAGTACATAAAATATAAAGATACAAAGACAGAGGGTCACTCTGTCATAGACTTTGGTTTGGATTTATCTTCATAGACTAGGTTCCATTATTGTTGAACATATGGCTAACAAATGAGATGCACTCTTCAACCTTTTCCTCTACCATACACCAAAACCCTTCCGATCTAGAACATAGATAAGAAAAATTGATTCAACCCTGTCATTCTCTTTGGCCATATAAAGCTTCAGAGATAGAATCCCTTTCTATGTTTTTTCTTCACCCTTCATTTTGTGAAAAACTTCATGTGCAATAACAACATTGTCTGCGGTCAATCCCCTAGGTATAAAATCACTTTGATTCTCAAAAATGATAATATCCATAAGCAGCTTTATTAAGTTCCTTAGGACTTCTGATGCTATTTTTTAGACCACATTACACGGAGAAATGGGATGATACTCAGAAAAATCTTTAGGGTTTTCCACTTTTGGGTATTATAACTACCAGCGTATAGTTAACTTCAGAGATGTCTTTCTCCCCCTCCACTAACCCTTGATGTAATTTTTGATGTCGTCCTTCAAAATATGCCATAATTTTTGAAAGAACAATGCTTTAAAGACATCAGACCCTAGATCTTTATTTGAATGCAATTGACTCATTGCACTCCAAACCTCTTCCTCATAAATACCTTTACCCATTTCTCCCTTCATACTCATATTAACTACGAAAGTAATGCCACATGTGGCTTCCTCAAAACCCATTGGATTTCTAGAGGAAGGAAGATCAGTATAATAATGAATAACAACCTTCTCCATCTCCACCTCTTCTCCTCTCCAGATCCCATTCTTGTCCTTCAGTGTTTCTATTTTTTTCCTCCTTTGACATTGGGACTCTTCATGGTGAAAGTAGGATGTATTCTTCTCCCCTCCCTTCATTTCATTTACTATCACTCTTGTACACCGATATAGGTCCTCCTAGTGGTGCTAGTATTGAAGTTCTTGGCAACTTCCTCACAGCTATGGAGGACAACATTGTTATGTGCCTAGACGGCTCTCTCCATAGAATTTTCTCTATCATTATAATCTTTTTTAAGATCACCAAAACATACAACTATCCAACATTCCAACTTATACCCACACTCTTTTAATCATTCTTCCAGTTCCATACCTGTGGTGATATGGCACAAATCTCTTACCATCTCCCCATTACTATCATCTGACAACCATGTCGGTTCAAAGTGAAAAAAATCTCTATCTTCTCTTGTATGGAACCTCCTTCAAATGATTGTAGGGTAGTTATTAAACTTATACATAGGTAATTGGAAAAAATTTCAGTAAGAGAACATGCTCCTCTAATCATAAGAAGCCATATCTCTATATAATCTTTCTCATACTAGAGTCTTCGTCATGTTCCCTCGCTTCCACGTGTGTTGGATTCTAATGAAATCCAGGTTTAGTAATGCACACCAATCAATATCTTTTCCAAAATTGTGCATCCATCTATCAGGTTTAGGGGGTTCCCCCTCTTTGTCTGTATTTGACACTATTTCTTTAAAATCACCAAAAAGATAATAGGACAGTTGCACCCATCTTTGAGCCTTCTCATCAAATCCCAAGTTTTAAACTATTGTTGTTGTTCCAGCCACCCATAAATAGCACAAGCTTTCCATTATTGAATCTTGTCATTTTTGTCATAAAAGAAATACATCAATATTTTGGTAATACTCATGACAAAATCTCAAAATTAAATAGGGAACACATTTACTCACAAAGTTCCTAAGAATAAAAGTTGCAGTAAACGTTCCTTCTATGTTAGCTCAAACTATAGTATTTAAAGATAATTTACAGTTATTTTGATGCAATTATCTTTAATCATTTTTTTGAACATTTCTTTGAAATCGAACGTGTTAATGCGTAATTTTCTATTTTTTTCACCATTCACAATAGTAGACATTTTTAAAAAAAAAATATAATATAAAAATGTAAAATAATAAATGCTATCTACATAACTCATCATAATCATAAAGACCAAATGCCGCATCACCTCAATGTGTATGATTAGCTTTATTAAATGTAAACTATACATGTTGAACAAAAAATTGAGATCGTATTGTGTTATTTCTTCAAAGATAGATATTGAAATGCTCATGCCAATAAGGCGAGGAACCAATGTTTAATAAGACCATAAGTTATTCGTTATATATGCAACACTGGTGAGAAGTATTTTCATTCTCTCAATCACATAGGCAACAACATGATATAAGTAAATGCGTAATTGATAAAACATGATTTTTGAGTTACATCTTCAATGCATGATGTATTTCTATGTCTTATTATATTTAAAAGCCATGAAACCAACTAATCATAGGACTTTTGTCTTATAAGTATCTTGACATAGTTAGATTTTAAGATGTTTGTGATGATTGAGAGACAAACCATCTTGTCCTCATGATCATCTAAGAACTTGTTGTAAAAATTGATCAAGAATACGTAGAACTCTACCATGAAAGCGTTCTCAAATACATCTTCTATAGTCATGTCTATGGAACAGAGAAAGATTTCATTGCAATGGAAAACAACCTAATTATATGAGAATGAAGCAACCTATGTGATTCCAGAATACGTAGATCCATTCTTTAAAAGAATATCTAAAACTAGTTTAGAAGTAAAATAACATTAAGATGATATCTAAATGTTTTCACGATTATTGCCAATTTGATGTGTCATGTTTTCTTATTAGCCAAAATAAAACCAAAAAATTAATTTGTAGCCATCTTTTTTCACAACAATATATGAAATCTAAATATTAACAAATTTGGTAATATTTCAAATTACACGTAATATATCAGTTTAAAAATATTACTATGAATAGAGTTTTTCCACTATTTACATGTATTAATGTTTTAATTAAATTCTAAAATGATTTTCAAATATATTACATTAAGAGATAAAAAAATTATAAAAATTGTAGACAAAGAATTAGGTAAATTGCAACTTATATATGTCTATTATCCTTATCATCAAATTTTCTTTCGTAATTTCATAATAAGATATAAATTTATCATTAAAATTATATATTACTGTAATCCTAACATAGAGATGAATAATAAAATCCAGGTTATTTACTAATAAGAGAAAAATACAACAAATATTTTAACTTGATTATGAGCTGCATATTATTATTTATAATATCTTACAATAAAATTGCAAAATGGAATATTTTGGTTTTATTCATGTGATTGAGAAATAAAGACCTACAAAGTCATGAAAAAAATCCACCAATGACCTCCGTCTGTTTTCTAAACTCACCAATTAAGGTCAACTTGACCCCCCAATAAGAGAAGTTTGCTCCCACCTTTGTTGTTGGTCTAATGTGTTACATATCTTTCCTTTTGCCTGATGCTATTTGTGTCATGTAAAGACACATGTTAACAGATGGGAGCGGAGCAAGGGTCCTAATTTAATCGTGGTCTCTTTTTATTGGAAGTATATATAACAATAGAGACTTTTTACATATTTGGAAGAAAAACAACATTCTAGTTTTTATTTCACCAGTAAAATTCATGGGGTCTTGATAAATTGATGTTTAAATGTCCCATATAAATCCAATTTTGAGCAGTAAAACATTTTGATTTGATTTACATAATGAAGAGTGATATTTAGTTGCGAACAAATTGATTATTGAAAAAGAATTACAATTGTGTGAGATTAGTAACCAATTTCACATACATATGTTTACTTGATTAATAAACTCTTATTCTAAGAAACACACAGATATTGGGGTATAAATAATAAATGTGATTATTTTAAAATAAATTTATTAGATCTATAATTCTAGAAGATTTTAGCTTTCTATATGTGCTAGACACATTAGAATATATATAGTCAATGAGATAGAGTGCATTCAAATCTAAGTTGTGTCACCCCTCAAATGATTAAAAAATAAGATATATTTTATATTATGAAATTTTGAAAACTCATTGGACAATATGACTTTACATTGGGATCATTCACTAAATATCCATTCAGGTTTACAAAAAAAGTTTGTGCAGTAGATATAGATGCAAAGGAAGCTCCTAGGATAAATAAAAATGTGTATTATGAAGTTTGTTTTCATTGTAAGCGTACCTGCCTATTTCCCGATCATCATCAACTCCACTCATTGCTCTAGCAAAATTATGAGTTTTTCTCTTCTTCCTTGGGACAAAGTTTTAGTTCTATCTCTTATTATGGTTCACACATAATTTTAGTGGAAAGTAGAAAGCATGACATATCTCATTTCAAACAGTGACGATGATAGTTCTTCAAGACTAGAAAGTCACTGAAGAAATGATATAGAGTCTCAAAAGTTTGTGTTGTTGTTTCATTAACTTCAGGTATCATTGTTTGTTCATTTTTCATTGCCAATAAAAATAACTTATCAAGTTAAGTGCTACAAGATGTAAGTGTTTACATATATATATTAAGTTTTCAACAGACCATCCCGTCATTTTTCTCCTTCACGTTGGGAGGGATTTTCTATGAGTGATTCTTGCATCTAAAATTTTATGGAGAAGCGGCTCTCTGAGGTTTATTTTTTGAACTGAGTCAATCAATTAAATTATATGTCATACCAAGGTCCCTTAAGGAAAAAAGAATGAATGATGTTGAAATAGATGGTCTTTTCATGAAAAGATAATAATTACATGTTAGACTCAACTAGACACGACAAGGATGGGAAGAAATATGTACCTTAAGAGGCATGGACAACTACCAGCAATAAAAATTTACATGACAAGCTAAATCTCTAGAAGGAGAAGCTTCCTTCTTACTTTCTTTAGTATGATTTTTGGAGTAAGTGATTTTGTAGATGAAGATAAAATCCAATATTGATGTTACAGTACATATATGTTATGCACTCAAATACGTTGTTGCATAATAATTTCCAGATGTTGTTGGGGTCGTGTGCCTTGATGGTGGGGGTGAGGCCTATGAGCGTGTTGTGACTAGAAACATTATAATTATGATTGATTAGCTCTGAAATCATTCTACAAATCAGTGACATAGGGATAATAATGTTGGCTAAATTGGACATTATTAAAATCCCTTTGTTTTGATGTTGACAAACATTTCTTTCTTATGGTTTTAACTTCCTATTTGAGTGTTTTAGGGACAAGCATATAAGGTAGTGGATAGTGAAGACTTGGAAGATCAATTTGCTAAAATTGCTTTATTTTCATGATTATAATCAATGTAAAAACTTATACAAGTTTATAATGTACACATACTAAGATATCATGTAAAATCAAGCGTTTAGATCTTCCTATCCACTCACAACACTTAGATAGGTCATCCCCCAAGAGAGTATCACAATTGCACATTGATACACACACTCAGTAAATGAATACATTGAATCAGGGATGTTCTTGGTCGACAAAAACTTCGACTGAGACACTCTCGGTAGACAAACACCTTGACCGAGAACCGACCCTCCTAGTCGTTAGACTGAGTTAGAAAAGTAGTTGGGAGTTGAGTTGAATGTTGCAATACACTTACTCTAGACTTACTCTCAGTCGACAAATTCCTCGACCGAGAGGCACTCGGTCGACAAACTTCTCGACCGAGAAAGTTTCTGTCTACACTTTTCAGAATTAAATAACTAGTTGTTACAAATGCAATTAGTGGACACTTAACGGCTAGTTGAGTACTAAGAACACACTAGAAGGTGTTTAGAACATCCCCAAGCATTAGCAAACAACTCCTATAAATAGGACAGCCATAGGACACCTCAAAATACAACTTGCATACGCAATTACACTTGAGATTCAATCCCTGTGAGCAAACAAGTTGAGCTACACTTGCAATCTGTTTTTCTTGAGTTCTACATTAGTGTCCTATAGGATGATATATCCTATCCACTATACATCCAAGTCCATCCACTTTGGTTAGGAGATCAAACACTTGATATAGGATCAAAGCGTTGTACTCAATTGGTAACGTTGTTTCCTTCTTCCAATCTTGTTCTTTCTATTATATTTTGTTCTCCTTTGCTACTCTTGGGTTGGAGGCTGCGGAAAGGAGGTTGTTGGAGTTTCTGCGGTGGTGAAGGTAGCTCAATGGACTTAGGATTACTTCAAGAAGGTTGTGTCAATAGGAAGCTACTTCAAAAGGAAGGCTACTTCAAGGGGAAGCCTGTAGTTACTTCAAGGAAGGCTGCTTCAAGGTTGGTGAGACTACTTCTAGGTGAAGGCTATCCTAAGGGTGAAGGTATTTGTATCTTATGTAACATCCTTGCGAGGTAATAAAATACAAATGCTTTCAAAATCCCAATTGGAAATAATTGGGTAGTTGACTGACTCCCTTAGATTTTGCTAACGGTGGAACCACCCTAAACGCCGTGTCTCCTTCTCCAAATTTCAATTGTGGTTGCTTGGTTGAATTAATTTTAAAAATATATCATAAAACCCTATTCACCCCTCCCCTCTAGTATTTTTCAATTGGTATCAGAGCAGGCTTGAAGGAGCTCTAATCGAGTCTTGAAGAAAATGGTTGATGGGGTACTAAATAACCACAACTTCGAAGGAACACTCGTAGCTCAACCTCCACCATTTGATGGCACCAACTACACCTATTGGAAGCGGAGGATGCAATTCTACTTTCAAGGGATAAGTTGGGACCTATGGAGAATGGTCTCAAATGCCTACACTCTTCCTCAAACGGAGTATACCACATGGGATGCTAATACGGTAAAGTTAGCCCAATTAAATGCAAAAGCTATAAGTATCCTATATAGTTCAATTTCCGTAGGTGAGTTCAATAGAATTTCAAATTGTGAAACTGCATATGAAATATGGCATAGACTCTCTATTAATTATGAAGGAACTGTTCAAGTTAAAAATTTCAAAATTTCTATGCTTAAACAAAAGTTTGAACAGTTTCGTATGGAACCGTATGAGTCTATTAGTGAAATGTATGCAAAGGTTTCTTCTATTGTTAATGGGTTGAATGCATTAGGTAAAACCATTCGTGAAGAGGATCAAGCATCAAAGATTCTTAGGTGCTTGCCTCCAAAGTACGAACCAAAGGTGATGACCATTGAAGAAGAAAATGATCTTACTACATTAAGGATGAAACAACTCATTGGCAACTTGGAGGCTAATGAAGCCACCCTTGAAGAAGAAGAAAGATTGGAGGATGAACACAAAAAGGAGAAAAGAAAGGACATTGCATTAAAATCATTAACCAAGAATTGTCATGACACAAGTGAAGAAGATAATGAAGAAGAAACACTCATTGTAAATGGTAAGCAGTATAGAAGTTTTAAAACTAAAAAAATTCCTAGTGTTTCTTCCTCCAAGTACTTTGAATGTGGGAAAAAGGGACACTTAAAAGGTGATTGTCCCAAACTTAAGAAGGGGGAGAAATCATCTCACAAGAAGAAAGAAAGAGCATATAAAGGTGCATGGGATGATTCAAGTGATGATAGTGAAGATGGAAAAGAAGAAGTAGAGTGTCTTATTGCTACAACAAATGAAGAAGAAGGAGAGGTAAGTCTTTTTGATTTATCTAAAGAAGAGTTAGTTGCTAGCATTGGTGAATTGCATGAAAAATATATTGATTGTAAAAAGAAACTAAAGAATGCTAATAGAACTAATCAGGATTTATATGCTAAATTAAATAATCTTTCTTTTGAAAAGGACAACATTATTTCTGAAAACCTTATTTTGAAATCATCTTTAAATGATTGCAATATCAAGTTGCTAACTTTAGAAACAAACTATGATCTTCTTTCTCAAGAAAAGGTTGAATTGCTTGCAAAACTAAATAATTTTCAGACTCAGCCTATCCTATGTACTCATCTAGATTATGATGCTATTGTTAAAGAAAGAGATACTTTATCATCTGATCTAGATCAAGCAAGGTTAGATATCAAAAAGAAAATGGATGAGATTTCCAAGTTACAAAGACAAATTCATAGCTTGAGAAACAATGATGTTCTTGATAAGATTCTAAAAAATTCTTCTAGTTATAATGGAAGGAAAGGTTTAGGATATGTTCCAAAAGAGAAATCATATCAACCTAAACCTAGAATAACACAAGCACACAAGACCATGTATGTACCCAAGAACAACTCAAAGAGAAATGAAATTAATTTCATTTGTTGTCATTACTTCTTACGTCTTGGACATTATTTATTTTCTTTCCCATACAGGAAAAAGGATGTTGATCTAGTTTAAGTTCCCAAAACCTAGAGATTGGAATATGATTAGTTGAGATTTGACCTAAAATGTTACTTTTATATTCAAATGTCTTATCTCAACTAAACTGAGCATTAACTTGCATAATTCTACAAAACTGATCTATGTTTTACTTGAAAACAACTACTGAAAGTAGTACAGAAACAATCTCGGTTGAGAAAGTTGTCGACCGAGACACTGTCGTTCGAGAAATAGTTCGACCGAGCAGGTTACTATTTTTAAGCCTGCAAAAACCTGATAAAACCTGTAAAAACAGCAGAAAACTTGGTCGAGAAAATCTTTGACCGAGATATACTCGGTCGAGAAAGAATTCGACCGACTTAAGCCCTGTTGAACCTATTTGATTGATTCAATTTTCTATCAATATACCTAACTAAGATTATTAGTAGGATTAAAGGAAACCTTTTGAAGAAAAGAACTTGGAGAAAAATTTGTCAAATCAAAACATATTGATCGTCTTGGATCATAAAATTGTGTGATAATGTGAAACACAAAGATTAATGATGCTGATTGAAAATCTATATTCTTTCTGCAATTGGACATGCTTTATGAGTCTTTACAACTATTGCAAGCTCACATACTATCAAAAGTTTGATTAAATATGATCTTTCACATGGTTTGCCTAAAATATTCCTTGGTCAATTTGAAATTTATGAACCATGTGCCTTAAGAAAACTTTATTGAAACCTATGAATTTGATTCTGTTGGATTGAATAAATATTGCTCTTGTCATCAAGATGATTATAGTAGTTCAGCTCATTGCATATATAGATGATGCTAGAAAATTGAAAATGCCATTATTGCATTAAGGTAAATCTCTATGGAACAAATGCATCTTGACATATTATGATTATCTTGTGCTTAGCTTATAGAAAAGGATATCATCTCTGTGATGCATGAATATCTTCACTATGGACTTCAAGTTTTATGTTTTGCATATAAAATCTTTTATGAAGAAAAAGGCAAGCAATATTATTTATCTTGCTTAGAACAAGAATATTAATGTTTTATCTAATTGTTTGTTCTAAGAGCAAAAATGTTACAAGTCATATGAATTTGCTTGAATCATTAAATACTATAAGAATCAAACCTATTTTTAAGGTACACATTTTTCTATACATAAAGGCTTAATATTCAATCAAATGTATTATTATTAATGCTTAAATTTGAAATATGCAGAAATTGTCTCTCGGTTGAAATAAAAATCAACAGAGGGGCGCCCAGGTCGAAGTCAAGGTCGACCTAAAATAAGCTTTACAAAATGCTTAATTGTAAATCATTTCCTTGCACTCAATCTTAGTATATTGAAAACAAGATTTTAGTGCATAGCTCTCATAAAAGTTTAACTTATTATGATCTAATGCTTATTGTGACCTTAGAAACCTTAAATTATCTTGATTATAAGATTAAGAGGGAGCTCACAAAAACTATCTTGACTATAAGATTAAGAAGGAGTTCACAAAACTTTGTAAATTTGAAACTAGTTATGACCTTAGTATTTTTAAAGTAATCTTGGTTATGAAAATAAAGGAGTCTACAATATTTACAAATATAATGCATATCTTGTCTTTAATGGAATTCTCTAAACAAATTAGGGCTTAACATCTCGTGCATTTGGTTAGAGATACATTCATTGATTCTACAATAAGCTTAAAAGAATCTCATATCATTTCAGGGCTTAACATCCCGTGTAAATGGTTGAGAAATTATTAAATATATTCATGAGCTTAAAGGATTCTCATGTCATTTTTAGGGCTGAACATCCGTCATATAATGGATGAGAAATGAATATATGTATCCATCATGAGCCTAAATTGATCTCATATCATTTTCAGGGCATAACATCCCTTGTAAAATGGATGAGAAATCAAAACACATATGCCATGAATCTAAAAGGATCTCATATCATTTCAAGGCTTAACATCCTTTGCAAATGATTGAGAAATAAGTTATGGCTAAATTTGACATAAAAATAAGTGGTTTGCATTGAGTATCAAATTATCAAATTAAGGGGGAGAAATAAAAGTCATAATTAATGTTTCACTTGGTTATCTTTTTGAAATGACAAAAGGGGGAGAAATAATATAATATAAAATAAATAACACCAATAACATAAAGTAAAATGAGTTTCATAAATGGATGCAAAAGGTAAACTTCAGATATGAAACTCATATGATTTATATTAATTTATATTTTGAAAATGTTTGTCATGTTCAAAAAGGGGGAGATTGTTGGCTAAATTGGACATTATTAAAATCCCTTTGTTTTGATGATGACAAACATTTCTTTCTTGTGGTTTTAACTTGCTATTTGAGTGTTTCAAGGACAAGCATATAAGGTGGTGGATAGCGAAGACTTGGAAGATCAATTTGGTAAAATTGCTTTATTTTCATGATTGTAATCAATGTATAAACATGTACAAGTTTATAATGTACAAGTACTTAGATATCATGTAAAATCAAGCATTTAGATCTTCCTATCCACTCACAACATTTAGATAGGTCATCCTCCAAAAGAGTATCACAACTACACATTGATACACACACAGCGTAAATGAATACATTGAATCAGGGATGTTCTCGGTCGACAAAAACTTCGACTGAGACACTCTCGGTCAACAAACTCCTCGACCGAGAACATACCTTCCTAGCCGTTAGACTGAGTTAGAAAAGTATTTGGGAGTTGAGTTGAACGTTTCAATACACTTACTCCAGACTTACTCTCAGTTGACAAATTCCTCGACCGAGAGGCACTCGGTCGACAAACTTCTCGATCGAGAAAGTTTCTGTCTGCACTTTTCAAAATTAATTAACTAGCCATTACTAATGCAATTAGTGGACGCTTAATGGCTAGTTGAGCACTAAGAACACCCTAGAAGGTGTCTAGAGCATCCCCAAGCATTATCAAACTACTCCTATAAATAGGACATCCATAGGACACCTCAAAACACAACTTGCATACACAATTACACTTGAGATTCAATCCTTGTGAGCAAACAAGTTGAGCTATACTTGCAATATGTTTTACTTGAGCTCTACATTAGTGTCTTATAGGGTGATATCTCCTATCCACTATACATCCACGTCCATCCACTTTGGTTAGGAGATCCAACGCTTGATATAGGATCAAAGCGTTGTACTCAATTGGTAACGTTGTTTCCTTCTTCCAATCTTGTTCTTTATATTGTATATTGTTCTCCTTTCTACTCCTAAGTTGGAGGCTGTGGAAAGAAGGTTGTTGGAGCTTCTTCGGTGGTGAAGGTAGCTCGACGGACTTAGGATTACTTCAAGAAGTCTGTCTCAATGGGAAGCTACTTCAAAAGGAAGGCTACTTCAAGGGGGAGCTTGGAGTTACTTCAAGGAAGGCTACTTCAAGGTTGGTGAGACTACTTCTAGGTGAAGGCTATCCTAAGGGTGAAGGTATTTGTATCTTATGTAACATCTTTGTAAGGTAATAAAATACAAGTGATTTCAAAATCCCAATTGGAAACAATTGGGTAGTGGACTGACTCCCTTAGTTTTTTCTAAGGGTGGAACCACTCTAAACGTCGTGTCTCCTTCTCCAAATTTCAATTGTGGTTTCTTGGTTGAATTAATTTTGAAAATATATCATAAAACCCTATTCACCCCCCTCCTCTAGTGCTTTTCAATTGGTATCAGAGCAGACTTCAAGGAGCTCTAATCGAGTCTCAAAGAAAATGGGTGATGGGGTACTAAACAACCTCAACTTGGAAGGAACACTCGTAGCTCAACCTCAACCATTTGATGGCACCAATTACACCTATTGGAAGAGGAGGATGAAATTATACTTTCAAGGGAGAAGTTGGGACCTATGGAGAATGGCCTCAAATGCCTACACTCTTTCCTAAATGGAGTATGCTAAATGGGATGCTAATACGGTAAACTTAGCCCAATTAAATATAAAAGCTATAATTATCCTTTATAGTTCAATTTCCGTATGTGAGTTCAATAGAATTTCAAATTGTGAAACTAAATATGAAATTTGGCAGAGACTCTCTATTACTTATGAAGGAACTATTCAAGTTAAAAATGTCAAAATTGGTATGCTTAAACAAAAGTTTGAACAGTTTCGTATGGAACCATATCAGTCTATTGGTGAAATGTATGCAAAGTTTTGTTCTATTGTTAATGGGTTGAATGCATTAGGTAAAACCATTAGTGAAGAGGATCAAGTATCAAAGCTTCTTAGGTGCTTGCCTCCAAAGTACAAACCAAAGGTGATGACTATTGAAGAAGAAAATGATCTTACTACATTAAGGATGGAACAACTCATTGGCAACTTGGAGGCTTATGAAGCCACCCTTGAAGAAGAAAAAAAATTGGCGGCTGAACACAAAAAGGAGAAAAGAAAGGACATTGCATTCAAAGAATCAACCAAGAATAGTCATGACATAAGGGAAGAAGATAGTGAAGAAGAAACACTCATTGTAAATGGTAAGCGGTATAGAAGTTTTAAAAACGAACAAAATTCCTAGTGTTTCTTCCTCCATGTGCTTTGAATGTGGCAAAAAGGGACACTTAAAAGGTGATTGTCCCAAACTTAAGAAGGGGAAGAAATCATCTCAGAAGAAGAAAGAAATAGCATATAAAGCTGTATGGGATGATTCAAGTGATGATAGTGAAGATGGAAAAGAAGAAGTAGAGTGTCTTATTGCTACAACAAATGAAGAAGAAAAAGAGGTAAGTCTTTTTGATTTATCTAAAGAAGAGTTAGTTGCTAGCATTGGTGAATTGCATGATAAATATATTGATTGTAAAAAGAAACTAAAGAAAGTTACTAGAACTAATGAGGATTAATATGCTAAATTAAATAATCTTTCTATTGAAAAGGACAAAATTATTTCTGAAAACCTTACTTTGAAACCATCTTTAAATGATTGCAATATGAAGTTGCTTACTTTAGAAACAAACTATGATCTTCTTTCTCAAGAAAAGGTTGAATTGCTTGCAAAACTAAATAATTTTCAGACTCAACCTATCCTATGTACTCATCTAGATTATGATGATATTGTTAAATAAAGAGATACTTTATCATCTAATCTAGATCAAGCAATGTTAGATATCAAAAAGAAAATGGATGAGATTACCAAGTTACAAAGAGAAATTCATAGCTTGAGAAATAATGATGTTCTTGATAAGATTCTGAAAAATTCTTCTAGTTATAATGGAAGGAAAGGTTTAGGATATGTTCCAAAAGAGAAATCATATCAACCTAAACCTAGAAGAACACAAGCACCCAAGACCATGTATGTACCCAAGAACAACTCAAAGAGAAATGAAATTGATTTCATTTATTGTCATTACTGCTTATGTCTTGGACATTATCTTGCCCATACACGAAAAAGGATGTTGATCTAGTTTGGGTTCCCAAAACCTAGAGATATGATTAGTTGATATTGGACCTAAAATGTTACTTTGATATTAAAATGTCTTATCTCAACTAAACTGAGCATTAACTAGCATAATTCTATAAAATTGATCTATGTTTTACTTGAAAACAACTACTGAAAATAGTATAGAAACAGTCTCGGTCGAGGAAGTTGTCGACCGAGACACTATCGGTCGAGAAATAGTTTGATTGAGAAGGTTACTATTTTTAAGCCTCCAAAAACCTGATAAAACATGTAAAAATAGCAGAAAACTCGACGAGAAAATCCTCGACCGAGATATATTCAGTCGAGAAATAGTTCGACCGACTCAAGCCCTCTTGAACCTATTTGATTGATTCAATTTGCTGTCAATATACCTAACTAAGATTATTAGTAGGATTAAAGGAAACCTTTTGAAGAAAAGAACTTTGAGACAATTTTTTCAAATCAAAACATATTGATAGTCTTGCATCATAAAATTGTGAGATAATGTATATGATGTTCTTACCCAAAATTACTGCAAATAATGTTGCTTACAAAGATTAATGATGTTGATTGAAAATCTATATTCTTACTGCAATTGGACATGCTTTAGGTGTCTCTACAACTATTGCAAGCTCACATACTATCAAAAGTTTGATTAAATATGATCTTTCACATAGTTTGCCTAAAATATTCCTTGGTCAATTTGAAATTTTTGAACCATGTGCCTTAAGAAAACTTTATTGAAACCTATGAATTTGATTCTGTTGGAGTGAATAAATATTTCTCTTATCATCAATATGATTATAGTAGTTCAGCTCATTGCATATGTAGATGATGCTATAAAATTGAAAATGCCATTATTGCATTAAGGTAAATCTCTATGGCACAAATGCATCTTGACATGTTATGATTATCTTGTGCTTAGCTTATGGAAAAGGATATCATCTATGTGATTCATGAATATCTTCACTATGGACTTCAAGTTTTATGTTTTTCATATAAAATCTTCTATGAAGAAAAAGGCAAGAAATATTATTTATCTTCCTTAGAACAAGAATATTAATGTTTTATTTAATTGTTTGTTCTAAGAGAAAAAATGTTACAAGTCATATGAAGTTTCTGAAAGTCATTAAATACTATAAGAATCCAACATGTTTTTAAGGTAAAAAATTTTCTATACATAAAGGCTTAATATTCAATCAAATGTATTATTGAGAATGCTTAAATTGGAAATCTACAAAAATTGTCTCTCGGTCGAAATAAAAATCAACCGAGGGGCGCCCAGGTCGAAGTCAAGGTCGACCTAAAATAATCTTGACAAAATTCTTAATTGTAAATTATTTCCTTGCACTGAATCTTAGTATATTGAAAACAATATTTTGTGCATAACTCTCATGAAAGGTTAAATTATTATGATCTAATGCTTATTGTGACCTTAGAATCCTTAAATTATCTTGATTATAAGATTAAGGGGGAGCACACAAAAACTATATTGACTATAAGATTAAGAAGGAGTTCACAAAACTTTGTAAATTTGAAACTAGTTATGACCTTAGTATTTTTAAAGTAATATTGGTTATGAAAATAAAGGAGTCTACAATATTGATGAATATAATGTATATCTTGTCTTTAATGGAATTCTCTAAACAAATTAGGGCTTAACATCTCATGCATTTGGTTAGAGATACATTCATTGATTATACTATAAGCTTAAAAGAATCTCATATCATTTCAGGGCTTAACATCCCTTGTAAATGGTTGAGAAATTATTAAATATATTCATGAGCTTAAAGGATTCTCATGTCATTTTCAGGGCTTAACATCCCTTGTAAAATGGATGAGAAATCAATATATGTATCCATCATGAGCCTAAATGGATCTCATACCATTTTCAGGGCTTAACATTCCGTGTAAAATGGATGAGAAATCAAAACACATATGCCATAAATCTAAAAGGATCTCATATCATTTCAAGGCTTAACATCCTTTGCAATGATTGAGAAATAAATTGTGGCTAAATTTGACATAAAAATAACTAGTTTGCATTGAGTATCAAATTATCAAATTAAGGGGGAGAAATAAAAGTCATAATTAATGTTTAGCTTGGTTATCTTTTTGAAATGACAAAGGGGGAGAAATAATATAATATAAAATCAATAAAACCAATAACATAAAGTAAAATGAGTTTCATAAATGGTTGTAAAAGGTAAACTTCTGGTATGAAACTCAAATGATTTATATTAATTTATATTTTGAAAATGTATGTCATCTTCAAAAAGGGGGAAATTGTTGGCTAAATTGGACATTATTAAAATCCCTTTGTTTTGATGATGACAAACATTTGTTTCTTGTGGTTTTAACTTGCTATTTGAGTGTTTCAGGGACAAACATATAAGGTGGTGGATAGCGAAGACTTGGAAGATCAATTTGCAAAAATTGCTTTACTTTCATGATTGTAATCATGTAAAAACTTGCAGAAGTTTATAATTTACAAGTACTTAGATATCATGTAAAATCAAGCTTTTAGATCTTTCTATCCACTCACAACACTTAGATAGGTCATCCCCTAAGAGAGTATCACAATTGCACATTGATACACACACTCAGTAAATGAATACATTGAATCAGGGATGTTCTCAGTCGACAAAAACTTCGACCGAGACAGTCTCAGTCGACAAACTCCTCGATCGAGAACAGACCCTCCTAGACGTTAGACTGAGTTAGAAAACTATTTGGGAGTTGAGTTGAACATTGCAATACACTTACTCTAGAATTACTCTCGGTCGACAAATTCCTCGACCGAGAGGCACTCGGTCGACAAACTTCTCGACCGAGAAAGTTTCTATCTGCACTTTTCAGGATTAATTAACTAGCCATTACTAATGCAATTAGTGGACACTTAACGGCTAGTTGAGCACTAAGAACACCCTATAAGGTGTCTAGAACGTCCCCAAGCATTAGAAAATCACTCCTATAAATATGACAACCATAGGACACCTCAAAACACAACTTGTATACACAATTACACTTCAAATTCAATCCTTGTGAGCAAACAAGTTGAGCTACACTTGCAATCTATTTTTCTTAAGCTCTACATTAGTGTCCTATAAGCTGATATCTCCTATCCACTATACATCCACGTCCATCCACTTTGGTTAGGAGATCAAACACTTGATATAGGATCAAAGCGTTGTACTCAATTGGTAACATTATTTCCTTCTTCCAATCTTGTTCTTTCTATTGTATTTTGTTCTCCTTTGCTACTCCTAGGTTGGAGGCTTTAGAAAGGAGGTTTCTGGAGCTTTTTTGATGGTGAAGGTAGCTCAGAGGACTAAGGATTACTTCAAGTAGGTTGTCTCAACGGGAAGCTACTTCAAGAGGAAGGCTACTTCAAGGGGGAGCTTAGATTTACTTAAAGGAAGGCTGCTTCAAGGTTGGTGAGACTACTTCTAGGTGAAGGCTATCCTAAGGGTGAAGGTATTTGTATCTTATGTAAAATCCTTGCGAGGTAATAAAATACAAGTGCTTTCAAAATCTCAATTGAAACAATTGGGTAGTGGACTGACTCCCTTAGTTTTTACTAAGGGTGGAACCACTCTAAATGCCGTGTCTCCTTCTCTTAATTTCAATTGTAGTTGCTTGGTTGAATTAATTTAAAAAATATATCATAAAATCCTATTCACCCCCCTCTAGTATTTTTCAATTGGTATCAGAGCAGGCTTCACGGATCTCTAATCGAGTCTTGAAGAAAATGGGTGATGGGGTACTAAACAACCTCAACTTGGAAGGAACACTCATAGCTCGGTCTCTACCATTTCATGGCACCAACTATACCTATTAGAAGAGGAGGATGCAATTCTACTTTCAAGGGATAATCTGGGACCTATGGAGAATGGTCTCAAATGCCTACACTCTTCCTCAAATGGAGTATGCTACATGGGATGCTAATACGGTAAAGTTAGACCAATTAAATGCAAAAGCTATAAGTATCCTTTATAGTTCAATTTCCGTAGGGGAGTTCAATTGAATTTCAAATTATGAAACTGTATATGAAATATTGCATATACTCTCTATTACTTATGAAGGAACTGTTCAAGTTAAAAATTCCAAAATTGGTATGCTTAAACAAAAGTTTGAACAGTTTCGTATGTAACCATATGAGTCGATTAGTGAATTATATGCAAAGTTTTCTTCTATTGTTAATGAGTTGAATGCATTAGGTAAAACCATTAGTGAAGAGGATCAAGTATCAAAGATTCTTAGGTGCTTGCTTCCAAAGTACAAACTAAAGGTGACGGCCATTGAAGAAGCAAATGATCTTACTACATTAAGGATGGAACAACTCATTGGCAACTTGGAGGCTCATGAAGCCACCCTTGAAGAAGAAGAAAGATTGGTTGATGAACACAAAATGGAGAAAGGAAAGGACATTTCATTCAAAGCATCAACCAAGAATAGTCATGACACAAGCGAAGAAGATAGTGACGAAGAAACACTCATTGTAAATGGTAAGCAGTATGAAAGTTTTAAAACTAACAAAATTCCTAGTGTTTCTTCCTCCAGATGCTTTGAATGTGGCAAAAAGGGACACTTAAAAGGTGATTGTCCCAAACTTAAGAAGGGGAAGAAATCATCTCACAAGAAGAAAGAAAGAGCATATAAAGCTGCATGGGATGATTCAAGTGATGATAGTGAAGATGGAAAGGAAGAAGTAGAGTGTCTTATTGCTACAACAAATGAAGAACAAGAAGAGGTAAGTCTTTTTGATTTATCTAAAGATGAGTTAGTTGCTAGCATTGGTGAATTGCATGATAAATATATTGTTTGTAAAAAGAAACTAAAGAAAGTTACTAGAACTAATGAGGATTTATATACTAAAATAAATAATCTTTCTTTTGAAAAGGACAAAATTATTTCAGAAAAACTTACTTTGAAATCATCTTTAAATGATTGCAATATGAAGTTGCTTACTTTAGAAACAAACTATGATCTTCTTTCTCAAGAAAAGGATGAATTTCTTGCAAAACTAAATAATTTTCAGACTCAACCTATCCTATGTACTCATCTAGATTATGATGCTATTGTTAAAGAAAGAAATACTTTATAATCTGATCTAGATCAAGCAAGGTTAGATATCAAAAAGAAAATGGATGATATTGCCAAGTCACAAAGAGAAATTCATAGCTTGAGAAACAATGATGTTCTTGATAAGATTCTGAAAAATTCTTCTAGTTATAATTGAAGGAAAGGTTTAGGATATGTTCCAAAAGAGAAATCATATCAACCTATACCTAGAAGAACACAAGCACGCAAGACCACGTATGTACCTAAGAACAACTTAAAGAGAAATGAAATTGATTTCATTTGTTGTCATTATTGCTTACGCCTTGGACATTATTTGTTTTCTTGCCCATATAGGAAAAAGGATGTTGATCTAGTTTGGGTTCCCAAAACCTAGAGATTTGAATATGATTAGTTGAGATTTGACCTAAAATGTTACTTTGATATTCAAATGTCTTATCTCAACTAAACTGAGCATTAACTTGCATAATTCTATAACACTGATCTATGTTTTACTTGAAAACAATTACTAAAAATAGTACAGAAACAATCTCGGTCGAGAAAGTTGTTGACTGAGACACTGTCGGTCGAGAAATAGTTCGACCGAGTAGGTTACTATTTTTAAGCCTGTAAAAACTTGATAAAACCTGTAAAAACAGAAGGAAACTCAGTCGATAAAATCTTCGACCGAGATATATTCGGTCGAGAAATAGTTCAACCGACTCAAGCCATGTTGAACCTATTTGATTGATTCAATTTTCTATCAATATACCTATCTAAGATTATTAGTAGGATTTTAGGAAACCTTTTGAAGAAAAGAACTTTGAGACAAATTTTTCAAATCAAAACATATTGATAGTCTTGAATTATAAAATTGTGAGATAATGTATATGATGTTCTTACCCAAAATTACTACAAATAATGTTGCTTACAATGATTAATGATGCTGATTGAAAAGCTATATTCTTACTACAATTGGACATGCTTTATGAGTCTTTACAACATTGCAAGCTCACATACTATCAAAAGTTTTATTATATATGATCTTTCACATGGTTTGCCTAAAATATTCCTTGGTCAATTTGAAATTTATGAACCATGTGCCTTAAGAAAACTTTATTGAAACCTATGAATTTGATTCTATTGGATTGAATAAATATTGCTCTTGTCATCAAGATGATTATAGTAGTTCAGCTCATTGCATATATAGATGATTCTATAAAATTGAAAATGCCATTATTGCATTAAGGTAAATCTCTATGGCACAAATGCATCTTGACATATTATGATTATCTTGTGCTTAGCTAATGGAAAAGGATATCATCTATGTGATTCATGAATATGTTCACTATGGACTTCACGTTTTATGTTTTGCATATCATATCTTCTATGAAGGAAAAGGCAAGCAATATTATTTATCTTTCTTAGAACAAGAATATTAATGTTTTATCTAATTGTTTATTCTAAGAGAAAAAATGTTATAAGTCATATGAATTTGCTTCAATTCATTAAATACTATAAGAATCAAACCTATTTTTAAGGTACACATTTTTCTATACATAAAGGCTTAATATTCAATGAAATGTATTATTGTGAATGCTTAAATTGGAAATCTGCAGAAATTGTCTCTCGGTCAAAATAAAAATCAACCGAGGGGTGCTCAGGTTGAAGTCAAGGTCGACCTAAAATAAGCTTGACTAAATTCTTAATTGTAAATCATTTCCTAGCACTCAATCTTAGTATTTTTAAAACAAGATTTTAGTGCATAGCTCTCATAAAAGGTTAACTTATTATGATCTAATGCTTATTGTGACCTTAGAATCCTTAAATTATCTTGATTATAAGATTTAGGGGGAGCGCACAAAAACTATCTTGACTATAAGATTAAGAAGGAGTTCACAAAACTTTGTAAATTTGAAATTAGTTATGACTTTAGTATTTTTAAAGTAATATTGGTTATGAAAATAAAGGAGTCTACAATATTTATGAATATAATATATATCTTGTCTTTAATGGAATTCTGTAAACAAATTAGGGCTTAACATCTCGTGCATTTGGTTAGAGTTACATTCATTGATTCTACTACAAGCTTAAAAGAATCTCATATCATTTTAGGGCTTAACATCCCTTGTAAATAGTTGATAAATTATTAAATACATTCATGAGCTTAATGGATTCTCATTTCATTTTCAGGGCTTAACATCCCACATAAAATGGATGAGAAATCAATATATGTATCCATCATGAGCCTAAATGGATCTCATATCATTTTTAGGGCTTAACATCCCTTGTAAAATGGATGAGAAATCAAAAAACATATGCCATGAATCTAAAAGGATCTCATATCATTTCAAGGCTTAACATCCTTTGCAAATGATTGAGAAATAAATTGTGGCTAAATTTGACATAAAAATAAGTGGTTGGCATTGAGTATCAAATTATCAAATTAATGGGTAGAAATAAAAGTCATAATTAATGTTTAGCTTGGTTATCTTTTTGAAATGACAAAGGGGGAGAAATAATATAATATAAAACCAATAACATAAAGTAAAATGAGTTTCATAAATGGCTGCAAAAGGTAAACTTCAGGTATGAAACTCATATGATTAATATTGATTTATATTTTGAAAATGTTTGTCATCTTCAAAAAGGGGGAGATTGTTGGCTAAATTGGACATTATTAAAATCCCTTTATTTTGATGGTGACAAACATATATTTCTTGTGATTTTAACTTGCTGTTTGAGTGTTTTAGGGACAATCATATAAGATGGTGGATAGCAAAGACTTGGAAGATCAATTTGCTAAATTTGCTTTATTTTCATGATTGTAATCAATGTATAAATTTGTACAAGTTTATAATGTACAAGTACTTAGATATCATGTAAAATCAAGCATTTAGATCTTCCTATCCACTCACAACACTTAGATAGGTGATCCCCCAAGAGAGTATCACAACTGCACATTGATACACACACTCAGTAAATGAATACATTGAATCAGGGATGTTGTTAAAACCTCAATTTTGCATATGTTTTCATAATTGAATTGTAACGATTTTTGTGAATATGGACTTAATTCAAAAGGTTGTATGTTTTTCTTCAAAAGATGGAATTCTTTGCAAATATCCCTTTTGATAGGAATTTCGTGATTCCTATTATTATATTAATCCAATAATGGATATAAAAGAGAAGAAAAGAAGAAAAACTCCAAATATTAGAAAACGATACAAGATAATGAATATTATACAAAGTATTTATAAGAAATACTTGGAAATATCTAGAAATGGTATTAATGACCACAATTGAGTAAATTTGGTTTACATATGATTTCTAATGAATGAAACAAAAAATAGGGAGCAATCCTTGAAAAGAAATCTTTTAATAAAGAAATAAGTAAGATAATGCAAGAGATAAAGAGAAAAATGAGGGTTTGGCAATAATGGGTGATATTTAGAACTCCACTTGCTTTCTTGGATTGCAAGGAATAAAAATAATGGGAAATAAGAAAATAAGAAAGAGAAAATATGTGAGAAATATGCCTAATTGTGAAATATCTTGAACCTACATAAAAGGCACGTTTTCATTTAGATAATGAGCCCAAATTTGGCAGAGAAGTAGATTAAGTCATTACTAAGTCTCTCTCAAAAATTGGGATTATTTGGAATTATGGTTTGGGAGTTATGAATTTTGGAAATATCCCTAAAGTAATAGGATTTCATTAAATGTCACTCATATTTTCCAGAAAAATAAAAGAGAGGTCGTGTGAAGGTAGCCATCAGATCTAATATCCAACGATGCACGTGCGTCATTTAGCTGCAGTTGCAGAAAGGAAAGTGGCAGGAGGAAATGAGATCTTTGATCTCAAATTCCTCACAAGCCAGAGCATGAGCGAAAAAAGGAAGGGAATAGGTAGATTCGAGAGAAGTTTCCGAGTAGGATAATGCTAGGTTTTCTAGGGTTTTGAGGGCTCTAGAGGATTCGCCCAAGTTCCCAGCTAAGTTCTAAACCTGCCACCATGGGAGAGTATATATATGGGGTCCTAGACTTCCCGCGAGACCACCGATTACTCCCAAAGCTTTGGCCGGCTCCTGCGATCATTTTCCCCAAACCAATTTTGCCTCGTACGATGATATGCACCGCCGCCCTGACCTAGTAGCTCACCGGAAAACACCTTCCTTGACCCGACATTCCGATGCACCCCCAGAGGAATTGGGAGTGCGGGATAATCTGACAGTGTCTGGAGAAGGTGGACGCACTGTCACCTTGAGGTTTGGAGGACGCGAGCCCAAAGTCAACGGTCTGATTGATAAGGATGGGCTTTGCTCACGCGGAAGACAAAGATGGTGAGGTTGAAGACAACCTCGACGCGCAATTACACCTCTACCCTTATACGGGAAGTATATAGGTAAGGGAAAAGTTGCCTTTTGATTCTTTTGATCGCAAGTTAGGGCGCGCGATCGTGGGCCGTTGGATCTCGCGTGGTCCAGCGGACCACGGATCGAATGACAAAAGGATTTTTAACAATTTCATAATTTGTTAGAAAATTAGAAAAAGGATTTTCCTTGCATAAATCATATATTTTACTAGAAAACTCAGATGAGAAAAGTTTACACATGAAAGTTGATCAGAAAAATATTATTAAAAATGGTTTGTAAGCCTAAATCAATATCTTTTTGCAAAAGTGTATAATTTTGATGGAAAAAGTATTAATTTGTGGTTAGAAACCCTAATTGATGATAAAGGATAGATTTAACATTGCAAATAAGTTAATTCGAGCATGGTTAAATTGTTTAATGATAAAGATGAATCTTAACCTATTTTGAAGATGAAATTGCAAGATTTAGAGTTTTAAACCGAATATGGTGGTTAATATCCTTAGAAACCCTAAATAAGGAAAAAGGGAAGAAAAGAATGGTTGATCCGAAATTAGGGTTTCATGTTGCCAAAAGATGATCTTAGGATCTTTTGTGAAAGAAAGATGAGATAATTAGGGTTTGTGAGTAATTTTATAAAATTAGGGTTTAAAATAATAAAAATGAAGTGAACCCCTATTTGTAATCAAAACCCTAAAAAGGACTAGTAACCCTAGGAAACAACTAGGATTAATAGACCATGATGGCATGATTAATGATAGGAAAATTGGATGCATATTTCAGGATCAACTTGTGTGTGCTTGCTTGGTTTCTTGCTTGGTTGAATTGTTTCTACACTCAAGTCAGCCTGACAGGTATGTGGTTAATTATGGCTAATCACATTAGTTTTCCCGAAGGTTTTCTAGATGGTTAATCACATTGAATGCAACCTATCAGTTTGGATGTTCATACTTGCCAATTTATAAAGTCACTATGATTATCACAATTGTACAATAAGTGTGTCTTCTCGCACCTACATGTCACCCTTATGGATGATGCAAAAAGGTCTAGCCTAGGAGGGAAGACCAATGGGCACCATGAGAGGTGACCCCAGACACCAAGCTCGGGAATGAGAAGGTGGTCTATGTTGCATGACTAATCGGCACCGTGAGGGGTGACCCAGGTACCAAGTTCGGGATTGAGAAGGTGGCCTTAAGTCAAATGGAAAAAGAGAAACACTAGAGGGGGTATTCCAGGGTTAGGGCAAAAGTGGTGGAGAATGACACATTGAAAATGAAAATTGGCTTGTTAATTACCTTGATTGTGATAATTAGATTGTTAGTCATATTTGTGAAATTTTGGTTGTCCCCATTTACCAACATATTCTTATATGCTGACTAACATTTTGTTTGTCAGTGTTTTAGTTACAACCCTAAAAATCACAAACAGTAAAGTGACACATTGTGAAAATAAGAAATAAAGTGTAAGGAGGTTTAGATAGAAGATATTCAAGCTATGGATAGAAATAGATTTCTAAATTTTTAAAAGGTATGCAAAGTTTTATTTTATACCAGATTTTAGTTTACTTGGTATAATTTCATAATTATTATTGATTAATTGTCAAACCTTTGATCTGGTTTATTGGGATAACAACTCTGACCTCTTGGTCTCCCTTAATTAGTGGTTACCGGGAGGCGGGGTCATTACATTTGGTATCAGAGCATAGGTTCCTCATTTAATCTTTAATAATTATTACATTTACAAACTTTGTAGAACCCAAGGGAGTTATTAGAGGATTTTCCGAAAGACAGAGGCGTCTAGAAAAGGATCACGTCTGTGGGGTTGGCAAGATTTTCCTCCGCACTACTAGTCAGAATACGAGGACTCCCAGATTTGTGTGACTGCCTGGCCAATGTTTCAGGATTTGACTCTAAACAAGATACCTTTAGGACTCTCTCATCTTGTTCATCCCTTCTCAACTCAAATGCTATTAAGGATTATAAGGATTAGAGTTTTCTCTCTTTTCCTCACCCTCTTGAGGTATGGGTAAGGTTGATAAGGTTTAAGGAATCCTCCACCAAATTAATAAAAAGCATGTAAATAAGATGTCATGGACATAAGCTTAATAGTAAGCATAAACTAAAGAATAGTTGCACACTTAGGTTGTATGACATATGTTGTCATGCCCTCAGGAGAGACCTGAGGCTAGACCTCTTTGTTAGGAGGATGAGTAGAGAGAGTTAGTCTTGGAGGTAGAGACCTCCATTATAAGTAGAGACCTATCACATCCTCTGAGGATGATGCTAACCCTAACCCTAAGTGGTGGTTGGAGAGAGAGAGAGATGGAATGATGAGTCAGATGCCATGGTCAACCATGTGTGTGAGTGGACATGCTTTTCGTTTAGATACCCATGATGATATGAGCCATGTGAGGTTGGATTACCTAGTGCCTTTGGCGACCCAACCCTAGAAAGGGTCGTGCATGTTAGAGTGAAGGATAACTCCTTCAATGATGAGGTTAGTGAAGAACCTATGGAAACCCCATGAGCTTATATGAGCATGGCATAGTATACATCAAGAGTACATCATTAGTGTGGGAAGTAGGTTGAAACCCTGGTCAGGAGAGTATGTTGGATAGCTTATGAGATAAGCATAAAAGGCTATGGATAATCTTGAGAAAACATAAGTTTGAACATAGGTATAAGTATAACCCATGTAGGGGTATTCTTGTGAGCTTGTTCCTTCATGAAGAGAGGACCTCTAGCAGTAAGGTTATTTGTAGGGTTAGCTCTAGAGAAAGAAAGCAGGACCCAAGAAAGAGGGTTGGAAGCTTAGACTCCGAGATATGAGGAACATTGGGGAGTTGAGGATGATGCGACCTAAGTGGATGTTGGTGGTTGCCTCATGCATGATCCCTAGAGGTTGATGATATGTTGGTTACCTTTAGAGGAACCAAACCCTAGAAAGAGGATGAGGTTGCTAGTACCTATGTGCAAATAGGTGCTTACCTTCTGAGCTAGGAAGAAGAGTTCCATAGACCTGAAGAGGTTTAGTAATAGGTTGTGAGGCCTTATACCTTGTTGGTTGTCCTTGAGGAGGACTCCACTCTGAAGTGTTGCTCGAGTAGAAGGATGATAGGAAGTGCATGTCATACCTTGTATATGTTTGGTTCGTGGTTAAGAGGTTGAGCAATGCAGTTGGACACCCAAAAAGTGAACCTAGGATTCCTAGGCCTAAGAGGGGAAGTGGTGTACCGGATGCTCATGATGAGATTTGAGTTTTTATAGATTCGAGCATGGTACTTCTCATGTTTAGAGGAAAGGGAAACCCCATTAAGTCAAAGGTATGTTTGATGAACTTCTCACAGCTGAGTTGGTGACATGGGAAGGTATGTTCTTGGTCCAATGTTGAGGAATGAGAACAACTATGACCTAGAATGGTTTAGTAGGTGGTCTACTTGTGCCTTAGTAGTTTGCTTGGGTTAAGCATGCTCATGTGGATGTAAACCCTAGACATAAGGGCGTTTGTGACCTGTATTATCAAGATGTAGTTTCCTCCCATCCTGGGAGAGGGACCCTTTGGTAGGGTGTATACCAGTTTTTGTTGGTTTTGAGGTAACCTAAAGAGGTCTCATAGAATCTTGAGAAGCTAAGTGAAAAGTACATAGTATGAAGGAACATGTAGACCCATATATAACCATCTCTATGTGCATGTGGATGTGCTACCATGGAGGTAACTGATATGGGGCCTGACCAAGGTAGGTAGGTCGCCATGACCCCTATGAAAAGATGAAAGTCAACGCAGGAATGCAGAGAGAGATGATGGAGACTTGGGTAAGGTTCTAAGTTGGACATGTACTATATTAGAATCCTAAGTCTATCCGAGGGTTAGTAGGGATAAGACCGATGGAAGTAGGAGTTGCCTAATTCCCTAGTTGCGCATGACCATAAGGTCGGGAGGTAATATCTATCATTGTGTGAGGTCCATGGGTTAGGAGATTGATCACCTTCATGAACTCATGGGACCCAAAGGGCAGATGAGTAGGGCACTCTCTGGATGCATAAGGGAAGAGGGATGACCCCAAAAGTGTCGGCACCCTACAGACCTAGAGGAGATGAACAAATATTGTGTGGTGACCCAAGTAGGTTCGAGACCATTTTTCCATGGAAGTAACTTTGATATCGAGATTATTGTGATGTAGAGACATAAGTTGCACGTTTCAACTTAGATTTCAAGGTGTACTGGTAATGTGGGATGTACCATCTCTACTCTTAGAACATGACGAACTTTGTGTTTGGATGGCTGCCAAATGCTCATTTCCTCTTGTTAGGGGAGTGAGAGATAGGACAGTAAGCATGCCATACACCAAGGATAAAGTTGAGGTGAGTTGGAATGTTGCTATGAGGTATGAGGACATAGATGATAACATACACTTATGGAGTGAACGATATGTGGATGGTTTACAAACATCTAGAGAACTAAGGTGGTCATCTTGTGAGGATGTTTTTATCATGAGCTATAAAAGGTTGAGTTTCATAACCAAGAAGATGAGCTCAAAGATTTCTTGATGAAGATAGACTTAGAACCCGAGTTGAGATGATAAGTGAAATACATGGAGGTGTATGTCTTCAGCTTTTCCTTACACATAAGGATGTGAAGTGGTTGAGAAGCAGCTGCCTAGTTAGCTAGAGGCTAGAAGAGGTTGTTAGGTTAACCCTAAGTTTGAAGGAGATATGTCTGGGCTAACACTCAGATGTAACGAGATTTGTTGAACAAGTTAGTAGTTGTTTGGTTAGCCAGCCTAGGCCATGATGCAATAAAAGGGTGGTTGTAGAACCACAGATGCAATTCTCTGGAAAAGAAGGTGATGAAACCCTGACTAGAGTGGTTTAGGGTTTCTGAGGAATCAATCTTGAGGAATCATGACATATAGGAGATCATGATTTATGATAACCATACACCATGGTACTACGATGATAGTAAGTGACAGTAGTACTTTGGATGCTTAAGTTGAAGTTGCACGTGGCTTTTCTCCATGCAAGCCAAGAGGTGAAGGACGAACACTAGTAACCCAATGCATTGATATAGAGGATAAAGAGTCCCAGAGAGGGAATGGGAGTTCATCACTATGGATGGTGTGGTAAGTCTCCCCTAGACCAAGGAAGGTCAAGATACAATATGGGTTATGGTAGATCACCTTACCTAGATGACATGAGAAAGAAAGAATACTGTCAAGGGACGGATCCGATTGAACTGCATATGAGAGAGAGATGGTTCAACTACACCATGATGTGAGTTCAAAAGTTCTTGAGTATAAACAAAAGGTACACTTCCATAAGGTGGAAGTAGATACATGAAGAACTCAATGTTAGTAAAGTCTATCACCCCTAACTAATGGTTAGTATAATCTAGACTAGAGGGTCTGATAAGAGCATGTGTGCTTGTTCAGGGTGATACATGGAGACAATTCTTGTCTTCTCTAAGATGCGATGATAACCACCACAACCAGTATTGGGATGTAACGAAGCTCTGTAAGGGAGGTTGTATCGGTCACCACTTCATTAAGATGATGTTGGTGAAGGGACCTCACGAAGGTAAAAAAAGAACCAAAGTGTGTGCAGATGAAGTCGCTTTGATCGTGCAATAGCTGAGAGAGAGCCCAGGGGCGACATGAGTTGTGAGATGATGGAAAGTAGACTAACATACAGTTCATTGTGGGAGAGTATGTGATGTGAAATCTGAGCCCTCTAAGTTATAGCTAAGAGAGCTGAGTCCCGTCTGCATTCTCGATCTGAGATGGGTTGATGGAGATGGTTGTGTTTAGCCTTACCCCTCAAGATAACATGATGAATAATGTGTTCCATCAGTCTGATCTAGAGCACTATGTGAGGTACCCAAGCCATGTGCTGAGCCCTGAACCTATTCAGCTTTATGAGAGGTTGAAATTTCCTGAGTCACCTATGAGGGAACGATATACTAAGGTGACAAAGAACTCAAATGAAATAATATGAGATGATGAAGGTTCTTGGGAAGCACCATGGAAAGGGTGAGACCACGTGGGAGCAATGATGGACATAAGAAAGGCTTATCTTGTTTGTTTGTGTGCCTGGTGGAATTTTGGGGGCAAAATTCTTATAAGAGGGGAAGGATGTTACAACCTCAATTTTGGCATATGTTTTCATAATTGAATTGTAAATATTTTTGTGAATATGGAATTAATTCAAAAGGGTATATGGTTTGCTTCAAAAGATGGATTTCTTTGCAAATCTCCCTTTTGATAGGAATTTCGTGGTTCCTATTATTATATTAATCCAACAATGGATATAAAAGAGAAGAAAAGAAGAAAAAGTCCAAATATTAGAAAAAGATACAAGATAATGAATATTAAGTAAAGTATTTATAAGAAATACTTGGAAATATCTAGAAAGTGGCATTAATGACCACAATTGAGTAAAATTTGTTTACATATGATTTCTAATGAAAGAAATAAAAGATAAGGAGCAATCCTTGAAAAGAAATCTTTTAATAAAGAAATAAGTAAGATAATGCAAGAGATAAAGAGAAAAGTGAGGGTTCAGCCATAATGGGTGATATTTCAAACTGCACTTGGTTTCTTGGATTGCAAGGAATAAAAATAATGGGAAATAAGAAAATAAGAAAGAGAAAAGATGTGAGAAATAAGCCTAATTGAGAAATATCTTGCACCTAAATAAAAGGCACATTTTCTTTTAGATAATGAGTTTATACATGAAAGTTGATCAGAAAAATATGAGGGATAAGTTAAAAATGGTTTGGAAGCCTAAATCAGTATCTTTTTGCAAAAGTGTATAATTTTGATGGAAAAGTATAAATGTGTGGTTAGAAACCCTAATTGATGATAAAGGATATATTTAACATTACAAATAAGTTAATTCAAGCATGGTTAACTTGTTTAATTATAAATATAAATCTTAACCTGTTTTGAAGATGAAATTGCAAGATTTAGGGTTTTAAACCTAATATGGTGGTTAATATCCTTAGAAACCCTAAATAAGGAAAAAGGGAAGAAAAGAATGGTTGATCTGAAATTAGGGTTTCATTTGCCAAAAGATGATCTTAGGATCTTTTGTGAAAGAAAGATGAGATAATTAGGGTTTGTGAGTAATTTTATAAAATTAGGGTTTAAAATAATAAAAATGAAGTGAACCCCTAATTGTAATCAAAACCCTAAAAAGACTAGTAACCCTAGGAAACAACTAGGATTAATAGACCATGATGGCATGATTAGTGATAGGAAAATTGGATGCATATTTCATGATCAACTTGTGTGTGCTTGCTTGGTTGAATTGTTTCTACACTCAAGTCAGCCTGACAGGTATGCTGTTAATTATGGTTAATCACATTAGTTTTCTTGAAGGTTTTCCGGATAGTTAATCGCATTGAATGAAACTATCAGTTTGGATGTTCATACTTGCCAATTTATAAAGTCACTATGATTATCACAATTGTAAAATAAGTGTGTATTCTCGCACCTACGTGCCACCCTGATGGATGATGCAAAAAGGTCAAGCCCAGGATGGAAGACCAATGGGCACCATGAGAGGTGACCCCAAACACCAAGCTCATGAATGAGAAAGTGGTCTATGCTGCATGACTAATGGGCACCATGAGGGGTGACCTAGGCACCAAACTCGAGATTGAGAATGTGGCCTTAAGTCAAATGGGAAAAGAGAAACTTTAGAAGGGGTATTCCAGGGTTAGGGCAAAAGTGGTGGAGAATGACACATTGAAAACGTAAATTGGCTTGTTAATTACCTTGATTGTGATAATTAGATTGTTAGCCATATTTGTGAAATTTTGGTTGTCCCCACATATTGACATATTCTTATATGCTGATCGACGTTTTGTTTGTCGGTGTTTTAGGTACAACCCTGAAAAGAACAAATAGTAAAGTGACACATTGTGAAAATAAGAAATAAAGTGTAAGGAGGATTAGATAGAAGAGATTCAAGCTTTGGATAGAAATAGATTTCCTAAGTTTTTAAAAGGTATGCAAAGTTTTATTTTATACCAGATCTCAGTTTAGTTGGTAGAATTTCATAATTATTATTGATTAATTGTCAAACCTTTGATCTAGTTTATTGGGATAATGGCTCTGACCTCTTGATCTCCCTTAATTGGAGGTTACCGGGAGGCGGGGTCATTACAGATGTGCTCGGTCGACAAACACTTCGACCGAGACACTCTCGGTCGACAAACTCCTCGACCGAAAATAGACCCTCCTTGTCGTTAGACTGAGTTAGAAAAGTATTTAGGAGTTGAGTTGAATGTTGCAATACACTTACTCCAGACGTACTCTCGTTCGACACTTTCCTCGACCGAGAGGAACTCGGTCAACAAACTTCTCGACCGAGAAAGTTTCTGTTTGTAGTTTTCAGAATTAATTATCTAGTCGTTACTAATGCAATTAGTGGACACTTAACAGCTAGTTGAGCACTAAGAACACCCTAGAAGGTGTCTAGAACATCCCCAAGAATTAGCAAACCACTCCTGTAAATAGGAAGGCCACAAGACACCTCAAAACACAACTTACATACACAATTACACTTGAGATTCAATCCTTATGAGCAAACAAGTTGAGCTACACTTGCAATCTATTTTTCTTGAGCTCTACATTAGTGTCCTATAGGCTGATATCTCCTATCCACTATACATCCACGTCATCCACTTTGGTTAGGAGATCAAACGCTTGATATAGGATCAAAGTGTTGTACTCAATTGGTAACGTTATTTCCTTTTTCCAATCTTGTTCTTTCTATTGTATTTTGTTCTCCTTTGATACTCCTAGGTTGGAGGCTACGGAAAGGAGGTTGTTGGAGCTTCTTCGGTGGTGAAGGTAGCTCGGTGGACTTAGGATTACTTCAAGAATGCTGTCTCAATGGGAAGCTACTTCAAGAGGAAGGTACTTTAAGGGGTAGCTTGGAGTTACTTCAAGGAAGGCTGCTTCAATGTTGGTGAGACTACTTCTAGGTGAAGACTATCCTAAGGGTGAAGGTATTTGTATCTTATGTAACATCCTTGCGAGGTAATAAAATACAAGTGATTTCAAAATCCCAATTGGAAACAATTGGGTAGTGGACTGACTCCCTTAGTTTTTGCTAAGGGTGAAACCACTCTAAACGTCATGTCTCATTCTCCAAATTTCAATTGTGGTTGCTTGGTTGAATAAATTTTAAAAATATATCATAAAACCCTATTCACCCCCCTCTAGTGTTTTTGAAATCAGATAAATCTATGACTATATGGTAGCATAACGAATCCATGCTAGGAACTTTAAGAAAACTTTGCATGTGCAAAATATCAATGGTTTACTCTAAAAGCACACTCTTGTTATTGATGTTTTATTTCAGAAGTGATACACTAACTCCTTACAAGTACCTTTGTTGAACTCCCTACAAATGGGATGATATGGAGATAAGAGTGGCCTTGAAGATGAGGAGGGGAGTGGGGGAGAGCAGAAGGAAAGCACCGAGGAGAGAGTGTAGAATAAACAAGTAAACCTTCTATCTCATTTTTGATATAGAGAAATAGGAGAGTAGGGTAGTAAACAGATGATAACATGGAAGTGATGCATGATAGATGAAACAATATATACAGCGTGAGGTAACACATTAATACATTAGTAAAACACATTATCATAACAAACAATGCAAAAAAAACAATTACACAATATTTTAAAATAAAAGACAATGATAAAGATGTATACAAAAGTATTAACATTAATGAAAATAACACAAAGATAAATATATGTTACACATGAAAAATACATTAATACTCCATTTGTATTAGTGTATTGTTTTATGTTGTGTGTAACTTTTATGGCTACTGTTTTTTCTAACTATAGTAATTTATTGCCTGGAAGATATATGTGTGTAATGCAATTGGTTGTTATTATTGGTATCTTACTTGTACTTGTTCGTTGATTTTTTTTTTATACATTTATTATCTCTTTATATTGTATTTGTTATTGTAGAAATTTCATCAGTGGAGAATGGTGGAAAACTAGACTGATAAAAGAATCTTACACTCAAGCCTTTTCTGATTGAAGAACTTGACTCCCTCCTACAAATAGGAATCATCATCTCAATCTACCAATGTTGTGGTATATTCAATTAACAATGTATTTATCATGATTACTAATGTGCTATTTATATCTTATATTTTACTTCTACATCTATCTATAATTCCCATCTATCATCCACATTAGTGCCCTCCTTTTTCTCATTTGTCCAATTTTCTATCTCACCAATATTGACTGAGAATGACTCACTAGTCCCCCTCCCTCTCCCATTTCTCCATCTCTCTCCCATTTCTCCATCCCTCTCACACTCTTTTTTTCTTTATGCCAATATGGTCTATGTCCAACTGGTACCAAAGCTGAGAATGCAAAAGAAAGGAGCATGGAGGTGTCCATATAATACTTCTTTCTTTGTTTCCTACTTTGCAATGAGATTCCCTTGTTGTGGGTGGTTTGCAACTGGAAATTTGATAACCAGTCTGAAAGAAATTCGAACCCATATTTTTTGTGACACCTCATTTTACCAACATGTCAAGGACACCATTTTGTCCATTAATTGGGAATAACTAGTTCTCGACAGTCGAGCTCCTTGCATGACCGTATATGCACATGAGGGTAATTTTTTCCATCACCAATCTTCCCCAACCAGTACCATGACCACATCAAGCATGTTTCTTTGCTTGGAAAAGACGTTGCACTCAATACAATAACCAAGGCATGATAGATCGCGTGATGATGATCGACTTTCCACCATATTTTCAAAAGATTATTACTTATCTTTCCTCTATCTATAACTTGCTCAAATGTGTGACACATCGTTTGAATAAAACGTTATTAACTAAGCGGAAGCGATCACTAAGCAGCATATTACCAAAAATCACTTAAAATTAAAACCATTTTACAAAGAGCTCCACACATAGGAAAACTCTTTCATAAAGAACCAGAGTAACTTTATTACATACTGGTTCACAAGTACATGTCATGTATCATCTTTTTCTGAGGATTACATGCATCAACTGCTCTGTTAAACTAAACACAGGCAGTATGAAATCTCGAGGCACTAAGCCAAAATCTTGAAAGCATTAACTACTATTTTGAGGACCTGAGAGTACAGAGACGACACATAGGACTCTATGTACAGCTAAACAAGACATATCAACCAATGTCTCTACGTGAGAATTCACTGTTGTTCCTGCTGCTGCTGTTGTTCTCCACCATTTGAAGGATTCCTACCTCCTCGTCCGCGTCCACCTAAAAATGTGGTTCCCACGGGGGTGAGACAATTGTAAAATTTCCCCAGCAAGAGATATAACTCTCCGCTAGAAACATTATTATTCCAGATTAATAAGATAAGTCTGAACAAAGGAATCATAATTGCTTAATAGTAGTTAATTCATTGTTTGACAGATTAGAACATTATTCTTATCTAAAACATTACATATGTAACCTGATAGAGCATCATATCACTTATCCCATAAGGAATGTGAAGAACATGTATAACATTTATCCACTACACTAAGTAGTATAATATCAACTAATGTTTCTCGCATTTCAACTTTATGCAAATCCACTACACAACTGATTATATTTTACATATCATGTGTCATGCTGCAATTAACTTGCCATAGTAAATTGACATCTTCATTATAGAGTTACAACCACAACATATGCTCTCTTCAGGCTTAGAACACACGTCTAATGCCTGGGATTGTTTTGTGGAGTCATAGCCTATAGCCATACTCTTCTAACAAAGTATTGGGATCTTAATCCCTCATCTCATCAAACACATTTCCATTTCTTAACAAGTTCATCTTCATGATTATAAAATATGAGTATTCAAACCCTTAATTCATCATAGAATATTTGTTACCACATAACAGGTAACTTAATACCTTCAGGTCATTTAACCAAGGTAAGAATGATTCTTACTACACAAGCATTCCACATAACACACAAAGATTAATTCATCTCTTGTTACCTCTTAGAAGACAACAAAGCATATTATGATTTATGAAGCCCCTAAACAATTTCAATAATTAAAACATCATATGGCACACATGGCTCATTAATTTCATATTACCTCTCACTAAGCAACAGAACATGTAAAGGCTTATAAGGCCTATAAAACATTTTTAATATAAGAGCATCATAGCTCATACCTGACTATGCTTATCATCTCAACATACCTGCATGATTAGTTCTCATGATAACAGTTATAATGCTTTCATATCAGCACCATGCAACACAAAGTAATACCTCTATTCCCTTTTTAGGGTTAGGATTCCCCTTACATATTATCACCCTCCATTAGGGTTTTCAACAAATAACAATTTAGGTTCTTAAGATCATGTTATTAATGATCAAACCTTAACTCATTGCTCCACATAGCTAGGAGCCAACATTGATAACATAAATATTCAATCATACTTATTTATTTTCATCATCCATCATTAAATGTATTATCAACACAAAGTATGAAATTCTCTCTCATCTTTACCAGAATATGATTGCATCATAGTCTATTGATTTGGATTAAACTTTTCATAAGGCATGTTGGCCTACACTTATCAAAGTGGATTACATCTGAATGTAACAACTGACATGACACACTTCATGTGTCACTCATCCAAATATATTGGATTTACAATACATTAAGGTATATGACACTTGAGGTGCTGGATGTGATATCTATTATATTTTGATGTATCACTTCCCTCATCACCATTACCTTACTTGAGTTCATCCACTTAGCTTGTATTAGGTTATTTCCGATACTAATACTTTATACACCAGTTCATCACATTTATCATGTAATGTATTGGTCACAAGTCACTGCATTTAGAAAATACAACCATTTCTAATGATATGGACTCATCTTTGAGTTAGGAACTATTGATATAAGGATATCCACTATCAACCTCTTTAAATGTTACACTTGTCAATATATTAATCACTATTCCATTATTAGGAATAGTATTTTCCATGTTTATAAATTACGGTTCACATAGCATCTCCCATAAATATGGGTTTCACATAACATTACTCTACTTTAGAGTTTCACATAACATTCTCATATATCAGGGTTTCACATAACATTACCCTACATTAGGGTTTCACATAGCATTACCTGAAATTAGGTTTTCACTTGACATCACCATTAATTAGGGTTTCTCATGTCACACCCTTGATTAGGGTTTCATCAACCTTCTCAATTAAGATTTCATGATATCTTTACAAAGGATCATACCCTGGATTAGGTTTAACCATTACATGATTGTCACTCATGTAGGGATTTCTCTTCTCTCATCATCTCTAGGATGTCAATTACTTCAATCTTAATTTGATTAGGTCCAAACAAATTGAATGAATGGTTGTCACAACATATCAAATCATTGCTTTCATAAGCATCAAGAGTTAACCACTCAACAAGGTACTAATTACCCTAGTACCTCAAAGGTACAACCATTGTAATCACCTTTGATTTACATCATTAATAATCAATTAGTTAATTGACCTTCAGTCACCTTAGGTGGTCAAATGGTTTGACCAATTGAACCTCAAATATTCTTGGTCACTTAGACCCCAAACGGTGTTAGTCGCTCAGACATTGAATGGTTTGAAATCGTTTAAGCAAAACCATAACGAAACCGTATGGACATTTCTTACTTGAAACCACTTGGGTCTCCAAATGGTTTGAGACCGTTTGGTCTCAAATGGTCTGGAGACCATTTGGACCCAAACGGTCTTGAGACCGTTTGAACTCAAACGTTCTTAAGACCGTTTGGTCCAAACCCTCTCAAAACTGAATGGACGAACAAGGTCTTTCGACACTTATCAATTCAGGGTTTCAATCGTTAAACCCTCTATCAATTGAACTACTGATTTGTTCTTCAATTGATCATTGAATCACCCTTCAATTGGACCTTCAATTAGGGTTTTGAACCCAATTGAACTAAATTTTATAATCAAGAAACCATCAATTAGGGTATTGAAATCGAAGAACCATCAATGTTTGACATTGTGGAAGTAATTCAATTGAAATTGTTGGATCATCATCAAACCATGACATGACCTGACCTGAAACGGTCTTGAGGTCGTTTAGAGAATCTCCAAATGGTCTTGAGACTGTTTGACTGATCTCAACATTGAAATTTATAAAATTCACTTAGAGTTTGCATCATTGAATCGATAATCAATTGAGCTAGTGATTATACTTCAATTTGATATCATGGATCTACAACCATCCAATCATACACCACCATAGACCTCTAAACGGTCATGGTTGACCTCCAAACGATCTTGAGACCGTTTGGGTGTCCTCCAAATGGTCTTGAGACCGTTTGGGATAATCAACCCAAAAATTGATTCAATTACTTAAGGGTTCCACACTCAACCCGATTCGGGTTTGTATTTAAGGAATCATTCACAATTGAAGCCTTCAAGATCAAACCAATTGAAACCATTGGATCAATATCCAAGTACAACAACATATTTCCTCAAACGGTCAACCATTTCAAATGGTCAAACAGATATATACCCACGAAGCTTGCTGTGATTTTCATGGTGATTGCATCAATCAACCAAATAAAATTTCGTAAACAAAGAAAGAATCAACAATTGATGAAGATATGGAATCAATAACAAAGTTCAAGGGTTCAAGTTATATAACCCGCCTTCAATTGAGCTTAAAATCTTGGAGCTTCACATCAACTATGGTGGAAGAAGCTTTTGCAACCCTCCCAAGGCTCGTCCTCAAGCTTTGGAGTGAAAAGATTGGCTAGGATTGAAGATGGAGTGAAATAGAGAAGAAATCATGCATTGTTTTGTGATTTCCACCATGAATTCAAGGCGAAAGAAGGTCAAGAAGCTTACCAACAGGTTGGGGGTCGTCCTCCTATTGCTCCAAGCTCCCTCGGTCGTTTTTGCAAACAATAAGTGAAAGTGGATACGAAATTATCCCTTCACCTCAAAGATAAAGGAGCTTATATATGAATTTTATTGAAAATTCATTTAAGAGAGAGAAAGTAGGAATTATCTCCTCAACTTTCATACCATATGCCCCCTTATTTTCCTTAGGGATGAGGCTATCCTCTTTTCCTCTTATTCCTCTAAATTATCCACGATTTAAAGGAAAACAAACTAAGCACCTTAAATCATATTATAATAATATCCATAAGTGCATGGCTATTTCTTTTTCTTTTCTTAATGTGAGTGGGTTCTCCACTCACGTAGATATTTCCTTTTCCTTTGCAAGGCCCAAGGACGTCCACACATAACAAAACTCAAACATTATAGTTTTGGTTGAAGGGTAATCCAATTAATGTAATTATTTTTACATTAAATTGAATTAGGGTTTCAATTATGCTTAAATCTTGATTATTTTAATATCAAGATTCTCTCTCCTTCAAAATGATTCAAATGAGGCGCCCCTCTCAAATTATTTTCTCTACCTGATTCCAAGAATCATGAGGGACCCTCTTGAAGTCGTATTTTGCATATTGAACCCTAGATTTTGGGTAAGTTGCACATTACACCAAAACTAGGTTTTAATGCACAAACATTGCTCAACAGGTCTTTCTTGTTATTCAGGCTTGTAGAAGCCATACTACTGCATCATACTCATTCCCATCATGCTTCAACACATGAGGAACAGTGTATCATGTACAATTTGCAAGTTAACCCCTCAACTTGGTTAATTTGCACTTTAGTCCAAAACTAACAAAACATTGTTTCAACATTATTCAAAAAGGACTAAAATTGAAACATAAGTACCTCTTGAGCCTTAATTACTTTTAGAGAGATAAGAGAGAGCATATAATCAACTTCATTAAGCAAAACATCTAGGTTTAAGCATAACCCAGGTTAGGGATGTTACAAATTAGAAACCCCTAACAAGGATTTCGTCCCCGAAATCCCTGATAACAAAAGATAGTTGTTACTCATGTCATCAAGTTTCTAATTATCATCTCAATATCATGGAGATACTATAGATCCTTAATCCACACAAAGGTCTTCCACACAGGTTTATTCTAAGGAAATATTTTCAACTTGATAAACTTTTCCACCATAATTACACTTGTTCCTTCCATTAGTTCAACCTTATCAATGTTTATGTTTATGTAGAGCATAAACCCCAAACATATGATGTTCAAATTATTTATGTAACTAGATTGATTTCACAGTTGACCAATATAGGTAACCAACATAAATACCTTACTTTGGTATTCATCATATGTATTGAGAACACATCTCATCCTTATCATATTCGATTCCCTATTGTTACCACCACGGGTACACATGCACAAAGTATTTCCTTTACTTTAGGACATTGCTTGTTCCATATATCATTATCTTGGAACCAAATTCCAAAGCAAACTGATACTTTTCTAAGTATCCATCAATAGATTTTTTCTAATCCAAGTACATCAACTATCATAATACTTACTTGATTGCCATGTAAATGAAAGGAGAAACATAAAGTATCATACTCCTATCATTACCCAAGGTTGTTCATCAAAGGGAAAACATATATATTTAACAGAGGTAATCCACTCAGCAACCCTTTATTTGTTTGGGAAAGTTCGCTTAGCACTTCCTATGTAATTAGGAAAATTCACTTAACACTTCCTATGTTATTAGGAAAGTTCACTTAGCACTTCCTATGTTATTAGGAAAGATCACTTAGCACTTCCTATGTTATTAGGAAAGTTCACTTAGCATTTCCTAATGTAATTGGGAAAGTTCATTTAGCATTTCCTTAGGTAATTGGGAAAGTTCACATAGCACTTCCTTATGTTATTAGGAAAGTTCACTTAGCACTTCCTTATCAAATTAGGAAAGTTCACTTAACACTTCCTTATGTTATTAGGAAAGTTCACTTAGCACTTCCTTATGTAATTAGGAAATATCACTTAGCACTTCCTTACGTTATTAGGAAAGTTCACGTAGCACTTCCTTATGTAATTGGGAAAGTTCACTTAGCACTTCCTTATGTTATTAGGAAAGTTCACTTAGCACTTCCTTATGTATTTAGGAAGTTGACTTAGAACTTCCTTATGTTATTAGGAAAGTTCACTTAGCACTTCCTTATGTAATTAACAAAGTTCACTTAGCACTTCCTTATGTTTTTAGGAAAGTTCACTTAGCACTTCCTTATGTAATTGGGAAAGTTCACTTAGCACTTCCCTATGTAATTAGGAAAGTTCACTTAGCTCTTCCTATGTAATTGGGAATGTTCACATAGCACTTCCCTATGTAATTGGGAAAGTTCACTTAGCACTTCCCTATGTAATTTCATTATACTCGCTAGATTGTTTCATAATGACTACTTGATCAGAGTAATCAGAAAGATAACAATCTAGGAGTTTCATACTTGCCTTATCTCAAATAATCATATACTTGGCCAGGGTATACAAGTATTGAGATTAGGTAGTATGCACTTTATCTGCTATCATATTCCTCACTTTTCATATCATTATACACACAAGATTTTTCATTCTTGAATTTTCTTCAGGCATCACTTCTATATCTCATCTTTTAACACACAAATAAGAGAGAATATAAAGCATTTTAAGGAATACTGAGTAAAATGTAAATTCTCATTTTTCTTGTGTCCTTATAGGACTAGTCAGGGGAAGTTCAAAACAACTACTTTCTTTTAACACATAGAATCATGAAATGAAATATCAGAATGAATCTATTTCATCTGACTATTACCCCACACGGTCATCTACCGCTTTAGGTTGACTCAACACATATAGAGTCTAGTTGTTTCATGTTGTTGCTTTTGCCTTTTCACGTTATTGGGCTATAACTTTCATAAGCCTTGCAGAGTCTACCTCGGTTGTTGAGTCATTTCCTCCCTTCTATTCAAAGAAAAGAGTTTAGTATGCTCAACCTGTCCATATCCATGACATGTCTTGTTCTCACACCATGGTCTTATCGGTCTCATTACCGATATATATGCTAAGCCATGAGTTCTTACAGGTGGAAAGTGAGGACCTTTGCCTTTACTTAGTGGCTACTGCCCTGGTGCACTAGGCATTCATTGTAGTCGTGACACCAAAAAATTTGTCTTTTCAGAACAACTACGAAAATGTCTCTAAAATTATAGAGACCTTACCTTAAATCTCAGCTTATTGCCCCTCCTTGGGCACTACCATCACATATGTACTATCTGTCTAAACTTATGGAAGAGTCTACTTTCTCGCCATATGTTAATCTTACCCACATTTCCACTGTTCCAACATAACCATGTCATTCAGGAACCCTTTCAAAGCCCAAAGTTTCTGCATTAAGGGTTGGTGACCTAGGTTGTAATGCTAGTATCCAATCTTCTATATGCATCACTGTTGTCCTAACCTGCCCTTCAAGAGCATAAACATAGGATTCTCTATCCTGATCAGGTCAAGATGGGAATTTTTAGGCACTTGTTCTTTTCTTGCATGATCCCATGCACCCTCTCCTGGTGCAACAACATTTCCCTTAGTAATGTGTTCCTCGTGTTCCCCAGTCATTTATAAACTTTAACCTTTACTCTGCATAAGCAGAAGTCACTATAGGGTATACTAGAGGACACTAACATAGACTCAACACCTTAGTCCTATGTCTCTGTAGACTCAGTGAACCTAGCGCACTGATACCACTTAATTGTAACACATCGTTCGAATAAAATGTTATTAACGAAGCGGAAGCGATCACTAAGTAGCGGATTACCAAAAATCGCTAAAAAATTAAAACCATTTTACAAAGAGATCCCCACATAGGAAAACTCTTTCATAAAGAATTGGAGTAACTTAATTACATACTGGTTCACAAGTACATGTCCTGTTTCATCTTTTTTGTGAGGATTACATGCATCAACTGCTCTATTAAACTAAACACAGGCAGTATGAAACCACGAGGCACTAAGCCAAAATCTCAAAAGCATTAACTACTATTCTGAGGACTGAGAGTACAGAGACGACACATAGGACTATATGTACAGCTATACAAGACATATGAGCCAATGTCTCCACCTGAGAATTCACTGTTGTTCCTGTTGCTGTTGTTGTTCTCCACCTATTGAAGGATTCCTGCCTCTTCATCCGCATCCACCTAAAAATGTGGTTCCCACGGGGGTGAGACAATTGTAAAATTGCCCCAGCGAGAGATATAACTCTCCGCCAGAAACATTATTATTGCAGATTAATAAGATAAGTCTGAACTAAGGAATCATAATTGCTTAATAGCAGTTAATTCATTATTTAACAGATTCGGACATTATTCTTATCTAAAACATTGCAGTTGTAACCTGGTAGAGCATCATATCACTTATCCCATAAGGAATGTGAAGAACATGTATAACATTTATCCGCTACACTAAGCAGTATAATATCAACTAATGTTTCTCGCATTTCAACTTTATGCAAATACATTACACAGCTGATTATATTTTACATATCATGTGTCAGACTGCAATTAACTTGCCAGAATAAATTGACATCTTCATTATAGAGTTACAGCCACAACATATGCTCTCTTCAGGCTAAGAACACACAGCTAATGGCTGGGATTGTTTTTTGGAGTCATGGCCTATAGCCATACTCTTCTAACAAAGTATTGGGATCTTAATCCCTCATCTCATCAAACACATTTCCATTTCTTAACAAGTTCATCTTCATGATTATAAAATATGGGTATTCAAACCCTTAATTCATCATAGAATACTTGTTACCACATAACAAGTAACTTAATACCTTCAGGTCATTTAACCAAGGTAAGCATGATTCTTACTACACAAGCATTCCACATAACACACAAAGCTTAATTCATCTCTTGTTACCTCTTAGAAGACAACAAAGCATATTATGACTTATGAAGCCCATAAACAATTTAAATAATTAAAATATCATATGGCACACATGGCTCATTAATTTCATATTACCTCTCACTAAGCAACAAAACATGTAAAGGCTTATAATGCCTATAAAACATTTTCAATATAAGAGAATCATAGCTCATACCTGACTATGCTTATCGTCACAACATACCTGCATGATTAGTTCTCATGATAACAGTTATAATGCTTTCATATCAGCACCATGCAACACAAAGTAATACCACTATTCCCTTTTTAGGGTTAGGATTCCCCTTACATATTATCACCCTCCATTAGGGTTTTCCACAAATAACCATTTTAGTTCTTAAGATCATGTTATTAATGATCAAACCTTAACTCATTGCTCCACACAACTAGGAGCCAACATTGATAACATAAGTATTCAATCATACTTATTTATTTTCATCATCCATCATTAAATGGATTATCAACACAAAGTATGAGTTTCTCTCTCATCTTTGCCAGAATATGATTGCATCATAGTCTATTGATTTGAATTAACCTTTTCATAAGGCATGTTAGCCTACACTTATCAAAGTACATTATATCTGAATGTAACAACTGACATGACACACTTCATGTGTCACTCATCCAAATATATTGGATTTAAAATACATTAAGGTATATCACACTTGAGGTGCTGGATGTGATATCTATTATATTTTGATGTATCAATTCCCTCATCACCATTACCTTACTTGAGTTCATCCACTTAGCTTGTATTAGGTTATTTCCCATCCTAATACTTTATACACCAGTTCAACACATTAATCATGTAATGTATTGGTCACAAGTCACTGCATTTAGAAAATACAACCATTGCTAATGATATGGACTCATCTTTGAGTTAGGAACTATTGATATAATGATATCCACTATCAACACTTTAAATGTTACACTTGTCAATATATTAATTACTATTCCATTATTAGGAATAGGATTTTCCATGTTTATAAATTAAGGTTCGCATAGCATCTCCCATAAATATGGGTTTCACATAACATTACTCTACTTTAGAGTTTCACATAACATTCTCATATATCAGGGTTTCACATAACATTACCCTACATTAGGGTTTCACATAGCATTACTTGAAATTAGGTTTTCACTTGACATCACCCTTAATTAGGGCTTCTCATGTCACACCCTTGATTAGGGTTTCATCAACCTTCTCAATTAAGATTTCATGATCTCTTTACAAATGATCATACTTTGATTAGTTATTATGTTCATGTTGAAAGTGTTGAGGTTTAACCATTACATGATTGTCACTCATGTAGGGATTCCTCTTCTCTCATCCTCTCTAGGATGTCAATTACTTCAATATTAATTTGATTAGGTCCAAACAACTTGAATGAATGGTTGTCACAACATATCAAATCATTTCTTTCATAAGCATCAAGAGTTAACCACTCAACATGGTACTAATTACCCTAGTACCTCAAAGGTACAACCATTGTAATCACCTTTGATTTACATCATTAATAATCAATTAGTTAATTGACCTTTAGTCACCTTAGGTGTTCAAATGGTTTGACCAATTGAACCTCAAATATTCTTTGTCACTTAGACCCCAAATGGTCTTAGTCATTCATACATTGAATGGTTTGAAATCGTTTACGCAAAACAATAATGAAACCGTATGGACATCTCTTAGATGAAACCACTTGGGTCTCCAAACGGTTTGAGACCGTTTGGTCTCAAACCATCTTGAGACCGTTTGGACCCAAACAATCTTGATACCGTTTGAACTCAAACGGTCTTAAGATCGTTTGAACTGAAATGGTATTAAGACTGTTTGGTCCAAACCCTCTCAAAACCGAATGGACCAATAAGGTCTTTCAACACTTATCAATTCAGGGTTTCAATCATTAAACCCTCTATCAATTGAACTACTGATTTGTTCTTCAATTGAACCATTGAATCACCCTTCAATTGGACCTTCAATTAGGGTTTTGAAACCAATTGAACTAAGGTTTATAATCCAGAAACCATCAACTAGGGTATTGAAATCGAAGAACCATCAATGTTTGACATTGTGGAACTAATTCAATTGAAATCGTTGGATCATCATCAAACCATGAGATGACCTGACCTCAAACGGTGTTGAGGTCATTTGGATAATCTCCAAACGGTCTTGAGATTGTTTGACTCATCCCAACATTGAAATTTATAAAATTCACTTAGAGTTTGCATCAGTGAATCGATCATCAATTGAGCTAGTGATTATACTTCAATTTGATATCATGGATCTACAACCATCCAATAATACACCACCATAGACCTCTAAATGGTCTTGGTTGACCTCCAAACTGTCTTGAGACCATTTGGGTGACCTCCAAATGGTCTTGAGATCGTTTGGGCTAACCAACCCAAAAATTGATTCGATTACTTAAGGGTTCCACACTCAACCGGATTAGGGTTTGCGTTTAAGGAATCATTCACAATTGAAGCCTTCAAGATCAAACCAATTTAAACCATTGGATCAATATTCAAGTACAAAAGCATATTTCCTTAAACAGTCAACCATTTCAAATGGTCAACCACTCCAAACGGTTTGGTGAAACTGTATGGACCAAATGTTGAAACCGTTTGCAATAGATATTTGTGGAGGTGTGTTCTTATGATGATGTCATCATCATCAAGATATAAACCCACGAATCTTGCTGTTATTTTCATGGTGATTGCATCAATCAACCAAATAAAATTTTAGAAACAAAGAAAGAATCAACAATTGATGAAGATATGGAATCAATAATAAAGTTCAAGGGTTCAAGTTATATAACCCACCTTCAATTGAGCTTCAAAGCAATGAGATTCACATCAACTATGTTGTAAGAAGCTTTTGCAACCCTCCCAAGGCTCGTCCATAAGCTTTGGAGTGAAAAGATTGGCTAGGATTGAAGATGGAGTGAAATCGAGAAGAAATCATGCATTGTTTTGTGATTTCCACCATGAATTCAAGGTGAAAGAAGGTCAAGAAGCTTACCAACGGGTTGGGGGTCGTCCTACTGTTGCTCCAAGCTCCCTTGGTCGTTTTTGCAAACAAGAAGTGAAAGTGGATTCGAAATTATCCCTTCATCTCAAAGATAAAGGAGCTTATATATGAATTTTATTGAAAATTCATTTAAGAGAGAAAGTAGGAATTATGTCCTCAACTTTCTTTCCATATGACCCCTTCTTTTCCTTAGGGACGAGGCTATCCTCTTTGCCTCTTATTCCTCTCAATTATCCATGATTTAAAGGAAAACAAACTAAGCACCTTAAATCATATTATAATAATATCCATAAGTGAGTGGATATTTGTTTTTCCTTTCTTAATGTGAGTGGGTTCTCCACTCACGTAGATATTTCATTTTCCTTTGCAAGGCAAAAGTACGTCCACACATAACCACACTCAACCATTATAGTTTTGTTTGAAGGGCAATCCAATTAATGTAATTATTTTTGCATTAAATTGAATTAGGGTTTCAATTATGCTTAAATCTTGATTATTTTAATATCAAGATTCTCTCTCCTTCAAAATGATTCAAATGAGGCACCCCTCTCAAATTCTTCTCTCTACCTTATGCCAAGAATCATGATAGACCCACTGGAAATGGTATATTGCATATTGAACCCTAGATTTTGGGTAAATTGCACATTACACCAAAACTAGGTTTTAATGCACAAACATTGCTCAACAGACTCTTTCTTGTTATTCAGGCTTGTAGAAGCCATACTACTGCATCATACTCATTCCCATGATGCTTCAACACATGAGGAACATTGTATCATGTACAATTTGCAAGTTAACCCCTCAACTTGGGTAATTTACACTTTATTCCAAAACTAACAAAACATTGTTTCAACATTATTCAAAAGGAACTAAAATTGAAATATAAGTTCCTCTTGAGGCTTAATTACTTTTAGAGAGATAAGAGAGAGCATATAATCAACTTCATTAAGAAAAACATCTAGGTTTAAGCATAACCCAGGTCAGGGATGTTACAAATTATAAACCCCTAACAAGGATTTCGTCCTAAAAATCCCAGATAACAAAAGATAGTTGTTACTCATGTCATCAAGTTTCTAATTATCATCTCAATATCATGGAGACACTATAGATCTTTAATCCACACAAAGTTATTCCACACAGGTTTATTCTAAGGAAATATTTTCAACTTGATAAACTTTTCCACCATAATTACACTTGTTCCTTCCATTAGTTCAACCTTATCAATGTTTATGTTTATGCAGAGCATAAACCCCTAACATATGATGTTCAAATTATTTATGTAACTAGATTGATTTCACAGTTGACCAATACAGGTAACCAGCATAAATACCTTACTTTGGTATTCATCATATGTATTGAGAACACATCTCATCCTTATCATATTTGATTCCCTGTTGTTACCACCAAGGGTACACATGCACAAAGTATTTCCTTTACTTTAGGACATTGCTTGTTCCATATATCATTATCTTGGAACCAAAGTCCAAAGCAAACTGATACTTTCCTAAGTATCCATCAACGGATTGTTTCTAATCCAAGTACGTCTGCTATCATAATACTTACTTGATTGTCATGTAAATGAAAGGAGAAACATAAAGTATCATACTCCTATCATTACCCAAGGTTGTTCATCAAAGTGAAAACATATATATTTAACAGAGGTAATCCACTCAGCAAGCCTTTATTTGTTTGGGAAAGTTCACTTAGCACTTCCTATGTAATTAGGATAGTTCACTTAGCACTTCCTATGTTATTAGGAAAGTTCACTTAGCACTTCCTATGTTATTAGGACAGTTCACTTAGCACTTCCTATGTTATTAGGAAAGTTCACTTAGCATTTCCTTATGTAATTGGGAAAGTTCACTTAGCACTTCCTTATGTAATTGGGAAAGTTCACTTAGCACTTCCTTATGTTATCAGAAAAGTTCACTTAGCACTTCCTTATGTAATTAGGAAAGTTCACTTTGCACTTCCTTATGTTATTAGGAAAGTTCGCTTAGCACTTCCTTATGTCATTAGGAAAGTTCACTTAACACTTCCTTATGTTATTAGGAAAGTTCACTTAGCACTTCCTTATGTAATTGGGAAAGCTCACTTAGAACTTCCTTATGTTATTAGGAAAGTTCACTTAGCACTTACTTATGTAATTAGGAAAGTTCACTTAGCACTTCCTTATGTTATTAGGAAATTTCAATTAGCACTTCCTTATGTAATTAGGAAAGTTCACTTATCACTTCCTTATGTTATTAGGAAAGTTCACTTAGCACTTCCTTATGTAATTGGGAAAGTTCACTTAGCACTTCCCTAAGTAATTAGGAAGTTCACTTAGCTCTTCCTATGTAATTGGGAAAGTTCACTTAGCACTTCCCTATGTAATTGGGAAAGTTCACTTAGCACTTCCCTATGCAATTTCATTATACTCACTAGATTGTTTCATAATGACTACTTGATCAGAGTATTCAGAAAGATAACAATCTAAGAGTTTCATACTTGCCTTATATCAAATAATCATATACATGGCCAGGGTATACAAGTATTGAGATTAGGTAGTATGCACTTTATTTGCTATCATATTCCTCACTTTTCATATCATTATACACACATGATTTTTCATTCTTGAATTTTCTTCAGGCATCACTTCTATATCTCATCTTTTAACACACAAATAAGAGAGATTATAAAGCATTTTAAGGAATACTAAGTAAAATGTAAATTCTCATTTTGCTTGTGTCCTTAGAGGACTAGTCAGAAAAGTTCAAAAACAACAACTTTCTTTTAACACATAGAATCATGAAATGAAATATCAGAATGAATCTATTTCATCTGACTATTACCCCTCGCGGTCATCTACCTCTTTAGGTTGACTCAACACATAGAGTCTAGTTGTTTCATGTTGTTGCTTTTGCCTTTTCACATTATTGGGATGTAACTTTCGTAAGCCTTGCCGAGTCTACCTCGGTTGTTGAGACATTTCCTCCCTTATTTTCAAAGAAAAGAGTTTAGTATGCTCAACCTGTCCATATCCATAACATGTCTTGTCCTCACACCATGGTCTTATCGGTCTCATTAACGATATATAAGCTAAGCCATGAGTTCTTACTGGTGGAAAGTGAGGACCTTTGCCTTTACTTAGTGGCTACTGCCCTGGTGCACTAGGCATTCATTGCAATGGTGACACCAAAAACTTTGGCTTTTCAGAACAATTAGGAAAATGTCTCTAAAATTATAGAGACCTTACCTTAAATCTCAGCTTATTACCCCTCCTTGGGCATTACCATCACAGATGTACTATTTGTCTAAACTTATGGTAGAGTCTACTTTCTCACCATATGTTAATCTTTCCCACATTTCCACTATTCCAACATGACCATGTCTTTCAAGAACCCTTACAAAGCCCAAAGTTTCCGCATTAAGGACTGGTAACCTAGATTGTAATGCTATTATCCATTGTTCTATATGCATCACTGATGTCCTAACCTGCCCTTCAAGAGCATAAACATAGGATTCTCTATCCTGATCAGGTCAAGATGGGAATTCTCAGGCACTTGTTCTTTTCTTGCCTGATCCCATGCACCCTCTCCCGGTGCAACAACATTGCCCTTTGCAATGTGTTCCTCATGCTCCCCATCCATTTATAAACTTTACACTTTACTCTGCATAAGAAGAAGTCACTATAGGGTATACTGGAGGACACTAACACAGACTCAACACCTTAGTCCTATGTCTTTGTAGAATCAGCGAACCTAGCGCTCTGATACCACTAAATTGTGACACATCGTTTGAATAAAACGTTATTAACTAAGCGGAAGTGATCACTAAGCAGTGGATTACCAAAAATCACTAAAAATTAAAACCATTTTACAAAGAGGTCCACACATAGGAAGACTCTTTCATAAAGAACCGGAGTAACTTAATTACGTATTGGTTCTCAAGTACATGTCCTATATCATCTTTTTCTGAGGATTACATGCATCAATTGCTCTGTTAAACTAAACACAGGTAGTATGAAATCTTGAGGCACTAAGCCAAAATCTCGAAAGCATTAACTACTATTCTGAGGACCTGAGAGTATAGAGATGACACATAGGACTCTATGTACATCTATACAAGACATATCAGCCAATGTCTCCACCTGAGAATTCACTGTTGTTCCTGCTGCTGCTGTTGTTCTCCACCTATTGAAGGATTCATTCCTCCTCGTCCGCGTCCACCTAAAAATGTGGTTCCCACGGGGGTGAGACAATTGTAAAATTGCTCCAGCGAGAGATATAACTCTCCGCCAGAAACATTATTATTGTAGATTAATAAGATAAGTCTGAACAAAGGAATCATAATTGCTTAATAGAAGTTAATTCATTGTTTAATAGATTAGAACATTATTCTTATCTAAAACATTGCAACTGTAACCTGGTAGAGCATCATATCACTTATCCCATAAGGAATGTGAAGAACATGTATAACATTTATCCGCTACACTAAGCAATATAATATAAACTAATGTTTCTCGCATTTCAACTTTATGCAAATACACTACACAGTGGATTATATTTTACATATCATGTGACAGACTGCAATTAACTTGCTAGAATAAATTGACATCTTCATTATAGAGTTACAACCACAACATATGCTATCTTCAGGCTAAGAACACACACCGAATGGGTGGGATTGTTTTGTGGAGTCATGGCCTATAGCCATACTCTTCTAACAAAGTATTGGGATCTTAATCCCTCATCTCATCAAACACATTTCCATTTCTTAACAAATTCATCTTCATGATTATAAAATATGGGTATTCAAACCCTTAATTCATCATAGAATACTTGTTACCACATAACATGTAACTTAATACCTTCAGGTCATTTAACCAAGGTAAGCATGATTCTTATTACATAAGCATTCCACATAACACACAAAGCTTAATTCATCTCTTGTTACCTCTTATAAGACAACAAAGCATATTATGACTTACGAAGCCCATAAACAATTTCAACAATTAAAACATCATATGGCACACATGGCTCATTAATTTCAGATTACCACTCACTAAGCAACAAAACATGTAAAGGCTTATAAGGCCTATAAAACATGTTCAATATAAGAGCATCATAGCTCATACCTGACTATGATTATCGTCTCAACATACCTGCATGATTAGTTCCCATGATAACAGTTATAATGCTTTCATATCAGCACCATGCAACACAAAGTAATACCTCTATTCCCTTTTTAGGGTTAGGATTCCCCTTACATATTATCACCCTCCATTAGGGTTTTCCACAAATAACCATTTAGGTTCTTAAGATCATGTTATTAATGATCAAACCTTAACTCGTTGCTCCACACATCTAGGAGCCAACATTGATAACATAAGTATTCAATCATACTTACTTATTTTCATCATCCATCATTAAATGGATTATCAACACAAAGTATGAGTTTCTCTCTCATCTTTACCAGAATATGATTGCATCATAGTCTATTGATTTGGATTAACCTTTGCATAAGGCACGTTAGCCTACACTTATCAAAGTGCATTACATCTGAATGTAACAACTGACATGACACACTTCATGTGTCACTCATCCAAATATATTGGATTTAAAATACATTAAGGTATATAACACTTGAGGTGTTGGATGTGATATCTATTATATTTTGATGTATCACTTCCCTCATCACCATTACCTTACTTTAGTTCATCCACTTAGCTTGTATTAGGTTATTTCCCATCTTAATACTGTATACACCAGTTCATCACATTTATCATGTAATGTATTGGTCACAAGTCACTGCATTTAGAAAATACAACCATTGCTAATGATATGGACTCATCTTTGAGTTAGTAACTATTGGTATAAGGATATCCAATATCAACCTCTTTAAATGTTACACTTGTGAATATATTAATCACTATTCCATTATTAGGAATAGGATTTTCCATGTTTATAAATTAAGGTTCACATAGCATCTCCCATAAATATGGGTTTCACATAACATTACTCTACTTTAGAGTTTCACATAACATTCTCATATATCAGGGTTTCACATAACATTACCCTACATTAGGGTTTCACATAGAATTACCTAAAATTAGGTTTTCACTTGACATCACACTTAATTATTGTTTCTCATATCACACCCTTGATTAGGGTTTCATCAACCTTCTCAATTAAGATTTCATTATATCTTTACAAAGGATCATACCCTGATTACTTATTATGTTCATGTTGAAAGTGTTGAGGTTTAACCATTACATGATTGTGACTCATGTAGGGATTCCTCTTCTCTCATCCTCTCTAGGATGTCAATTACTTCAATATTAATATGATTAGGTCCAAACAACTTGAATGAAGGGTTGTCACAACATATCAAATCATTGCTTTCATAAGCATCAAGAGTTAAACACTCAACAATGTATTAATTACACTAGTACCTCAAAGGTACAACCATTGTAATCACCTTTGATTTACATCATTAATAATCAATTAGTTAATTGAACTTTAGTCACATTAGGTGTTCAAATTGTTTGACCAATTGAACCTCAAATATTCTTGGTCACTTAGACCCCAAACGGTCTTAGTCACTCAGACATTGAATGGTTTGAAATCATTCAAGCAAAACCATAATGAAACTGTATGGACATTTCTTACTTGAAACCACTTGGGTCTCCAAATGGTTTGAGACCATTTGGTCTCAAACGGACTTGAGATTGTTTGGAACCAAACGGTCTTGAGACCGTTTGAACTCAAACGGTCTTAAGACCGTTTGGTCCAAACTCTCTCAAAATCGAATGGACCAACAAGGTCTTTCAACACTAATCAATTTAGGGTTTCAATCATTAAACCCTCTATCAATTGAACTACTGATTTGTTCTTCAATTGAATCATTGAATCACCCTTCAATTGGACCTTCAATTAGGGTTTTGAACCCAATTGAACTAAGGTTTATAATCAAGAAACCATAAATTAGGGTATTGAAATCGATGAACCATCAATGTTTGACATTGTGGAACTAATTCAATTGAAATCGTTGGATCATCATCAAACCATGACATGACCTGACCTAAAATGGTCTTGAGGTCATTTGGATAATCTCCAAACAGTCTTGAGACTGTTTGACTCATCCCAACATTGAAATTTATAAAATTCACTTAGAGTTTGCATCATTGAATAGATCATCAATTGAACTAGTGATTATACTCAATTTGATATCATGGATCTACAACCATCCAATCATACACCACCATAGACCTCTAAACGGTCATGGTTGACATCCAAACGGTCTTGAGACCGTTTGGGTGATGTCAAAATGGTCTTGAGACCATTTGGGCTAATCAACCCAAAAATTGATTCAATTACTTAAGGGTTCCACACTCAACCCGATTAGGGTTTGCATTTAAGGAATCATTCACAATTGAAGCCTTCAAGATCAAACCAATTGAAAACATTGGATCAATATCCAATTACAACAGCATACTTCCTCAAACGGTCAACCATTTCAAACGGTCAACCACTCCAAACAGTTTGGAACCCAAACCTCCAAACGGTTTACAAACCGTTTGGTCACCAAATGGTTTGGTGAAACCGTTTGGACCAAATGTTGAAACCGTTTGCAATAGATATTTGTGGAGGTGTGTGCTTATGATTATGCCATCATCATCAAGCTATAATCCCACGAAGCTTCTGTGATTTTCATGGTGATTGCATCAATCAACCAAATAAAATTTTGGAAACAAAGAAAGAATCAACAATTGATGAAGATATGGAATCAATAACAAAGTTCAAGGGTTCAAGTTATATAACCCCCATTCAATTGAGCTTCAAAGCTTGGGGCTTCATGTCAACTATGGTGGAAGAAGATTTTGCAACCCTCCCAAGGCTCTTCCTCAAGCTTTGGAGTGAAAAGATTGGCTAGGATTGAAGATGGAGTGAAATAGACAAGAAATCATGCATTGTTTTGTGATTTCCACCATGAATTCTAGGTGAAAGAAGGTCAAGAAGCTTACCAATAGGTTGGGGGTCGTCCTCCTGTTTTTCCAAGCTCCCGTGGTCGTTTTTGCAAACATGAAGTGAAATTGGATTCGAAATTAGCCCTTCACCTCAAAGATAAAGGAGCTTATATATGAATTTTATTGAAAATTCATTTAAGAGAGAGAAAGTAGGAATTATCTCCTCAACTTTCTTGCCATATGCCCCCTTCTTTTTCTTAGGGACGAGGCTATCCTATTTTCATCATATTCCTCGCAATTATCCAAGATTTTAAGGAAAACAAACTAAGCACCTTAAATCATATTGTAATAATATCCATAAGTGAGTGGATATTTCTTTTTCTTTTCTTAATGTGAGCGGGTTCTCCACTCACGTAGATATTTCCTTTACCTTTGCAAGGCACAAGGACGTCCAAACATAACCAAATTCAACCATTATATTTTTGGTTGAAGGGAAATCCAATTAATGTAATTATTTTTGTATTAAATTGAATTAGGGTTTCAATTATGCTTAAATCTTGATTATTTTAATATCAAGATTCTCTCTCCTTCAAAATGACACAAATGAGGTGCCCATCTCAAATTATTTTCTCTACCTGAAGACAAGAATCATGAGGGACCCTCTTGAGGTGTTATTTTGCATATTGAACCCTAGATTTTGGGTACATTGCACATTACACCAAAACTAGGTTTTAATGCACAAACATTGCTCAACATGCTCTTTCTTGTTATTCAGGCTTGTAGAAGCTATACTATTACATCATACTCATTCCCATGATGCTTCAACACATGAGGAACATTGTATCATGTACAATTTGCAAGTTAACCCCTCAACTTGGGTAATTTGCACTTTAGTCCAAAACTAACAAAACATTGTTTCAACATTATTCAAATGGGACTAAAATTGAAATATAAGTTCCTCTTGAGCCTTAATTACCTTTAGAGAGATAAGAGAGAGCATATAATCAACTTCATTCAGCAAAAAATCTAGGTTTAAGCATAACCCAGGTCATGGATGTTATAAATTATAAACCCCTAACAAGGATTTCGTCCCTGAAATCCCAGATAACAAAAGATAGTTGTTACTCATGTCATCAAGTTTCTAATTATCATCTCAATATCATGGAGATACAATAGATCTTTAATCCACACAAAGTTCTTCCACACAGGTTTATTCTAAGGAAATATTTTCAACTTGATAAACTTTTCCACCATAATTACACTTATTCCTTCCATTAGTTCAACCTTATCAATGTTTATGTTTATGCAGAGCATAAACCCCTAACATATGATGTTCAAATTATTTATGTAACTAGATTGATTTCACAGTTGACCAATATAGGTAACCAACATAAATACCTTACTTTGGTATTCATCATATGTATTGAGAACACATCTCATCCTTATCATATTTGATTCCCCGTTGTTACCACCAAGGGTACACATGCACAAAGTATTTCCTTTACTTTAGGACATTGCTTGTTCCATATATCATTATCTTGGAACCAAAGTCCAAAGCAAACTGATACTTTTCTAAGTATCCATCAACGGATTGTTTCTAATCCAAGTACATCAACTATCATAATACTTACTTGATTGTCATGTAAATGAAAGGAGAAACATAAAGTATCATACTCCTATCATTACCTAAGGTTGTACATCAAAGGGAAAACATATATATTTAACAGAGGTAATCCACTCAGCAATCCTATATTTGTTTGGGAAAGTTCACTTAGCACTTCCTATGTAATAAGGAAAGTTCACTTAACACTTCCTATGTTATTAGGAAAGTTCACTTAGCACTTCCTATGTTACTCAGAAAGTTCACTTAGCACTTCCTATGTTATTAGGAAAGTTCACTTAGCATTTCCTTATGTAATTGGGAAAGTTCACTTAGCATTTCCTAATGTAATTGGGAAAGTTCACTTAGCACTTGCTTATGTTATTAGGAAAGTTCACTTAGCACTTCCTTATGTAATTAGGAAAGTTCACTTAGCACTTCCTTATGTTATTAGGAAAGTTCACTTAGCACTTCCTTATGTAATTGGGAAAGTTCACTTAGCACTTCCTTATGTTATTAGGAAAGTTCACTTAGCTCTTCCTTATGTAATTGGGAAAGTTCCCTTAGCACTTCCTTATGTTATTAGGAAAGTTCACTTAGCACTTCCTTATGTAATTAGGAAAGTTGACTTAGCACTTCCTTATGTTATTAGGAAAGTTCACTTAGCACTTCCTTATGTAATTAGGAAAGTTCACTTAGCACTTCCTTATGTTATTAGGAAAGTTCACTTAGCACTTCCTTATGTAATTGGGAAAGTTCACTTAGCACTTCCCTATGTAATTAGGAAAGTTCACTTAGCTCTTCCTATATAATTGGGAAAGTTCACTTAGCACTTCCCTATGTAATTGGGAAAGTTCACTTAGCACTTCCGTATGTAATTTCATTATACTCACTAGATTGTTTCAGAATGACTACTTGATCAGAGTAATAAAAAAGATAACAATCTAAGAGTTTCATACTTGCCTTATCTCAAATAATCATATACCTGGCCAGGGTATACAAGTATTGAGATTAGGTAGTATGAACATTATTTGCTATAATATTGTTCACTTTTCATATCATTATACACACAAGTTTTTTCATTCTTGAATTTTCGTCAGGCATCACTTCTATATCTCATCTTTTAACACACAGATAAGAGAGATTATAAAGCATTTTAAGGAATACTGAGTAAAATGTAAATTCTCATTTTTCTTGTGTCCTTATAGGACTAGTCAGGGGAAGTTCAAAAACAACTACTTTCTTTTAACACATAGAATCATGAAATGAAATATCAGAATGAATCTATTTCATCTGACTATTACCCCTCGCGGTCATCTACCGCTTTAGGTTGACTCAACACATAGAGTCTAGTTGTTTCATGTTGTTGCTTTTGCCTTTTCACGTTATTGGGATGTAACTTTCATAAGGCTTGCCGAGTCTACCTCGGTTGTTGAGTCATTTCCTCCCTTCTTTTCAAAGAAAAGTGTTTAGTATGCACAACCTATTCATATCCATAACATGTCTTGTCCTCACACCATGGTCTTATCGGTCTCATTACCGATATATAAGCTAAGCCATGAGTTCTTACTGGTGGAAAGTGAGGACCTTTGCCTTTACTTAGTGGCTACTGCCCTGGTGCACTAGGCATTCATTGCACTGGTGACACCAAAAACTTTGGCTTTTCAAAACAAATAGGCAAATGTCTCTAAAATTATAGAGACCTTACCTTAAATCTCAGCTTATTGCCCCTCCTTGGGCACTACCATCATAGATGTACTATATGTCTAAACTTATGGAAGAGTCTACTTTCTCGCCATATGTTAATCTTTCCCACATTTCCACTGTTCCAACATGACCATGTCATTTAGGAACCCTTTCAAAGCCCAACGTTTCCGCATTAAGGACTGGTAACCTAGGTTGTAATGCTAGTATCCAGTCTTCTATATGCATCACTGTTGTCCTAACCTTCCCTTCAAGAGCATAAACATAGGATTATCTATCCTGATCAGGTCAAGATGGGAATTCTCAGGCACTTGTTCTTTTCTTGCCTGATCCCATGCACCCTCTCCTGGTGCAACAACATTGCCCTTAGCAATGTGTTCCTCGTGTTCCCCAGCCATTTATAAACTTTACCCTTTACTCTGCATAAGCAGAAGTCACTATAGGGTATACTGGAGGACACTAACACAGTCTCAACACCTTAGTCCTATGTCTCTATAGACTCAGTGAACCTAGCACTCTAATACCACTAAATTGTGACGCATCATTCGAATAAAACATTATTAACTAAGCGGAAGCGATCACTAAGCAACAGATTACCAAAAATCACTAAAAATTAAAACCATTTTACAAAGAGGTCCACACATAGGAAAACTCTTTCATAAAGAACCGAGTAACTTAATTACATACTGGTTCACAAGTACATGTCATGTATCATCTTTTTCTGAGGATTACATGCATCAACTGCACTATTAAACTAAACACAAGCAGTATGAAATCTCGAGGCACTAAGCCAAAATCTGGAAAGCATTAACTACTATTCCGAGGACCTGAAAGTATATAGACGAGACATAGGACTCTATGTACAACTATACAAGACCAATCAGCTAGTGTCTCCACTTGAGAATTCACTGTTTTTCCTGCTGCTGCTGTTGTTCTCCACCTATTGAAGGATTCCTGCCTCCTGGTCCACGTCCACCTAAAAATGTGCTTCCCACGGGGGTGAGACAATTGTAAAATTACCCCAATGAGAGATATAACTCTGCGCCAAAAACAATATTATTTCAGATAAATAAGATAAGTCTGAACAAAGGAATCATAATTTCTTAATAGCAGTTAATTCATTGTTTAAAAGATTAGAACATTATTCTTATCTAAAACATTGTAGTTGTAACCTGTTAGAGCATCATATCACTTATCCCATAAGGAATGTGAAGAACATGTGTAACATTTATCCGCTACACCAAGAAGTATAATATCAACTAATGTTTCTCGCATTTCAACTTTATGCAAATACACTACACAGCTGATTATATTTTACATATCATGTGTTAGGCTGCAATTAACTTTCCAGAGTAAATTGACATCTTCATTATACAGTTATAGCCACAACATATGCTCTCTTCAAGCTTAGAACACATAGCTAATGCTTGTGATTGTTTTGTGGAGTCATGGCCTATAGCCATACTCTTCTAGCAAAGCATTGGGATTTTAATCCCTCATCTCATCAAAAACATTTCCATTTCTTAACAAGTTCATCTTGATGATTATAAAATATGGGTATTCAAACCCTTAATTCATCATAGAATACTTGTTACCACATAACATGTAACTTAATACCTTCAGGTCATTTAACCAAGGTAAGCATGATTATTACTACACAAGCATTCCACATAACACACAAAGCTTAATTCATCTCTTGTTACCTCTTAGAAGACAACAAAGCATATTATGACTTACGAAGCCCATAAAAAATTTCAACAATTAAAACATCATATGGCACACAGGGCTCATTAATTTCAGATTACCACTCACTATGCAACAAAACATGTAAAGGCTTATAAGGCCTATAAAACATTTTCAATATAAGAGCATCATAGCTCATACCTGACTATGATTATCGTCTCAACATACCTACATGATTAGTTCTCATAATAACAGTTATAATGGTTTCATATCAGCACCATGCAACACAAAGTAATACCTCTATTCCCTTTTTTGGGTTAGGATTCCCCTTACATATTATCACCCTCCATTAGGGTTTTCCACAAATAACCATTTAGGTTCTTAAGATCATGTTATTAATGATCAAACCCTAACTCATTGCTCCACACAGCTAGGAGCCAACATTGACAACATAAGTATTCAATCATACTTACTTATTTTCATCATCCATCATTAAATGGATTATCAACACAAAGTATGAGTTTCTCTCTCATCTTTACCAGAATATGATTGCATCATAGTCTATTGATTTGGATTAACCTTTTCATAAGGCACGTTAGCCTACACTTATCAAAGTGCATTACATCTGAATGTAACAACTGACATGACACACTTCATGTGTCACTCATCCAAATATATTGGATTTAAAATACATTAAGGTATATAACACTTGAGGTGCTGGATGTGATATCTATTATATTTTGATGTATCACTTCCCTCATCACCATTACCTTACTTGAGTTCATCCACTTAGCTTGTATTAGGTTATTTCCCATTTTAATACTTTATACACTAGTTCATCACATTTATCATGTAATGTATTGGTCACAAGTCACTGCATTTAGAAAATACAACCATTGCTAATGATATGGACTCATCTTTGAGTTAGGAACTATTGAGATAAGGATATCCACTATCAACCTCTTTAAATGTTACACTTGTGAATATATTAAGCACTATTCCATTATTAGGAATAGGATTTTCCATGTTTATAAATTAAGGTTCACATAGCATCTCCCATAAATATGGGTTTCACATAACATTACTCTACTTTAGAGTTTCACATAACATTCTCATATATCAGGGTTTCACATAACATTACCCTACATTAGGGTTTCACATAGAATTACCTAAAATTAGGTTTTCACTTGACATCACCCTTAATTAGTGTTTCTCATGTCACACCCTTGATTAGAGTTTCATCAACCTTCTCAATTAAGATTTCATGATCTCTTTACAAAGGATCATACCCTGATTACTTATTATGTTCATGTTGAAAGTGTTGAGGTTTAACCATTACATGATTGTCACTCATGTAGGGATTCCTCTTCTCTCATGCTCTCTAGGATGTCAATTACTTCAATCTTAATATGATTAGGTCCAAACAACTTCAATGAAGGGTTGTCACAACATATCAAATCATTGCTTTCATAAGCATCAAGAGTTAACCACTCAATAAGGTACTAATTACACTAGTACCTCAAAGGTACAACCATTGTAATCACCTTTGATTTACATCATTAATAATCAATTAGTTAATTGACCTTTAGTCACCTTAGGTGTTCAAATGGTTTGTCCAATTGAAACTCAAATATTTTTGGTCACTTAGACCCCAAACGGTCTTAGTCACTCAGACATTGAATGGTTTGAAATCGTTTAAGCAAAACCATAATGAAACCGTATGGACATTTCTTACTTGAAACCACTTGGGTCTCCAAATGGTTTGAGACAATTTGGTCTCAAATGGTCTTGAGACCGTTTGGACCCAAAAGGTCTTGAGACCCTTTGAACCCAAACGGTCTTAAGACCGTTTGGTCCAAACCCTCTCAAAATTGAATGGACCAACAATGTCTTTCAACACTTATCAATTCAGGGTTTCAATCATTAAACCCTCTTTCAATTGAACTACTGATTTGTTCTTCAATTGAATCATTGAATCACCCTTCAATTGGACCTTCAATTAGGGTTTTGAACCCAATTGAACTATGGTTTATAATCAAGAAACCATCAATTAGGGTATTGAAATCAAAGAACCATCAATGTTTGACATTGTGGAACTAATTCAATTGAAATCGTTGGATCATCATCAAACCATGACATGACCTGACATCAAACGGTCTTGAGGTCATTTGGATAATCTCCAAACAGTCTTGAGACTGTTTGACTCATCCCAACATTGAAATTTATAAAATTCACTTAGAGTTTGCATCATTGAATCGATCATCAAATGAGCTAGTGATTATACTTCAATTTGATATCATGGATCTACAAACATCCAATCATACACCACCATAGACCTCTAAACGGTAATGGTTGACCTCTAAATGGTCTTGAGACTATTTGGGTGACCTCCAAACGATCTGGAGACCATTTGGGCTAATCAACCCAAAAATTGATTCAATTACTTAAGGGTTCCACACTCAACCCGATTAGGGTTTGCATTTAAGGAATCATTCACAATTGAAGCCTTCAAGATCAAACCAATTGAAATCATTGGATCAATATCCAAGTATAACCGCATATTTCCTCAAATGTTCTACCATTTCAAACGGTCAACCACTCCAAACAGTTTGGAACCCAAACCTCCAAACGGTTTGCAAACGACCAAACGGTTTGGTGAAACCGTTTGGACCAAATGTCGAAACCGTTTGCAATAGATATTTGTGGAGGTGTGTGCTTATGATTATATCATCATAATCAAGCTATAAACCCACGAAGCTTGCTGTGATTTTCATAGTGATTGCATCAATCAACCAAATAAAATTTTGAAAACAAAGAAAGAATCAACAATTGATGAAGATATGGAATCAATAACAAAGTTCAAGGGTTCAAGTTTTATAACCCGCCTTCAATTGAGATTCAAAGCTTGGAGCTTCATGTAAACTATGGTGGAAGAAGCTTTTGAAACCCTCCCAAGACTCGTCCTCAAGCTTTGGAGTGAAAAGATTGGCTAGGATTGAAGATGGAGTGAAATAGAGAAGAAATCATGCATTGTTTTGTGATTTCCACCATGAATTCAAGGTGAAAGAAGGTCAAGAAGCTTACCAACAGGTTGGGGGTCGTCCTCCTATTTCTACAAGTTCCCTTGGTCGTTTTTGCAAACAAGAAGTGAAATTGGATTCGAAATTATCCCTTCACCTCAAAGATAAAGGAGCTTATATATGAATTTTATTGAAAATTCATTTAAGAGAGAGAAAGTAGGAATTATCTCCTCAACTTTCTTGCCATATGCCCCCTTCTTTTTCTTAGGGACGAGGCTATCCTATTTTCATCATATTCCTCTCAATTATCCAAGATTTTAAGGAAAACAAACTAAGCACCTTAAATCATATTGTAATAATATCCATAAGTGAGTGGATATTTCTTTTTCTTTTCTTAATGTGAGCGGGTTCTCCACTCACGTAGATATTTCCTTTACCGTTGCAAGGCACAAGGACGTCCAAACATAACCAAATTCAACCATTATATTTTTGGTTGAAGGGAAATCCAATTAATGTAATTATTTTTGTATTAAATTGAATTAGGGTTTCAATTATGCTTAAATCTTGATTATCTTAATATCAAGAGTCTCTCTCCTTCAAAATGACTCAAATGAGGCGCCCCTTTCAAATGCTTTTTGCTACCTGATGCCAAGAATCATGAGGGACCCTCTTGAAGTGGTATTTTGCATATTGAACCCTAGATTTTGGGTAAATTGCACATTACACCAAAACTAGGTTTTAATGCACAAACATTGCTCAACATTCTTTTTCTTGTTATTCAGGCTTGTAGAAGCCATACTACTGCATCATACTCATTCCCATGATGATTCAACACATGAGGAACATTGTATCATGTAAAATTTGCAAGTTAACCCCTCAACTTGGGTAATTTGCAATTTAGTCCAAAACTAACAAAACATTGTTTCAACATTATTCAAATGGGACTAGAATTGAAATATAAGTTCCTCTTGAGCCTTAATTACCTTTAGAGAGATAAGAGAGAGCATATAATCAACTTCATTCAGCAAAACATCTAGGTTTAAGCATAACCCAGGTCAGGGATGTTACAAATTATAAACCCCTAACAAGGATTTTGTCCCCAAAATCATAGATAACAAAAGATAGTTGTTGCTCATGTCATCAAGTTTCTAATTATCATCTCAATATCATGGATATACAATAGATCTTTAATCCACACAAAGTTCTTCCACACAGGTTTATTCTAAGGAAATATTTTCAACTTGATAAACTTTTCCACCATAATTACAGTTGTTCCTTCCATTAGTTCAACCTTATCAATGTTTATGTTTATACAGAGCATAAACCCCTAACATATGATGTTCAAATTATTTATGTAACTAGATTGATTTCACAGTTGACCAATATAGGTAACCAGCATAAATACCTTACTTTGGTATTCATCATATGTATTGAGAACACATCTCATCCTTATCATATTTGATTCCCCGTTGTTACCACCAAGGGTACACATGCACAAAGTATTTCCTTTACTTTAGGACATTGCTTGTTCCATATATCATTATCTTGGAACCAAAGTCCAAAGAAAACTGATACTTTTCTAAGTATCCATCAACAGATTGTTTCTAATCCAAGTACATCAACTATCATAATACTTACTTGATTGTCATGTAAATGAAAGGAGAAACATAAAGTATCATACTCCTGTCATTACCCAAGGTTGTACATCAAAGGGAAAACATATATATTTAACAGAGGTAATCCACTCAGCAATCCTATATTTGTTTGGGAAAGTTCACTTAGCACTTCCTATGTAATTAGGAAAGTTTGCTTAGCACTTCCTATGTTATTTGGAAAGTTCACTTAGCACTTCCTATGTTACTAGGAAAGTTCACTTAGCACTTTCTATGTTATTAGGAAAGTTCACTTAGCATTTCCTTATGTAATTGGGAAAGTTCACTTAGCATTTCCTTATGTAATTGAGAAAGTTCACTTAGCACTTGCTTATGTTATTAGGAAATTTCACTTAGCACTTCCTTATGTAATTAGGAAAGTTCACTTAGCACTTCCTTATGTTATTAGGAAAGTTCACTTAGCACTTCCTTATATAATTGGGAAAGTTCACGTAGCACTTCCTTATGTTATTAGGAAAGTTTTTTTTGTTTTTTTTTGTTTTTTTTAAGCCAGGAGGTTTTCTATTCACCTCACCCTCCTCATGTGAGCACAAAATAATCAAATACATCTCCTGCTGAAAATTGCAGGTATACCCAACACCAAGAACCAAGACAACACACATTCACAAACACAAGCCGATCAACACCTAAACACACACACACAAAAACCATCAAAACAACTCCCGAAGCAACTCACCACACCCTTCTCATGAGAGACACCCGTCAGGGGTGTTTGAACTGCATCACCACATATGGAGTATGCTTCTTCTCTAGATCAACCATTCCACGAATCCTAGGAAGCGTTCTTCTTATATCAGATTTCACCATCGGCTCATAACTATTGATACCCCACTTACCAATCTCCCCGAGAATTGAATTAAGAGCCCTATGAATCAGCAATCCCACAATGCCATCCTCCTCCATGATGTTCCTCAACTCCTTAACAACACAGAGCAACCTCCAGGGGACGCTAGCTGTGCCCCATAAGGTGTGGTAGGTACTGTCATCATCTATCTCAACGACTTCTATCCTCAGGCACTGGTTCTCCACAAATTTCAGACCCACTACACATGCTTGAAGAAATTTCATAACATGGTCATTAGCTGTAAGCCAAGCTCTAGTAATCTGACACACAGCTGCGTGATGGTTTCTAATGATACTAGCCATCCACCACTTCTTACATCCATTAGGGTCTTTACTTCTACCAATCATCACATTCATCTTCAGGGAGTTGATATCAGGGTTCGTCTACTTCAGGAGCTTCACTTCTCTAAGAACATAGTTAGGATCTTCAATACCATAAATGGTGAGTCTACTATGCTCTTCTGGTTTAGCAAAGACTCGGAACCACTTCTTCTTCATCACAGAGTTCAGTTGCGTAGTCATGCAGTCCATTTCTCTCTCGAACGGTGCTTTGCAACCATCATATCGAGCTCTACATCTCCACTGCTAAATATAGAATGGAATGATCGTCTCTAGGCAAGCTGCTATCCATACCATGATAGCATTTGATCTCCCATTCGAGCAATAGTCCAACAGCTCCCCTTTGTTAGTTGGACGCGTCCTATCTGTAATGAGAACAAATCTATTCTAGAATCGCATCACCATCTGACCATGGAACAACAGATGATCAATGTCTTCTATATTGGGCTCCTCACAACACTCACATTTAGACGCCAGAGCAATATGGCATCTAGAGATGTTATCGTCAGTCGGGACCGCCTGATTAAGGATCTTCTGAACAAATGAGCTGGCCTTAGGCGCATCTATATACCAAATCTTCTGAGTACCAATGGGGTCATCGATGTAATTCATGGTCTGAATATTCTTCACTGATCGAATAGAGAACGTACCCGTCTTCTCCAGACTCCATATAATCTGGTCATCATCTTCTGAGAGCTGCTACTCTGCCTTCTTAATCAGCTGAATGCCTTCATCATTCCGGATCTGCCTAAGGGTCATCCAATCCCATCCATCATTAGGGATCCAAACGTCATGGACAAGGAACGGATGATTTCGATTGCTAGTGTGTAGTGCATGATCGAACAACCTCTCATCACACCATAAGGAATCCCAGAATGGGATTTGACCTTTCCCTATACGCCATCTGCATTTTGGAAGAATTGTAGGGAACATATTCCATATATGTTTCCAGTAAGGGGACGCCGAATCTCTGTATCGCACATGATTGGGATAGATCGCAGATCTGCTGAGTGCACGATTCGAGTACTTGGCTCTGCAGAATTTAGCCCAGATCGTGTCTTTGGCTAACACATCCCAGCATGCCTTAGCCACGAAAGCTTTATCAATGATCCGCGTATTAATAAGACCCAGACCACCACCTTCCACTGGTTTGGCTACCTTATTCTAGCTCACCCACGTCTTACGATGGTGGTTTTCACGATCAGCCCATAGGAACCTTGCTAGAATCGCATCAATACGATCTGATACCCCAATGGGAATCCGAATAGCTGCTACAGTGTGGACGGTCGAGGAAGATAAGACGTGAGAAATGAGCATCCTACGGCCTGCAAAGGATAGGAGACGTGACCTCCAAGAGGCCATCTTCTGCTTGATCTTGTGAAACAGGAACTCGAAATCATTTAGAGTGTATCTACCCACTCTTATCGTTACTCCCAGATAAGAGAAAGAGTCCGCAGTGGTGTCAATTTCAAGTTCATTCGCAATATTCATAACAGTCTCATTGTCCTTACTGCCAACCGTGCATATGGACTTGTTGCGATTAATCATCTATGATGAGGCTGCCTCATAACACTTCAGAACCTGCTTGACTTGAGACAAGGTGTCTGGCTGTGCATTCAGGAACAACACTACATCATCAGCATAGAGTAGAAACAGAGGTGTTGATCCGTTTCTTCTGGTTCAGAACCTTTCTAGCTTATGAAGTTGATCTATATGAAGAATATATCTACTAAGGAGCTCCTCGAAGATAATGAACAGGAAATGTGAGATCGCATTCCCTTGCTTGAGTCCTCTGAACATGGGAAAAAACCCAGCAGACACACCTCCAATTGAAACTGTAGCCCAGGTATTCGAGAAAAAACTCAAGCACAGCTTACAGAACTCCTCCAAAAAACCAAAACACCTCATGAAAGTTCACTTAGCTCTTCCTTATGTAATTGGGAAAGTTCACTTAGCACTTCCTTATGTTATTAGGAAAGTTCACTTAGCACTTCCTTATGTAATTAGGAAAGTTGACTTAGCACTTCCTTATGTTATTAGGAAAGTTCACTTAGCACTTCCTTATGTAATTAGCACTTCCTTATGTAATTAGGAAAGTTCACTTAGCACTTCCTAGATTGTTTCAGAATGACTACTTGATCAAAGTAATCAGAAAGATAACAATCTAAGAGTTTCATACTTGCCTTATCTCAAATAATCATATACCTGGACAGGGTATACAAGTATTAAGATTAGGTAGTATGAACTTTATTTGCTATAATATTCCTCACTTTTCATATCATTATACACACAAGATTTTTCATTCTTGAATTTTCTTCAGGCATCACTTCTATATCTCATCTTTTAACACACAGATAAGAGAGATTATAAAGCATTTTAAGGAATACTGAGTAAAATGTAAATTCTCATTTTTCTTGTGTCCTTATAGGACTAGTCAGGGGAAGTTCAAAAACAACTACTTTCTTTTAACACATAGAATCATGAAATGAAATATCAGAATGAATCTATTTCATCTGACTATTACCCCTCGCGGTCATCTACCACTGTAGGTTGACTCAACACATAGAGTCTAGTTATTTCATGTTGTTGCTTTTGCCTTTTCACGTTATTGGGTTGTAACTTTCATAAGGCTTGCCGAGTCTATCTCAGTTGTTGAGTCATTTCCTCCCTTCTTTTCAAAGAAAAGTGTTTAGTATGCACAACCTGTCCATATCCATAACATGTCTTGTCCTCACACCATGCTCTTATCGGTCTCATTACCGCTATATAAGCTAAGCCATGAGTTCTTACTGGTGGAAAGTGAGGACCTTTGCCTTTACTTAGTGGCTACTGCCCTGGTGCACTAGGCATTCATTGCACTGGTGACACCAAAAACTTTGGCTTTTCAGAACAACTAGGCAAATGTCTCTAAAATTATAGAGACCTTACCTTAAATCTCAGCTTATTGCCCCTCCTTGGGCACTACCATCACAGATGTACTATTTGTCTAAAATTATGGAAGAGTCTACTTTCTCGCCATATGTTAATCTTTCCCACATTTCCACTATTCCAACATGACCATGTCATTCAGGAACCCTTTCAAAGCCCAAAGTTTTTGCATTAAGGACTGGTAACCTAGGTTGTAATGCTAGTATCTAATCTTCTATATGCATCATTGTTGTCCTAACCTGCCCTTTAAGAGCATAAACATAGGAGTCTCTATCCTGATCAGGTCAAGATGGGAATTCTTAGGCACTTGTTCTTTTCTTGCCTGATCCCATGCACCCTCTCCTGGTGCAACAACATTGCCCTTAGCAATGTGTTCCTCGTGTTCCCCAGCCATTTATAAACTTTACCCTTTACTCTACATAAGCAGAAGTCACTATAGGGTATACTGGAGGACACTAACACAATCTCAACACCTTAGTCCTATGTCTCTGTAGACTCAGTGAACCTGGCGCTCTGATACCACTAAATTGTGACATATCATTCGAATAAAACGTTATTAACTAAGCGGAAGCGATCACTAAGCAGCGGATTACCAAAAATCACTAAAAATTAAAACCATTTTATAAAGAGGTCCATACTTAGGAAAACTCTTTCATAAAGAACCGGAGTAACTTAATTACATACTGGTTCACAAGTACATGTCTTGTATCATCTTTTTCTGAGGATTACATGCATCAACTGCTTTGTTAAACTAAACACAAGCAATATGAAATCTCGAGGCACTAAGCCAAAATTTGGAAAGCATTAACTACTATTCTGAGGACCTGAAAGTATAGAGACGAGACATAGGACTCTATGTACAACTATACAAGACATATCAGCCAGTGTCTCCACCTAAGAATTCACTGTTGTTCCTACTGCGTCTGTTGTTTTCCACCTATTGAAGGATTCCTGCCTCCTGGTCCACTTCCACCTAAAAATGTGTTTCCCACGGGGATGAGACAATTGTAAAATTACCCCAGCGAGAGATATAACTCTCCGCCAGAAACATTATTGTTGCAGATAAATAAGATAAGTCTGAACAAAGAAATCATAATTGCTTAATAGCAGTTAATTCATTGTTTAAAAGATTAGAACATTATTCTTATCTAAAACATTGCATCTGTAACCTATTAGAGCATCATATCACTTATCCCATAAGGAATGTGAAGAACATGTATAACATTTATCTGCTACACTAAGAAGTATAATATCAACTAATGTTTCTCGCATTTCAACTTTATGCAAATACACTACACAACTGATTATATTTTACATATCATGTGTCAGGCTGCAATTAACATGCTAGAGTAAAGTGACATCTTCATTATAGAGTTATAGCCACAACATATGCTCTCTTCAGGATTAGAACACATAGCTAATGCTTGGGATTGTTTTGGGGAGTCATGGCCTATAGCCATACTCTTCTAACAAACTATTGGGATCTTAATCCCTCATATCATCAAACACATTTCCATTTCTTAACAAGTTCATCTTCATGATTATAAAATATGGGTATTCAAACCCTTAATTCATCGTAGAATACTTGTTACCACATAACATGTAACTTAATACCTTCAGGTCATTTAAACAAGGTAAGCATCATAACACACAAAGCTTAATTCATCTCTTGTTACCTCTTAGAAGACAACAAAGCATATTATGACTTATGAAGCCCATAAACAATTTCAATAATTAAAACATCATATGGCACACAGGGCTCATTAATTTCAGATTACCTCTCACTAAGCAACAAAACATGTTAACGCTTATAAGGCCTATAAAACACTTTCAATATAAGAGCATCATAGCTCATACCTGACTATGCTTATCGTCTCAACATACCTGCATGATTATTTCTCCTGATAACCGTTATAATACCTTCATATCAGCACCATGCAACACAAAGTAATACCTCTATTCCCTTTTTAGGGTTAGGATTCCCCTTACATATTATCACCCTCGATTAGGGTTTTCCACAAATAGCCATTTAGGTTCTTAAGATCATGTTATCAATGATCAAACCTTAACTCATTGCTCCACACAGCTAGGAGCCAACATTGATAACATAAGTATTCAATCATACTTATTTATTTTCATCATCCATCATTAAATGGATTATCAACACAAAGTATGAGTTTCTCTCTCATCTTTACCAAAATATGATTGCATCATAGTCTATTGATTTGGATTAACCTTTTCATAAGGCACGTTGGCCTACACTTATCAAAGTGCATTACATCTGAATGTAACAACTGACATGACACACTTCATGTGTCACTCATCCAAATATATTGCATTTAAAATACATTAAGGTATATCACACTTGAGGTGCTGGATGTGATATCTATTATATTTTGATGTATCACTTCCCTCATCACCATTACCTAACTTGAGTTCATCCACTTAGCTTGTATTAGGTTATTTTCCATCCTAATATTTTATACACTAGTTCATCACATTTATCATGTAATGTATTGGTAACAAGTCACTGCATTTAGAAAATACAACCATTGCTAATGATATGGACTCATCTTTGAGTTAGGAACTATTGATATAAGGATATCCACTATCAACCTCTTTAAATGTTACACTTGTCAATATATTAATCACTATTCCATTATTAGGAATAGGATTTTCCATGTTTATAAATTAAGGTTCACATAGCATCTCCCATAAATATGGGTTTCACATAACATTACTCTACTTTAGAGTTTCACATAACATTCTCATATATCAGGGTTTCACATAACATTACCCTACAATAGGGTTTCATATAGCATTACCTGAAATTAGGTTTTCACTTGACACCACCCTTAATTAGGGTTTCTCATGTCACACCCTTGATTAGGGTTTCATCAACCTTCTCAATTAAGATTTCATGATCTCTTTACAAAGGATCATACCCTGATTACTTATTATGTTCATGTTGAAAGTGTTGAGGTTTAACCATTACATGATTATCACTCATGTAGGGATTCCTCTTCTCTCATCCTCTCTAGGATGTCAATTACTTCAATCTTAATTTGATTAGGTCCAAAAAACTTGAATGAAGGGTTGTCACAACATATCAAATCATTGCTTTCATAAGCATCAAGAGTTAACCACTCAACAAGGTACTTATTACCCTAGTACCTCAAAGGTACAACCATTGCAATCACCTTTGATTTTCATCATTAATAATCAATTAGTTAATTGATCTTTAGTCACCTTAGGTGTTCAAATGGTTTGACGAATTGAACCTCAAATATTCTTGGTCACTTAGACCCCAAACGGTCTTAGTCACTCAGACATTGAATGGTTTGAAATCGTTTAAGCAAAACCATAATGAAACCGTATGGACATTTCTTACTTGAAACCAATTGGATCTCCAAACGGTTGGAGACCGTTTGGTCTCAAACGGTCTTGAGACCGTTTGAACTCAAACCATCTTAAGACCGTTTGGCCCAAACCCTCTCAAAACTGAATGGACCAACAAGGTCTTTCAATACTTATCAATTCAGGGTTTCAATCATTAAACCCTCTATCAATTGAACTACTGATTTGTTCTTCAATTGAATCATTGGATCACCCTTCAATTGGACCTTCAATTAGGGTTTTGAACCCAATTAAACTAAGGTTTATAATCAAGAAACCATCAATTAGGGTATTGAAATCGAAGAACCATCAATGTTTGACATTGTGGAACTAATTCAATTGAAATCATTGGATCATCATCAAACCATGACATGACCTGACCTCAAACAGTATTGAGCTCGTTTGGATAATCTCCAAACGGTCTTGAGACCATTTGACTCATCCCAACATTGAAATTTATAAAATTCACTTAGAGTTTGCATCATTGAATCGATCATCAATTGAGCTAGTGATTATACTTCAATTTGATATCATGGATCTACAACCATTCAATCATACACCACCATAGACCTCTAAATGGTCATGGTTGACCTCAAAATGGTCTTGAGACCATTTGGGTGACCTCCAAATGGTCTTGAGACCGTTTTGGCTAATCAACCCAACAATTGATTCAATTACTTAAGGGTTCCACACTCAACCTGATTAGGGGTTTGTATTTACAGAATCATTCACAATTGAAGCTTTCAAGATCAAACCAATTGAAACCATTGGATCAATATCCAAGTACAACAGCATATTTCCTTAAATTGTCCACCATTTCAAACGGTCAACCACTCCAAACGATTTGGAACCCAAACCTCCAAACGGTTTGGTGAAACCGTTTGGACCAAATGTTGAAACTGTTTGCAATAGATATTTGTGGAGGTGTGTGCTTATGACGATGTCATCATCATCAAGCTATAAACCCATGAAGATTTCTGTGATTTTCATGGCGATTGCATCAATCAACCAAATAAAATTTCAGAAATAAAGAAAGAATCAACAATTGATGAAGATATGGAATCAATAACAAAGTTCAAGGGTTCAAGTTATATAACCCGCCTTCAATTGAGCTTCAAAGCTTGGATCTTCACATAAAATATGGTGGAAGAAGCTTTTGCAACCCTCCCAAGGCTCGTCCTCAAGCTTTGGAGTGAAAAGATTGGCTAGGATTGAAGATGTAGTGAAATAGAGAAGAAATCATGCATTGTTTTGTGATTTCCACCATGAATTCAAGGTGAAAGAAGGTCAAGAAGCTTAACAACCGGTTGGGGGTCGTCCTACTGTTTTTCCAAGCTCCCTTGGTCGTTTTTGCAAACAAAAAGTGAAAGTGGATTCGAAATTATCCCTTCACCTCAAAGATAAAGGAGTTTATATATGAATTTTATTGAAAATTCATTTAAGAGAGAGAAAGTAGGAATTACCTCCTCAACTTTCTTGCCATATTCCCCCTTATTTTCCATAGGGACGAGGCTATCCTCTTTTCCTATTATTCCTCTCAATTATCCACGATTTAAAGGAAAACAAACTAAGCACCTTAAATCATATAATAATAATATCCATAGGTGAGTGGATATTTCTTTTTCTTTTCTTAATGTGAGTGGGTTCTCCACTCACATAGATATTTCCTTTGCTTTTGCAAGGCACAAGGACGTCCAAACATAACCAACCTAAACCATTATATTTTTGGTTGAAGGGCAATCCAATTAATGTAATTATTTTTGCATTAAATTGAATTAGGGTTTCCATTATGCTTAAATCTTGATTATTTTAATATCAAGATTCCCTCTCCTTCAAAATTATTCAAATGAGGTGCCCCTCTCAAATTATTTTCTCTACCTGATGCCAAGAATCATGAGCGACCCTCTTGAAGTGGTATTTTGCATATTGAACCCTAGATTTTGGGTAAATTGCACATTACACCAAAATTAGGTTTTAATGCACAAACATTGCTCATCAGGCTCTTTCTTGTTATTCAGGCTTGTAGAAGCCATACTATTGCATCATACTCATTCCCATAATGCTTCAACACATGGGGAACATTGTATCATGTACAATTTACAGGTTAACCCCTCAACTTGGGTAATTTACACTTTAGTCCAAAACTAACAAAACATTGTTTCAACATTATTCAAAAGGGACTAAAATTGAAATATAAGTTCCTCTTGAGCCTTAATTACTTTTAGAGAGATAAGAGAGAGCATATAATCAACTTCATTAAGCAAAACATCTAGGTTTAAGCATAACCCAGGTCAGGGATGTTACAAAATGTTATCATTTCAAACACTCTCAGACAATAGGCTTCACCGCCTCCACTTCTACAACAATCACAACAACAACCTGGTGACTACAACATCAGTAGCAACCATGACCATGGCCAGAGACAAGGTGATGCAAAGAGGAAGTAGTAACATCAGGAGGAGTTGACTAAGACCTATAGACATCAACTATTCTCATCAATGCAGTGAATGACTATTCTTCATAATGATTTCGTTCAACTCTTTCTAGTCCTCATCTTGTCAATGATGTATTGAGTAAGTGGTATGAGGTTTGCAAGAAGTAAATGCACTGGTAAATAAAAATAAACCTCTCATTTAGTGACACAATTAGAAGATTAGAAAGATGCAAAGACATCAAAACTTGTGGGTTCTCACCTTGACTCGAGGATTGTTCCCTCACTATTGGTAGTATATCTACCATCCCAAGCATCTCACAAAGACATATCTCTCCCACATTGTGTCCAGTGACGAGGAGGACAAGGAGGATATTACCAAGACTCAATGGCATCATAAATATAAGGTAACAACCTCGATACAACATTCAAAATTGCAATATCTTTTGACTGTACATCAAAAACGTTAACATAATCCTCATATGCGAGAGCTATATCATTTCATGAGAAAACAAGAAATTATTTACAAATCTTGTCTTGAGATGTGAGATTCCTTGACATGCACATTTTTTAAAACACCTTTTATCCTAATTCTATGAGTAATAAAGTCAATGTTAGTTGTGCACACAAGTCTTAAATTTATAAGCTCGAGCACTACCACACAAGTATACATGTACATTTAGTATATACGAGATCATCCAAGTAGTAAGGTTGTTAAATGCAAGTGTGTTAATGTTCAACAATCTAAATCTGATTTTAAGAGATGGTATTTTGTTGATTAGAATAAAACTTATGACTAAAATAAATTTATCTAAAGATTAACCAAATTACTTTATCACCAAGAATGAAGATTTCCAAGACTGGGGTTTCACTCCTAACTAGTCACCATATAGAATTCAATTCACAAAATTAACCATGTGATTCTCTTACAAATGTGTGCCTTCCAATTGTCCCTTTCGTTAAGAAATTAAGAGATTCTACCAAGCATTTTCATTTACTCTCGTCAAATAGATACTCAAGATAGAATCCGATAAGTATACTAAGCCAACACAATTGTTAGTTCCTTCCAAGATGTCACTTTCATCAACAAATGAAACTAGGCAAACCGTTAATTCCATTCTGTTAAATTTTCCTCTTGGCACAACTTAAAAGCAGAAGGTATACATTCATGAGTGATAATTCTATGAAGGAAACAATTAACCCAAACAATTTACATAAGAGATAAAATGATTATATTAAGATGGAAATTGAGTTCTATATGTTAAAACAAGTTAGAGGATACTCATTAAGTCTTAGGAAAGGAGACTTAAGCTACCATGTTTAAAGTGACAAAATTAACTACCACAAAATTGAGTTTTTAGGCAAGATCTAGATTCAAGAAGAAATATGAAGAAGAAAGGATACTCAAAGTACAGATGTAGAACTCTGAATTATTCAAGTGGATAACATTTGAATGATCTCCAAACCTCCTCCTTCAGTTCTCCTCAGATTAAAAGGACCAACAACTCATAATTGTGGAGGAAAATGAGTCTTCTGTAAAGAATCCCTTCAAATCTTCTAGGATTTGGTGTGGATGATCCCTCTTTCACCCAAGCTTTTTCTCTAGTCTTCATAAATCCTTCCCAAGTGTATAATGTTGGCCTTCTCTATTCAAAACCACTTTTAAGAAATTAGCCATCATTTCCCCCAAAAAGGGGACGGTTTGGAATTCAAAAACCACTAAAAACAAGTAACTGACAACCCAATTTACGGTCTAGAATGACTGTATACGGTCTTCTAGTCAAACTATGTATGGTCTATCCAGAATTATAGTCCACTGGACTGTATATAGTCCATATGAAGACCATATTTATCACTACTCAGTCTTTGAATGATTTCATTGCTCTATTTCTTCATCAATTTGATGACTTTATCATTTCCTAGCATTAAATCATGGATTAATCACAAGGAGATATAAAACATGGGGATAATAAAAATGCATGCTAGAAGAGTAAATGATATATGAAAATGGGACTAAAGGAGTGAAAAATTGAGACATAATGCAAAGTAAAACACATACAAAAATTGAGTATCAAATCTCCCAAAACTTGAAATGTTTCTTGTCCTCAAGCAATTATTCAATGTGCACGAGAAAATATTTATCAACAAAATCACAGATGTTCTTTGATTTAGTTTTCCAACATAAAAATTAGAATGATAAGAAAAATATGATAACTCAACATTCCCTGTCGCATTATCAATTCAAGATCACTTAAGTTAAGAGATTTCCACAAACCAGTAGTTTGGATAAGACATCCAAAAAGGGTAAGATTTGATGTTCCACCTTTGATAAGATTGAGACATTAATCATTTAGATGCTAAAAATCATCTATACATATACCACAAAATCTCCTTCCTTATATGTTCTATCATCTTTTTTTGGGTTACTGGCACCTGACCGTTTGCTATTGTGAGGTATGCTTACTCTAGGACAGCCTTACCGGGTGGGGATTAGTTTTCCTCTTTATGTCTCAGCACCCAACCGTCACAACCAAATCGATTTTTCAAGCTAGTTTGGCATAGAAAGAGAGAAGTTTAGCCTCTTTTCAGGGTTGGTAAGTAATATGATTTGTAAATTTACCGAAATGGATATTGACAATTAGAAATTTTCTTTTGCTTCCATTTTTAGAAAAAGATATATGTAGTAATTGTCTTCAACGACTACATCATTAAGTGAATAATTTCTCAATCTTTCTAAAAACACAAAGCATAATTCTTTTCGCAAAGAAAATGAATAAACAAACTAGGATTAACGCTCCAAACATGACCATCATATATTCCTTCATTGTTGACAAGGAGTGGCTCAAGTGGTCAAGCACGGTGTTCTCTAACAAAGGGACCCTAGTTCGAATTGTTGGTATGTATGCCCAGAGAGCCAATCATATGATGATTGGATTGGCATATGTTCTGATTGATTTGATAAATATCAAAGGAAAGTTTCCAATTTATTCTAGCTCAATCAATTATGCGATAAATGATGGAGTAGAATGAATGTCTAAAGAATGACAATACTCAATGACGTATGTCTTCAGGTTGAGGACCTGAACAATGAGATCATACAGATGCTAAGAGTATGTACATTCTTGTTATGTCCCTAGTCGGATGTCATTGTGGAAGGTTGATAGATAACAATGACACATCAAGACTAGAGTGTGTGTCGGTTGATGACAATGTCTCACTAGTCATGATATATGATATGAAACCAAGCACATAGATACATGTTAGATAATAGTGTATCAGACAGACCCACCATGAGATTGACACATGGAACCATGACATGGTAGTCATAATCATCTCTCATAGTGATGGTGGTGATTGTGATTCTTAGACCTAAAAATCACTACAGTCATCAAATGTGATTGGGTACATTTTGACATCATCAAATGCAGTCCTAAAACATGGGTTGTTATAATGGTGATGATTGGGTGGCTTTGACGCATGAGATAGAGTGTGGGTGATAGATATGGGATTTGTCCCTCCTATGGGAGTATGATGTCCATGCCACTTGATAAGCGAGACTGAGAAAGGCATGCACATGCACATATGAATCAATATATGATATTGATGTCACACATATCTCAGACAGTCTGCTCAAATTCAAGAAATATGAATGAACGTTGAAATGATGACGACTCCATGACTTGCGTTCATTCAGGATATCAGAGACAAAGGAATTATACATTCACTGGAACACCAATCACAGACTGTAGGATTGCTCGAATTTTCCTTTTCACTTGGGTAGCACTGATGTGCGACTAGGTACCGCTCTTTGCTTATGATGTCATAAGCTAGTTATTGACATTCACTGCCAACGTGAAATGGGACCTATAGGGTCACACACATAGGATTAACCTGGAAGAGGAGTTTATCCATGAATGATGTTTAGATTGATTACTAAAGTGTTTAGGTACTCAATCAAACATTCAATCAATAGACTTGACTCAGAATCATCAAGTTCAAGTGCACAAAAACTCTGATGGGATGGGAACAAAAAAGAAGGTGTTAAGAGACCCTCCTGGCCCAACCCTAGTAGCGGCAAGCGGAATGGGAGCAGCCTAAACTGTGAAAATGGGGTTGTGGGAGAGCAATACAAGCATCCAACTGATTAGAGTGTTAGATTGATTGAGAACTGAATTGACTGTAATCTGCATAATCTGGACCACCAATCGACCAGTTCACTGGGTGAATGGATCAGCTCATGGTCTGCGAGATGACCGATTCACTCTGGTGAACCGATCAGTTCAACTGGACCAAATGAGCAGTGTTGAGTTGTCTCAGTTTGGGAGAAAAGTTTGTCGTTTCACTTGTTCAATATGATTGTGACAAGAATTAATCTTTGCATTAATTAGAAACGAATAAGGAAAGTCAATTACAGACAGGTCTGGGAAGTGAAATGAGCGGTTCACTGGGTGAATCGATCATCTCACACTTCCAACTGACCGGTTCATTAGTGAACCGATCAGCCACTACAAGAAATATGGGAATTACCTACACTCGGTCTAACTATACTTTATTTATTTGTAGTGAAATACTAGTTTTCCTTACATTTGGTATAAATGTAATTAAATCAAATATAGTGAAAAGTAATAATTACATACCCACTACATTTTATTTGTTCATTGTTGTCTAGGTCGCCAAATGTTTTACTTTCCCGCTACCCCTCTCCTCCAAAATGCTTCCCCCCTAGTTAGATACGGGAATTGTGAAATGTGCATTTCAAAATTTCTTTGTCGTCCTCCTCCAACCGCCCCCAAAAGAGACAGGCCTAGTGACGTCGAGATCCAACATCGGTGGGAGAGCAGAGATCAATACACAAACCACTTCCGCTCCATGGGCTCACTGTCGTCTTTCACCTCATCCGAAACTACTGACCTGACATCCTTCTAGTTAGTTCTTCAACCATCACTGCCCCAAAAAACATCCACATCACCCTGTTCCGGTGACCCTACCTGAGACTCCGGGGCGACATACCCGAAGATAATGGATTGATGGAGCACTTGGCATCTTGGACAGAAAAAGTTTGCGGGAGACTGAGGAGGCGAAAGAGGACTTGATTGTCCAGCATGGACGAAGTAAAAGTGGGAGATAGTAGAGGTGTGCGAGCCCGCCCGCAGTTTCCTACACGATCCTTAGTCTTTCCCCTCCCATATAAGTTGAGTAGGGAACGAGTTGGTACGGGGATTGGACTTGCGTCCAAGAGGATCCCTCTAGGGAAGTAGTCCTACACCAGTAGCTTCTCATTGAGGACTAGTCAGTAAACATTGATCCAGAGAACTGAGAACGTGAATCCCAGTAGTCGCGATTCTCTAGACAATGCTTCCTGGAGTCAAATCAATGGAAGGCAACAATTGCCAGACAAGGGGTTCGTAGATGATAACATTCTTTTACATTTTGATTTAATCACAAGCTAAGTGGGTATGAGTTTCTCCAGACGAAAGGTTCAACAACTCCATTATGTAATTCAAAACACTTATAATGTTTCGTATGTCCATTTTGTTTTAATATGGTTCACATGTATTAATTTTATGTAATATTATTTGCATCTTTTCTGGATGTTGATGCTATCCTACGTTGATATACATGTTTGGCTTTCAACAAAGTCAGTGTGAATGTTACCTGAAGGACAATCCACAAACTCATTCATGATAATCATTAACAACAACTACAACCATGTGGGCAAAAAAGTTGGAGTGCGTGCCAATGGTTTGATCATACTGAGAGTTGAAGTTGATAGTTACATGGATAAGTTTATTTTCCTCTCTTTTCACAAAACATGGTCTGGCCCAAATGAGGATGGACTACAAAGCAATATTAATAACCTACTACTCTGAAGTAGCAGTTTCATCCATTACGTATCGGGATGCATTTCACCAAGTTGAGAGCATCACTCTCCAGCTGGACGTGTGTAGCTCCCATATCGAAAATGTTTTAGTCACACGCGCTGGGAGTCAAGCGCGGCTGACGTACGGGAGAGAGTGGTATTGTTAGAGGAGAGGCTGATTTGGGGGTAATGACGTGGCAGATTTTAATTGGATGGGTTGGTAGAGGTTGTATAATATGTAAATAAATTTGTTTTGCTTATAACTTTTGAACCGTGATGAATTTTTTGACGAAACAAAAACCATTGGATTAGTTATGAAAAATACATTCCAACAAGATTAGTATTGATATATTTTTAACAAAAAAATATAAAAATGATATGAATAGGTTATTCTGGATGCCAATGAACCATTTTAGGCGTCAATTAACCATCTTTGGGTGTCATTAGCCATTTATGGGCGCCAATAAGTTATTATTGGGCGTGAAGTGTCCTTATACACTATTTGATGTGTACAACTATATTTGAGCGCCATTAAATTGTTTTTAGGTGTCAAACATACCTATTTGGGTGTATTTTTATACTTTTGGGTGTCAACGAACTCTTTTGGACGTCAATTAACCATTTTTGGGTGTCAATAGCTATTTATGGACGTCGTTATAATTCTAGGTGTTTGAACCATTTTGGGCGTGATTAAGTGGTTCTTAGGTGTCAAACATACCTATTTGGGTGTCGTTATGTTGTTTTGGTTGTCAATCCCTTATTTGAGCTTTATTTTAAATTTTTGGGTGTCAATGAACCATTTTGGGTGTCAATTACCTTATTTAGGCATCATCTTTATATTTTTAGGTGTCAATGAACTATTTTAGGTGTCAATTAACCATTTTGGGGGTGCCCTAACATCCAAAAATGCCTTATTTGGACGTCATTTTAAACTTTTGGGTGTCAATGAACTATTTTCAATGTCAATTACCTTATTTGGGCGCCATCTTTATACTTTTGGGTATCAATGCACCATTTTGGGCATCAATTAACTATTTTTGGGTGTCAATAACAATTTATGGGCGCCATAGCATCCAAAAATGATTAAATAGCGCCCAAAATGGTTAAATAGTTGGTTTGGTTGTCAATACCTTATTTAGGCGACATCTTTACACTTCTGGGTATCAATGAATCATTTTGGGTGTCAACTAACTATTTTTTAGTATCAATAACCATTTATGGGCGCTATATTTGGTTATCAATTAACCTATATATATCATTTTTGTATTTTGTCTAAAAAATATGTCAATATTAGACATGTTAGATTACATTTTTTGTAACGAAATCAACGATTTTTGTTTCATTAAAAAAATTCATTACGGTTCAAAAGTTATAAGAGAAACAAATTTATTTGCCTATGCATAATTAAAAAAAAAATCACCCAATCACCATCTGCCACGTGGTGGCGGTTTGAGGGCTGGTTTGAGGCTGGTTTGGACGTGCGTGAAAATAGACGTGACGGGCGTGAGCTTGCCCAAATCTGAACTCCTCCCATATCAACAACAACACAGATTCCCAAAAGAGTTGCTTCAGCTTTGGCAATGTCACCACCCCAAAGGCCCCTGCGTTTTCTCTATATGGTAGTCAGAATTTTTCCTATGTGATCTCAATCACAACCCCCACCCACACCATTTTGCTTAGTCCAACTAGAATCTGAATTAAATTTCAAATAACCCATATCAGGACACCACCGTTAGTAAAAGGTGGTCATAGTCTGAGGAGTGAAACTATTTTTTTTATATATGTGTAGTAGTCGACCACCAAGGCTTTGAATCCAGAAGCTAATGTGGTTATATTATTTTTCTTATTAAATACAAAGTCATTTCTCCTCATCCAAAGGGTCCAAAATCCACAACTGGTATTCTTTAGCTCGTCTAAACTCATCCATATTTTCCACCAGTTGAAATTAGAGTTAAAACCACCATCTGCGGTACTTCTCAAAACATATATCAGGTTGAGCTTCGTCAGAAAAGGGCTAACACTGGGCAATCCATGAGAGCATTACGTATAGTTTCAGGTGTGTCCGGGCTGAATGGGCAGCAGGCATTGTATGAGCTGTCTGATCATGAGTCTTTCCCAGTGTGGGTAGGGTATAGATGAACATAATTTTATTTAATTCTTAGTTTTATTAATTTTTGACTATTGATAGTTGGAATAATGTTTGTAATACATGGATCTTATCTAATAATATATTTTCAGTAAGGTCTTCATTGAGATTTATAATTCTGGATCTTTTCCTATTAGTGTCCAACCCTTTTCTGAACATGTTATCCTTTTCTTATTTTATCTTTGTCTTCCTTACATCTGTACAATGTTTAATATGCCGTGAAACTTTTTATGTTTTTTCAACGTGCCAACAACACTACTGACTAACACAATTGATTGGTGTCTGAGCTAAATCATATTTTAATGTGTTGTTATATAGGATGTACTATTTGATTATACAAAATCTTTTGCGTGGATTTTGAAACAGTTATCAGCTCTTTGGTTCTAGTTAACTAGTTCCTTCGATTAGACTTTTATGTTTGAAATTCTGTTTTACAATAGATTTGTCAGATGTATTTTTCTTCTCTATCTACTTAGTGGAACCATGTAAAGATATATGAAAGATTGACTAGTTGAATACATTTCTGCCGTTCAAATAGGTTTGCTACATAGCATGTCAAAACCTTGCGGTTCTTCTTTTGTTTTCTTAGTTATCAGGTTGTGTATCTAGACTCGTGAGTGACACTTCTTTTTTCTCATATAGAATACAAATTCTTTTCTAAACCTGTCTTTGGAGGCCTTTTTCTTCTACATTATCATCGATGGGTCTCATAATGTACTTCAACGGGTGGTTATTTTTTCTTGTTGGGGAACTATGGTATACAAAGGAGGCTACAAACCCTAAAGTTCTACCATGAATATGCTGGTTTTGGCACATTAATGGCATTTTGGCAATGTGTTGTTGGTTATGGAGTGCCATCTACCGTAATTAATATCTTGGCAATGCTACTGTTATACTAAAGCTAAAAAGTTTGTTTTACTATTTTGGACGTTCGTAATGATGAACAGAACTTGCATGGATTTTTTACGGCAGACCATTTTGAGAATTCCTGAACTATGACTTGGATTGCATATTATATACATACAAAGTTATTCCAAATCATATACTTTTCTTAAAATAAAATTGTTTGTAGGATGCAGGTGGTTGTACTCATCTGTATAGATTAGATGCATTTTGGGTGGAAGTGAATATATGGGAGGTACAATGTTATTCCTACTACAAGTAGGGAAAGTAGTGTCTAGCTACCAAATGCACAATGGTTTAAGTTAGTAGTTGTTGTTACAGAATGAGGGATCATAAATATCTACACAATTACTATTTCTATTGCTAAAGGTAAGACCAATTTGATTTTTTGTACTCCAATTGTAATTGGTTACTAAAGACTATTTTTGGAATGTGCATCTAATTAGATGTGTTCTGTTTCTTCACATTGAAAGCCCCTAGCAAATATAACCTCCATCCTCACATTTAACCTTGAGGTGGAGGCTTTGTTTCTCCCTCTCTATTCCATGGTTTTGCAAAGGCCTACACTGTTTATGTATAGTAGGAAAAATTATATTATTACCTTTATGTAACTACCAGCTTATATAAATATGCAGATTAGCAATCATTATTCAGAAATTGCAGATAGTGAGAAAGCTCAAGAGATATTCATGATTCAGATCTGAATATAAACAAGACGAGTTGATCCTCTGTGTAGATAGTGAGAACCTTAAGTAAATGATCACGTTCAAGGGCTTCTTAATAAAAGGAAGGCATTTGATCTCCAGAAATATATCATGTTGTATACAAAAGTAGAACAAAAATGCAACACGGTGTCTTAACATCTTGGTGTTATATTGCTTGATATATGGGCATGTTATTTGTTTAAATGTAAAGTTGTATGAAAACAAGTGTTAATTATTGAGGATTAAAGAATTGACTTGACATCATTGAATGGAACACTATAATCTTAGATAATAATTAGTCAAAATTATGATTTAGCTTTTGGTTTCTTATTGCAGGGCATAATAGATAGAATTTAAGTTCCAATCATCCATATATTGTTGCTAAAAGATTTATTCTATTTTACTCATCCTCATTAGTTTTCAGACATGCATCATGCTGATTCTTAAAGTTGTTTAACAAAGTCCTTCTGAGCTAGAGGGATCCCACCCAGATGTACAGTGAGAAAATGTTATCTGCTATAAGTTTGTAATGAAAACTTTTTTTGATGCCTTTGTCTGCCTAGATCCTTATGAATTGTCAATCACATACTGTCACATATACCAAAACTTAGTATGGGTATTTTGGGTTTCTATAATAGTAGGGTGCCCTGAATTGAGGAAGGGATAATCTTTAGAGGGAGACCCCAACTGGAACGACATATCCCACTTTCCAAAAGTCAACATTCTCAAGTTTGATTATTTATAATTGATTAACAGGAGTACGCTGATATGCACAATATTCGTAACTCAACTCATAGGTTTTTTTGTAGTACTAGCCTTATTTCTTAACTATAATGCTTACAATTATGAGTCCAAGCGTGTTTATCTAGAACATTTCTCAAATTATGCTATAGATGCCCAAATCTTGAACTTAACAATTTGTTTGTCCATACAGCTGAAAGAAAACAACAAACAAAGGACCACATTTTGCTAACCTGGCTCCAGTCATACTATTGCTACAGGAAGACCAGGTTCCTATTCATATTTACCAATTCTTTGTTGCTCACCTATATTAGTAGGCATTAAGAACTTGTAATTGGATATGGAAATTGTGAAACACACCGAGTGCATGTCCATGTCTTGTAGGATTACGATAAAGGTGTCCTCACTTTAGTCAAGAAAGGGACTTGAAGCTTATCAATAGTTGTTTCTCATATTGGGAGATACATACATAACATTTTTTCATCTTTCATACAGAGTGTACCTCTATATTAGTTGAACTTGCATATTCTTGGAAAGGGAGAATCCCATCCATAGCCCATTATTTATAAAACAATGCTGATCTTGCAAGGTGACATTTTCAATCTTTTTGTAGATTATACGTAATTATGTTCAATGTGTATGAGTTATAATTTATGTTTTCTCTCTTCAATAGCATGCCTCTACTTTTATAGATCTTATATGTAGAGAACCAAGTCAGAATGAAAATTATTAACATATTTTTCTATCAGAATGGAATGTGATTTTCCTTCTTCCTTTGATTCTATAAATAGGAATGCATCTAGTGTAACCTGGCATAATAACCTCTACGTTAGGTATGATGGTCCTCACTTGCTCTGTTTTTGTATGTACATTAGAAGAAATGAGAACGCATACTATTGGCATGTTAATCTCTACTTTTACAAATAAATTAATTGAAAATATGGGTGTACAAACAACAAGAATTCACTACTCCATTTTGTTCTAGATTGTGGGTTAGGTTTTCAATGTGATACTGATCATTTCGTTGTCTATCCTGGACCCCTGAGAACTTAAATTCTTCTATAGGATGGAAATTTAGAGGACTTACGAGCTGTATGATGGCAAGAAAAGTTCATCTGAAAGGGTGACTGGGTTTTCTTTTGGAAAATTTTGCCTCAAAAAAGGTATTTCAGACACCTTTTTGTTTGCCTAGTGATATGTGGGGATGATTGTTTTATTGTGTAATCTAGGGATTCAGATAAACTCAGAATTGTTCATCTTCAAGGGTGTGCACCTCTATAGCTAGCTGGGTGACAACCTACCCACCCAGCATTGTGGGAACTAAGGTAGTGAAAGTTAGTCTCTATGATGTTGGGTAGAAAATTGAACGAAATCATGGAATAGAACTAAACTGAACAATATATCATTTGGTTTGATGATTCAAACCATTAAACAACAATCTATTTCAACAAAACAAATCTGTGTAAACTGTTAGAGAAGTTTGTTCCTCATATAATTTTTGTTTCCCTTAACATCATGTCTGCATTATGTAAAGTTAGATTTTAGTTTCTGTATTTTCTTTGTTAAAATGTTTATAGTTCTGGTGTGCATTACGTCAACATTGCACTAATTACTCATGTTTCCCTTGGCTCTAGTCCTCTTGTTGTGTCTAGCTTGTTTCAATCAACTGCATCTTTTTGATGTGATAGTTTTTCACTCACATGCATGTCAAATATGATAATATCTCAATGAGATAACTCATTTACTACTAATATCATAATTAATTTTCATAGTAGGTAAACTCTTTATTAAGCTATACTTTCACATATATGAAAATTTCGTGAGTAGATTCCCTGACATGGGAATGCACCTCAATAGTTTGACTATTTTCATCTCATCATTTTGCTCCTGCCATAAACTAAGAGTCGTTGGGGGGTGTCAATTGGCTCTCGTTGAAGTAAAATAACCAAAGCTATACCAATACATATTCTTGGAAGAGAACCTTTAGTATTTTGTCCCTTTTTAGTAACAAAATTTGTGTCACATACTCTCTATTGGAATTGCAAATGCAGAATTGATGCATCCTTCTACTGTTTCGTCACTTGTGATCACATGTTCTATACTTTTCTACTACAATTTCTTCCATTTCACATTCTGAAAATAGCAATATACATTGTGATATTCTGTTGTAGTTCTTTCCAGAACAAAATTCTTCTATAACTATATACTATAGATGTTAAAAAAATTTCCTCCCCACCAATGCTATATGGAGCTTTAGTAGCACTTCTCAGGAATTCCATAATGATGATATGGAACTTTATGCATGATTTTGATCGAGATCTACTTCCTTCTATCTTTTTGAAGCAGTTATCTAGTATTTTTGTATAGTTGTTGTTTGTGCATGCCATGTATCTCAATATGGGTTTTGCTAAGCACATTCAGATTCATCTCTTATCAACTGTGTGCATTTTTATTGTTTTCATAGGTCATCCTTCCATTACAATATCTCCTTGACGTTATGTTCTTCGTTGTTGGTTGTGCAACCCATTTATTGGCGTTACAATTATTTTTCCTATCCTAAGAACTAGTTAAAATTTTAGATAATTAGAAACAAAAGGTGCAAGGTTCTGATTCAATCTCTTAGATATTACAATATTAAATCACTACTATCATTGCTCTCATTACCTCATCATTCTTACATGTATTTTGGGATTATGAAATTCCCTTTATTTTTGTAGGTCAAGATAAGAGATGGGACAAACCATAAAAAAGAGAGATGGGACAAGTAATTCTTTTATAGAAAAAGACTACTATTTTGTATGGCCAGTACAAGGTGTAGGTTCTGGATGAGATGCAAGATTCTATTAACATCTATGAAGGTATGCCACATTCTAAAGACCATGTCTAATAGATATATCCTTACTGAACATGCTTCTCTAGAGTTTTCTGAATCTTCATTTCATATGTGATGTAATAAGAACATTCAATGAAGCTTTTCAAATGGAACCAGAAGACGCTGATGTTCATATAGTATTGGGTGTTTTGTACAATTTATCTACAGAGTATGATAGAGCAATGTCGCACATTGAGACAGCTCTAAACCTTAAGCCACATGATTACTCTTATGGAATAAACTTAGAGCAAACTAAGCAAACAGTTTTCTTAGTGCAGATGCAAAATTAGACTCAACCCACTCTAGTCCTGCAAGGCATCATATAATATTTGAAGATCATGTACCATATCATCATCCACAACTAAAGGTAATATGAAGAATATTCTATATGCTCGTGGAGTCAAAGAATATTTCCTATAGGACTGTTGTAGTTTCAAACTAGTATTCGAGGAGGCATTTGGATGTTTTGTAGCTAAAGGTCTATGTTATACTTGCCAACTGAACATTAATGAAAATGATGACCATTAGTGGCAAGTATTTCTTTCGTGGATCTCCCCTTCTTATTATATGGTTATTTCATTATTGTACTTTCCAGTTTCTTTATGAAGTTTGCTAGAGTCTGGAGCTGTATTATTGTGTATCCTTTCCATATTCCTATATGTTTTAAATGTGTCTGTCGCTACATGCTATGAGGTGATATATATTCCCATTCATGTTCACCACTCTCACATTTTCCACTTCCTATTTGCTTTAGTTTTGCTTGATTGGTTGTGTGAGAATAGGGTGTTTGCTATGAATTGATATGCCAGTGAACTAAAAACATTGAACAGATAAGTTGTCATGTTTGACACCCATGAATGAGATATCCTTTTATAGTAATAAAATTTTTTTACATGACTCCTCTGGTTTTTTACTGGTAGTTTATAAAGTATTTGGATGTTTTGTAGTTTCTTTTATGTTGGTCATATATTGATCATTTCCTCCAATCTGTCAATACAATAAGAAAAGTTTTTAAATTATACGTTAGCTCTAGCTGATGGAAACTTATGATATTTTGTAGGGAGCTTCCCCATCTCTACTCCCATAGCCTCCTTTTACTTGTTTGTCATCAGATAACAATTTTTGAACAAAAAAAGGTGAGTCTTGTTTGCATTAATAAACAACCCTGTCTTCTCATCAAACTTCCTAAGAAGTTGCAACATCTCCAACATGTTTTGTTTTACTTCAAAAAAGACAAGCACATCTTCAAAAAAAATCAAGTGTGTCAAAACTTTGTGCTATGTACTGTATAGGATTTGATCTCCTTCTTTCTTTCTGTGTCTTGTATGTTTTGAGTGAAATACTCGATAACAATCACAAAGGAAGAGGGGATGGGGGTCTCCTTGACATAGCCTATTTTCTCCTTTGAACATTCCTTTTGAAGTTCCATTAACTGATATAGAGAAGCTTGTAGTGCCAACACACTACTTTATCCAGCCAATCCATTGATCATTAAATCTCATTTGTTTCATGATCCACCAAAATTTCTTCCATCTGACATTGTCAATAGTTTTAAACATTCAGCTTTAGACAAGCTTTCCTGCTTCCTTTCATTACTTTATAGTCCAACATGAACTCACCTGGAAAAAGAGTGGAGTCACTAATACTTCGTCTTAACACAAAGGCTCCTTGATTTGCAGAATTGAGGTACGTGAGAACTAGTTTCAATCTAGCAGCCAAAATTTGTGTGAGGATTTTATATTGCACAGAGCAACAAGGAATAGGTCTAAAACCAGCAAGAGAGGTTGTCACTTTCTTCTTAGGAATGAGAACAAGAAGAGAATGATTGACTTGTCTAACCATGTTACCTCCTTCCAAGAACCAGCTGACATAAGTAATCAGATCCTTCTTGATTATATCTCAGGTCTTCTAATAGAAAAGAGAATTGAAACCATCTGATCCCGGTGACTTGTTGCTGTTTATGCTCCATATTGCTTCTTTAATTTTTTGTTCATTTATCTTCCTTATAAGAATGTTGTTGTAAGTTCCTGAGAGTTTTAACTTCCACTCCATCTCCTCCTTTGTTAGTGCAGCCCCAAACTCCTTATTATATATAGAAGAATAAAACTCTATGCTTGCTTCTCTAGATCCTTCTATTTTTTTACCACATTGCACTCTGCATCAATGAGCTCTGATATGATATTATCAACTTCTCTTCTTTTAACTAGAGTGTGATAGAGTTTGTGTTCCTGTCCTCATCCTCACTCCACTCCTCCCTACTTGTCTTCCTATAGAAGTTTCCCTCTGCCTTCTTAAGGTCCTTCAACGTCCTTTATAGTTTTCCATCTTTCCTTATCAAATTCTCATTAAGTGGATCATATAGTAACTTTTCTCTAACCTCTTTTCATTTTTTATTTATGACGGCAAGTTTGGGATGTTCACTTCAGCTTTGCCCCATCTCTTTAGTTCACTTTTTGTATTTGACAACTTCTTTGCAAAAATATACATTAGGTTCCCTGTCCTGTATGTTCCATTTCTCCTTGATGATATATGTAAAACCTTTCCAATCAACCCAATAGTGATCTGAACCGAGATAGGAGCATAGTCCTTTAGATTGGACCCCATTCTTTAACCTATACATTAGGAAAGATATGCAGCCACTCATCATTCACAAATACTCTATCAAGTTTTCTCACTATTATGTCTTCTGGTTTCCTCTCATTATTCCATGTAAAGATATCTCCTCCAGCCATTGGTAACTCAAGTGCATCTTTGTCTATAGCAAGATTAAATGCATTGATCACTACATTTAAATATGGTTTTCCTCCTATTTTCTCTTCCTATAAGAGAACATTATTGAAATCCCTAATCACTAACCAAGAAAGAGTTATCTACCTTGAAAGTTCAACCAACTATTATCATAAACTCTATTTATACTATGCTTCATTATGGGAATAAACAACTGTCATCCCCAAATGCAAGTCTCCAATGTTCGTATAGTCTAACTGAATGTGTTGTTCTAACATCTATATCATTGACATCTTCCATGCACTTGGTTACCATGTCTCACAGACTCTTGCCACCTTAGAATACTACAAATTAAATACATGTTCTATTTCCTATAGAAACAAATATCTAATACTATTTTTTGTATTACTTTATTTGCATTTCCACCAGTGCAACTAAAGAGTGTCCACTTCCAACAATCTACTCATGGATCTTGTTCTTCTTTTTCTTGTCGCACCCCCTTGATATTCTACAGGAGTATGGACATATCAATAAGGGTTTTGTGACCAGGTACGCTTCGCTAACACCTTCTTGTTGTCCTTCCTTCTATCCTTCTTTTCTTCTTGCCTAATTGTACCTTCCTCCTCCTTATCAGAATAAAAAAGAGTGTCAAAGATATTCATTGTATCCAGAATAGTATTGTTGCTAGTTTTAGGAATGCCCATCTTCTTTATACTTTTCTTCCTTGTGATAGATATAAATTCACCTTCTTCAATGCTTGTAACCCTTGGCATTCCTATTTCATTAATCATCTATGTTGTATCAACATTCTTACTGGTACCAGTAGGTGTGTAGATGTTTAGGGTTGTATCATCACTTGTTCCTGGGACCTTATTCACTGCATCCTCCCTACCATGAGGTGGCCCATCAATTTTGTTGGTGATCTGTACCACCTCGCTAATATGCTCAAGGCCCTTATCAGTGGCGCCTTCTTTCACCTTCAATAATGCCTTCCCCTTTTTTTGCCTCCTCGTTTCCCTTCTTGCTCTCACACTAGTCGTCCCCATGACCAAAAACTTTTTAACTCCAACAACTTGCCAGGATATGACCGTATAAGATGTTTACAAGAATCGGTTCTCTACCCCTTACGTCTAGTCACACCATAGGTGGCCCTCAACCTCTAGCTCCACCAAGATGTACGCTTCCTCCCGTTCATGCGAATTGTCATCAATGTGCGGGACCTTCTTGGCTCCTGTTGCAATGGTCCCATCTTCTTTTCTTATCCAAGTCTCTCCAAAAGATTTCAAAGTTATCCACGTCAGGGATGGTTTCAAATATCTCCTTCCTCAACTCATCGTCAAAGGTATAATCCTTGGCAATGGCAAACTTACGGTCGAACCAATGAGGCCCCATCTCTAGAGCCTCTGCCTTATCATTAGCATTTGAGAACCAAATTAAAAAGATCCCTTTGCCCCTTGACAGTAGTTTGAATGAACCCTTAGGTTGCCATGACTGCTGAATCAAGGATTGTAGGTGAGGTTAAAAGGGTCTCTTTGTTAGCACATAGACCATAATGGCATATTCCCACAAAAATTTCAGCCTCTCAAACTCCTCGTCATCCAATTCCATGTTGACTTCTCCTCCCTTCGGCCTACATTTTTGTAATTCAACTTCTTTCCCTTTTCGAATCAATGGTTGTGTGAGAACTTGATTCCATGTTTTCCTCAGTATCTCTCCATTTCCATGTTCCTTCATCCCTCCCTGATCAGAGGCATACATCCTCATCTTTTCTACGTCCCCATCTGTAGCCTTCAATCATTTCTCTGTGTCGTCGCCCTTCTGGGCCTGGGTGTTAGGTTTAGGTTTTGGTGGTGGAGGAAGTAAACTTGGTGGGAGGTGTGTTGGGTTGGAAGACGTTGGTGGATGAAGTAGCCATCATCATGGGCATCCTACCTTGGTTTAGCTTTTGTCAGTCGCTTGCGCGATCTCTAGAGCAACCCTAAAGTGAGACATGGGTTATGCATGTATTGCATGTACTTGTTTGTGATTCGTATATATAAGTGTATGATCATTTAATACTACTTTACAATGAATTAAGCTACCTGTCTAATATGAGCATGTGTAGCATTTTAATATGATGTTGTATTGTTCTAAAAATCGGAAAGGAAGAGATATAGAACAAAACCCCAAGAATTGAGGAGGAAGACAAGAGAAGGTTTCAGAGAAGAAAACCAAGAAGTCGGAGCAGACGCTGAGAAGATATGATGGTTTAAAAGTGATAGGGAGCACAAACATTTTCTTAATTGAAACTGTTGGACTAAAGTTCTTTAATACAAAATTAGGCCCAAAATTCCGTATTGGGAACATAGTGAATTAAGGCTCATGGACAATTACAAAATCACAACTTCATACTGTGTCTAATTTAAACTAAGCTAATGAATAGCTATTATGTTGAATTAAGTATCAAACTATCCAATACATCCCCATACTTGGGGTGGGACTTGACAACCAAAGTTTGATGTGTGAAGTCCTGAAGTTGTGATTTGAAAGAGCTTTAGTCAGAATATCAGAAGGTTGTTGATCATAAGAAATGTGGACAGTAACAATGGTCCCATTGCAACCTTATCACGAATGAAATGATAATCAATTTCGATGTGTTTTGTCCTAGCATGAAACACCATGTTGATAGTTAAAGGTAATGCGCTAGCGTTGTCACCATAGAGGATAGCATGTTGATGAGAAGTGATGTGCGAATCTCTTGTAAGCAAGTTAACCATGTGAGATCAGTAGTAGTGGAAGATAGAGCTCCATATTTTGCCTCATAGCTTGAAACACCATGTTGATAGTTAAAGGTAATGCGCTAGCATTGTCACCATAGAGGATAGCATGTTGATGAGAAGTGATGTGCAAATTTCTTGTAAGCAAGATAACCATGTGAGATCAGTAGTAGTGGAAGATAGAGCTCTATATTTCACCTCACAACCTGATCATGCAACTGTTCTATGTGTTTTGGCACTCCAAGATACACACGTAGAACTAAGAAAAATGCAAGTTCTTGTAAATGATCATCTAGAGAAAGGAAAGTCTACCCAATCTGATTCACAAAAGTTGTAAGATGCAAAAAAGGAGTAGAAGCTCAATAGACAGAGTTCCTTTCAAGTAATGCAATATCCTCTTGATAAGAGAAAATTTAGTATCTATTGGAGAAGCAACATCTTCATCAATCAACAATTATCATTTGCTCCAATTGATGACCATTGATTAAAGTGTTATAGTGAGTTGTTTGAAATATTTCACTAATATAAGACATGCACTCATTGATTAAAGCATCAAAACGTGGTAAGGGGAGGGGTTTGATTAAAAATCACCCTCTAATTGGTTGCACTACGATGAGAATAGTGCTACAATAATACATAGGCTCCCAAGAGGTTAAATAAAAGCAACTTATGATGAAATAACAACTTTTTATCGGTTAACATGTCTATCAGCCATTAGTTGACCAAAACATATGGTCTTTCTACTTACTAAATTAATATTTATATGGGAATGGTACCCGTTGTAATAAGGTCTAAAATAATTAATATGATAGGAAATTTTACTAGGTTGTTAAAAACATGATGTAACAAATTATGCATGGGTTAAAATTATATTTGAACCCCCACAAATTGGCAAATTGCATAAAGTCCAAAAATTACATAAAGTTACATAACTTATCAAAAAAATTCAGAATTGGCTCAAATTTTAAACATAGCTTTGTCAAATAGTATTGAATCATAACCCAAAGTTTAATTTCAATGAAGAATCCAATTAAATCAAATAAATATGTTTAGGTACTAAACAAGGTAAGGGGCCTTACAACCATAAACCCCTCTCAAGGATTTCTCCCTTGAAATCCTAAGCAATCAATGAAGGGTGAATCCTACACATATCATCTTCTAACTACCATGTGTCTTTCTCTATACCACAATCAATTCAAAAAACTATCACTAAATCTATATCCTTCTTCCTTATCTTTTAAACACGCCTATCTAGGATAAAAACTTGATCCTCAACATATGCAACATCTTCACACAACTGCACTTCCACTAGCTATATTATCTACTTTGTATATGGATGACACTTCCTCAACATTCAGTCATGGAACACACTGTGCAACCTATGTAGTTATATGGGTAACCCTAGCTTGTATGCCACCTTCCCAACTTGGGATATTGTAGGGTAAAGTCCCATAAACCTTAGAGCTAACTAACCCTTCTTCCCAAACTTTGGGATACCCTTCCAAGGGTAAACCTTGAGATACAATCAGTCTCTAACTTGGAATTCTAAAGGTCTATGATGGTTATCTGTATATGACTTTTGTTTGTCTTGGGTTGTCTTCGGCTGTTGTCGGATCACCTTGATCTTCACTATAATCAGATGCACTATTTATGGACCAAACAACTAATATTCATTTGTCTCATACCAGCAAAGAGGTGAACTAAAATGCCTACCATACAAAGCCTCATATAATGCATTGTGTATACTTATTTGATAAATATTGTTGCAAGAAAAATCAATCAAACTCTAGTGAATATCCAAACTTCCAAGAAACTGAAGTACCCATATTCTCAATGGATCCTCCAACATTTGAATGGTCCTTTCAGACCTCCCATCTATCTTTGGATAAAAGGTTATACTAAATCCCAAATAAGTCCCCAACATTGTATGCAGACTCTCCCAAAACATAGTCATAAATTGAAGACCTCTATCTGATACTATTGTAATAGGATTTCAGTGAAGACAGACTATCTCATCAATGTAGATGTGTTTTCCAACATCTCTATGGTGTAGGTGGTTTTGAGTGGTAAAAAGTGTGTAAATTTTGACAACCAATAAACAATCACCAAAATGGAATCATGACCTATGACTATTCTAGGAAGACCAAGCACAAAGTTCATAGTTACATGATCCCATTTCCATTATGGAACCGGAAAATGTTGCAAAATCCCTACATGTTTCTGATGTTTTGTCTTGACCAGCTGACAAACTAGACACTTAGGAACAAAATCGACAACATTACGCTTCAAATTTAAACACCAATACAATTCTTTGAGATTATGATACATTTTTTACTACTATGAGGCATCACACACATTGAGAAATGTGCCACCCCAAGTCCCATCTCCCTTATAAGTCCAACAACAGGAACCACCATCGAATTGTGAACACACATTGTCCCGTCATATGTCTCATGAAAGACACCATGCTTTTTTCTACCAAATCCTGACATGATGTTATCATAACAATATCGTCCTCTTGTGCATCCATGATCTATTATACCATTGTGGGCTTCACTTGTAGTTGTGCAAACAAACCTTCCAACAAGGAGACCTCCAATTATACATTCACATGTTGAAGCAACACCAACATATACCGCTTGTGACATACCATGAAGTACAAATATGTAGATGAAGAATATGAAGATGAGTTTTTACTCAATGCATCAACCACTATATTTACTTTTCTTGGATGGTATTCTATCATATAGTCATTATCCTTGGTCAGCTCCATCCATATCATCTACTTCATGTTTATCTCCTACTTCAAAAAGATGTACTGAATATCTTAGTGATCTATCAAGATTTAATACTTCTCTACATATAAGTAGTGCCTCCAAATCTTCAAGCCTAGAATCGTGATTGCTAACTCCAGCGTTGGATATTTCTGATCGTATTTTTTATGTTGTTTGGAAGAAAAAGAAATCACATTCTTGTCCTGCATCATCACACATCCCAACCCATTCCTAGAAGTGTCACAATAAATGACATAGCCTTTCCCAGGATCTTGCAACACCAACACTGAAGCACTTGTCAAAGTCCTTAAACAACTAGAATGAACTTTGACACTTGTCATACCATATAAAAGAAAACCCTTCCTAGTTAGCTTGGTCAATGATACAATTTTAGCATTGAATTTGTTGATGAACCTCTTGTTGGTACGTATGCCCAGAGAGCCAATCATATGATGATTGTAATAGCATATCTAGTAAACAATTTTATTAATGATAAAGGCAATCTTCCATTCATTTTTTGTGTTCAATTATGAGATAATGTTGTTAAATAATAAATTTCTAAAGAATAATGTTACTCAATGATGTATGTCTTCAGGTTGAGGACCTGAATAATGAGATTATACAGATGGTAATAGTATATACATTCTTGTTATGTACTTAGTTGGCTGTTATTGTGCAAGATGATAGACAACAGTAACACATAAGATAAGAGTGTGTGCTGTTTGATGACAAAATCTCATTAACTCAAGATATGTGATATCAAACCAAACACATTGATACTTGTTAGAGATAAGTGTATCGAATGGACCCACCTTGAGAGAGATGCATGGAAAGCATGTAATGGTAATTAGAATGATCTCTCATAGTGATGGTGGTGATTATAATTCTTTGACCTGATAACACTACACACATCACATGTCATTGGATGTACTTTGACATCATCTAACGTGACCTTGAATAAGGATTGTCGTAAAGATGATTCTCAGATACATTGTGAGACGTCGGGAATGATTGTGAGTAATGTAGATTGGATTTGTCCCTCCTACAGGAGTTTGATATCCTGACCACTTGATAATCAAGACTGAGAAATGCATGGTCATGCTCGTGTGAGTCAATATGTGATATTGAGCTCACATATATCTCATCTAGTATTCTCTTATTCAAGGAACATGGATTGAACGTTGAACATGATGAAGATTCCATGCCTCGAGTCCAATCTGGATATCAATGAAAAAGGAACTATATGATCACTACAACACTAATCACAAATTGTAGGTTGAAGTTGTTATCCAACTTTCCAATTACTTGGGTAGTAATGATATCTTTCTAGATACCACTCATTTCTTGTGATTTCATAAATTGGTTATGGACATTCACTACCAACGTAACTTGGGAAATATAAGGTCACACACTGTAAAGAAGTGAAATCACGTCTCTACTAAAAAAGATAAACAAAATCCAATGAAAAGAAGACGAAGTTGAAATTTTGACTATATTCAATTTCATAAAGAGTACATCAAAATTTTCTAATGCAATAACGGTGTACTTGCTTTATACAAATAAAGGATCTAAGTAGAGGGAAACTCAACTACATCAATATGCCTCCAACATTATAACTTAACAAATAGTCCATGATGGAAGGATGAACACCTTCTCCTAGTCTTAGGCTAGTTCACCATACTCCTATTGTGCCCTCTGATGCTAAACCTGGGTGGTTGGGATCACCCAGCAAGAGGAGAGAAAAGGTATGTGTCAATTTAAGAAATGAGGACAAATAAAGTATAGCAAAAAGCAAACATGGAGTAATGATCCTACTATGCTAACGAATTGTCAAAAGTATGAGGCACATAAAAGAGAATACTTGCCATATCATCACATATTAATATCAAAGTATGCATGATAAAAGTATGACTATATTATCTAAAGTGGGGCTGAGGCACCTACCAACCTCAACCTCTGGGTGAGGGAGAAATAACACATTCCAAAGCACCCAAATATATAAAAAATGGGGAGAATTATCACATTCCCCTGGGCAAATTTACACATGCCCACTATGGGTGGCTAGTACATAGGTATACTACTTAGCTAATAAGTCATCAAGTTATCATGCTCAATAAATAAAATGACAATATTAAACAACAAATTAACAATAACATGGTAGGGGGTATAAAACCCAAACAAGTAGTGAAATGAATGTACTAAAAGAAGGCAATAGAAAGAATCAAGGGCTAAGCATATGCCTCATTAGAAAGCATAGTGATGGATATCAAAATGCCCAACTGAAGGACAAGTGTTCAAACTCATATATAAATAGGGTTGCACTTACCTCACTTGAGATTGATAGTTAATACCTTTCATCAATTAAATGTGTCCAATATCACTTTTATCCTAGATACAAGTTTATACACATGGATTAGGGTTAATAAAGCATATTATGTGAGAAAACCCTAATTTTGGACCTCCTATGAAAACCATCAATTTAGGACTCAAAGATTGGATCAATCAATTACTTGGATTCTCTTGATTAAAAAAATAGATTCATTTCTTAAATTTGGAGTTGGGATGCAAAACAATACTTAAAAAGCATAAAATCATATTCTACATGAAAAATTCTTTCCAACGACTATTTATTTGTATTTTAATGATAAACCCTTGATTTATTATGAATTATATAAAACTAGCCAATCAGAAAATAGGAAAACTATAATGTGACAGTCATTTAAATATCGATTAAAATCTGATGTAAATGACTGGTGAATGGAAAAAAAACTTTGATGTAAGTGACACATGAATCAAACATGCCGGGGTAGAATCTTCATTAGCGCATTGATTGAATTTGCTCATTTTAGCGATGAAACTATCGGTGAAAAGAATACCCTACCCTTTCAACATTAATTATTTGATTGACCGTGTAGGGCTACCACGGTCATTTCCTGACCTAGATTTCCCTTCCCTTGACCATGGCATGAGTCATGCCTCCAGCGCTCATCATTCAATCGGCAATCTGGGGTGACGAGACCAAAAAGATAGTGTAATCCTACTGAGAGGAATCACGAGGAAGCATCAGTCCTAATGCAATGATTTTGGTCATGAAAGGACCATCATGGCCCAAGAGTGGGTCACTAGAGCATCAAGAATAGAGGAGGAGATTCAGAGGTTTGAAAACTAATAGAAAGGCCTATACATGACCAACAAATGATCATGGCATGTTGCTCGATGTAAATCAGGGGCGAAGGTACAACTTCCATGGTCAGAGAGGCTCTGAGGTAGCCAAGGCAACTAGCATCGGTGAGCTTCTGACAGTAGCTATGGGATGTGGAGACTCAGAACAAACCAAGGTGAATTGATGACTGAAAAGAAAGTAGAAGGTATTGGGAATGTTCACCGAAGGTCCAATTTGACAGGATGCTCGATTGAGGGCAATGTGGAGCTTGGGTCGCCAGAACTGTAAGTCGAGTAGGTCCAGGGGCATATAGGCATAGGTGGTCAAATTGGTTGTGGAGGATAAGCTCCTAAGGTCCGATGGTGCCTCCAGGTTCCTTATATAGGCAAGAGATAAGCTATTGACCCCTCTGCAACTCAGGGCGGAGATGAAAGGGAAAGCCCTAAATGGGTGTTTCGTACATTAACCACGAGAGGAGGCAATTGATGGCTCATTCAAAATCACTGAGAGAGATGAACATGACATAGGAGAAATTTTGAGAAACAGGGGTGTATAGAGTGAGAAAGAGACCCACAAAGGAAAACGCAAGGAACGGTCTCTACATCGCGTGTTAACTGAGGTAGTTCATGACATTTTGGCCGCTGGATCATATACTAGATCTGGCGATCAAACACCAGCCATCAGATTGCACGAAGGAGAGGCGAGACACATGACAACACAAAAATAAATGAAACTTCAGCAATATACATCGCATTAATGAAATCAATTGAAAATCTTGGTCGCACTATAATTAATTCTTTTAAAATCAATTTGGAGGGTCAAACATGGGTCAAATGACCTCAAATTTGGACCATAGGCTAATATTAATGCCAAGATTAATGCTATGAAATTAGATTTTCGTTTCACAAAAGTTGTGGCCCTTATTCACCATATTGTCTATATATATATATATACATTTAAAGGGTGAATTAACTTGAAAATGTTTTCTAATTAAATATTTGGGTGGAAATTGGAGATTTACAACATATATTAATTTCTAGAGTCATATCCCACCACATTATTCTCTTTTAATGTTTTATTTCCACATAGGAGGAGAGAGAAAAAAAGAGGGTTATTTCTCTCATTACAAATTTGATTCCACATTCTTACTCATTTCTTGTCCCAAAAAGCCATAAAACTCTAAATTAGTATAATATATTCATTTTCTCTCATTAATGGTCATTTTGCATTATTAGACTCTAATTAACACATTAGTTGAAATATTTTTTGCAAAAACCCATTCATTGAAATGAATGTGGGTTAAATATAGTTACAACCATTAATTTCAACATTGAGGACAAAGAGGATAGAAAAGATAGGAAAATTTTGGATAAAGGACAAAAAGGATATGAAGGAAATAAAATTTGAAAATGGGTTAAATTGCAATTGCGTCCAAGATGCAGTATGTTACACACATAGGATAGACATTGAATAGGATGTTATGCATGAATATGGTTTAAACTTGATTACCTGGAGTTAGGCATTCATTTTAAATAAGATTGAAAATTAAAACTATGAAAGGACTTGTTTAGCAAGTGAATTCGATTGGCTTAGATGTGTGAATCGACCGGTTTAGGTTGTGAACTGACAGTTTTGTTGATCAATGAGATTTGATTAAGGACTATTGTTGGCGTAATGTTGTCCATTAATCAAGCCAATACTATTGTGAATAGGAAACATAGTGAACAAATCCATTCAAGTGTTGAACTGACTGATTCACATGTGAACCAATTGATTCAACATTGAACTGACTGGTTCATGGTTTGTAGGTGCTAGAAAATTCATGAAATTGTATCTCTTTGACTCCCGATTTATCTAAAAATCCTGACCCTAACCCTCCTATATATAGAGGGGTAGTCAAGGCTTTCTAGAGACAAAATAATAAGTTATGATGATTTTTGTCTTTTCACAGTTGTGATAATGTGAGAACCCAAGCAGATCCTACCCATAAAAGGTAGGGACAACAAGAGAGAGACAACAAGGGAGAGAAAGTCGACACTAACACATTTACTAAAAGGGACAAATCTTTCGTATCCATTCCAAATGAATGAGAGGTGTTCCTAGTGGTCCCCGTGGATTACTATAGAGGCATGGAGGCCTTTCCCACCTTCTATGAGGACATTGTCAACCATTGTTCATGATGACCAACCGACCGACCAAGAGGCTAACTAATGAGTTCAAGAGTTGAATTGTTTGACCCAGACTGGCTCTAACACAAATCTTCATCAACAATGAGTTTCTACATATGATATGGACCTTAGGTGGTAGTGGTTCCTTATGGATCCAAGGAATTAGAATAGTTTGGCCATAACTGGCACTTTTGGTTTATAATTGCATATTTTTTTTGTGGATATAATATGTATATGATACATATAAGTATGTGGTGATTGGATATGTATATGTTTATATATAAATATAAAATCCCTCAATGAAATATTAAGTCTTTCATGCTCTCCATAAGAAACACACATGAAAAGCTTGATCAAACAAGCATGGGCACACTAAGTGTGGTGTGTTGTCCATCTCATGAAAATGTGATGGTAGTCATGTGGGCCTGCCAGGCATGTTGCATTACTATCATGTTGGCTTTTGGGTCAGACTTAACTAGGTGACTTTGATGAGATTAAGTGCCTAGAAGCATGCAGATGACTATGGCTAAGAGTTGCACATACTATCTATCTAAGAACTACATAAGATGCAATTGGAAAATGCTGCCTACCTTAATAATTAGTTATGCACGCTGGCGTTCGTTGGGTAATAACTCAATTGTTTTGGATCTAGGCTCACTAGAAGGTTGTACATTGCAATCTTTTAAATTTATAAGTGAGGGTTATCAATTTAAAAAAAATCATGGGAAAGATAATTACTTAAAGGCCTAATTAAATAATGTAGGAGAAAAGTTCATAAATTACTTTTGATGCTCATCTTCAAGACACAAAAAACTTGATGCACTAATATCCGACGATGGGCTCTAGCGACAAAGAGGATGATAGGAGGGGCGACACCGGCGAGCCACCCTCGGTAGGGGGGAGATCCGGGGTAACGACTCTTACCCAGCGTCATCCCAGAGTATGTGAGTGGCCACCGACGCAAAAGGGAGGAATGGGGCTCCAGTTGCAAAGAAAACCAGGACTTGGACAGATTTGTTCAGTAACAAGGAAGCAGCTAATGAAATAGTGCTAAAGCATTTCTCAGTCGAGATGGTTGATGGAGCGATTAAATACTTGAAGGGGATTATTGAGAGGAATTCATCCAAGTGGGAATACATGATCACCGGCTATGTGATCGGGCTGAAACCACACTTGCCAACTTTACATAAGCATTTTGTATGATCTGGAGGATTAAAGGAAGCATTGATATATTATCAATAGGTAATGATTTCTTTGTGATATGTTTCTCAGATCTGAGTGAGATGAAGGTGGATCTTGAATACGTCCTATGGTTTGTTGCTGGGAAACCATTGATCATTAAGAAATGGCAAAGGGGGGAGTTGTTAGAATAAGTGAAGCTGATTGAGGTTCCAATCTGGGTCAAGCTATTTGATCTCCCTCTAAAGCTATGGGATGAAGAGGTATTCAACATGATAGGTAGCTACCTGGGTACGTTGTTGAGGCCTGATTCATTGACTAAGAAGATGAGGAGGCTGGAGTATGCTAGGATCCAAGTTCCTGTCCCTGCTTTCTCTTCTTTCCTGTCAGAATTGAAGCTGCTAAGTTATGATGGAGTGTTGGATGGGGTCAAATTTGAGTGTGAGTGGTTTCCATTCTGTTGTAAAGCTTGCAGTACATTTGGGCATGGTCAAGGAGATTGCTAGAAGTATGATGATAAGAAGAGGGTCAAGCAAATATGGATGGAAAAGGTCAGCAATGATGGGGATACCTTCTTCAACTGTCCACCTATTGAAGTTTAGGTGTATGATAAATTGCCAGAGCCAGTTCTCTTGCAGGTAGATGATTTTGTAGATGTGAATGTTGTCGGTAGTAAGTAGAGTGTGGGGGTTAATGAGTGGAATATACAACCTATTACTCCAATTAATGTGCACGATCTTGTTGGGGTCAGTACCCCTTCATCTTCAAACTAGAGTGAAGGGAGAAGGAAGCATCGATCTCCTCCAAGGAATATATCCAAAGTTCCTCAACAAAAGGTAGTTGGGATTCTAATCTCTCCAAACAATTTCAGAATTTTGGAATTTATGGATGGGCTTCAGAATGTTGAGAATGAAGAAACTTTAACTGATGGTGGAAGGTCTCCAATAGGGGAAACACCAAATGGTTAATCCTTTCAATATAGTGGCCTAGAACGTCTAAGGTTTGAATAAACCTGGGCGTCAGAAGGCTGTTATGGAGGTAGTGTTGAATAATAAAGCTACTATTACATGTTTATTTTAGACAAAAATTAAAAGACGAAAGATGGATAAGGTTATGAATTATTTCTATTCTGGTTGCAACTGGGTATCGAACCATTTGAGCCATCCACTTGGGCATGTGGTTTTGGTGTGGATGAAGAATGATATTGATGTTCATGTCATTATGGAAACTGATCAATTTATTATGTGCGGAGTTAGTTATATTAATAAAAGATTTGTTCTAGTTGTTGTGTATGGACATAATCCATATGTGAAAAGGTCAGTGTTATGGTGGGATCTTGAAAATGCTCTGGTGATGGTTAGTGGTCAACCTATTTTTATCATTGGTGACTTTAATGCTATTCGGTTTGCTGCTGATCGAGTTGGGAGAGTTGAAGGTTCTTATAAGTCTATGCAGGAGTTTAATCACTTTGTGAATCAAAATAGGTTGGTTGAACTGGATTTTAGTGGTTTGAAGTATACTTGGGATGATAGGAAAAAAGGGTTGAAGTTTGTTATGTCAAGGATTGATAGAGGTTTCTTTAATAGTGAGTTTTTGAATGAGTTTCCTAGAACTTGGGGTGTTAATTTACCTTTTGTGCACAGTGATCATAAGCTACTAGTGACTCATGTGGATGGTATGAAGTTCAGGAAGAATACACCGTTTAGATTTATTAATGCTTGGACAGACCATCCGGATTTCATGGAGGTAGTCAGGATTGCCTGGAGTATTGAAGTTAGTGGTAACCCTATGTACAAGTTGTGTAGGAAGCTAGATGATGTGAGAATGGAACTTTGTGATTGGAATAAAAACTTTGTTGGAAATATTCATGACAATAGGAAGTGTTTGGAAGCTGAGTATGCAGTTCTTGCTGATATGCTTGGTAATGATCTAGGTAATTATGAGCTGATGGAGAAAGTTATTAAGACAATGAAGGAAGCAAGTGTGGCTTATGAAGTAGAGGAATCACTTGTGAGACAAAAGTCCAGGGTCCAATGGTTAAAGTTGGGGGATAAGAACTCTAAGTTCTTTTATGCTTCCTTAAAAACTAGAAGGATGAGGAATACTATCCGTGGGATGATGATTGATAACCAGATGTGTTTTGAGGAGGATAAGATTAGCAATCATATTGTTTCTTTCTATGAAGAGTTGTTTATGAGGAAAGGTTGTGGTCTAAAGGCTGATGAGGTGATTATGAATCTGCCTACACTGTCTGGCCAACATTGTGATATCTTATGTGCTAGTGTTATTGATAAGGAGATTGATGATATTGTGGATATGGCTAATGTGGAAAACTTGTCAGGGTCGGATGGAATTAACTATCTATTCTATAAAAGATGCTAGAGTGTTATTAGGGGTGATGTTATCAAATAAGTGAAGAACTTTTTCTTGAGTGGTAAATTACTGAAGGAGGCTAATAGATCATTTATAACCTTGATTCCTAATGGTAATGATGTTGCAGATGTGAAAGATTGGAGGCCAATTTCACTTTGTAATGTTTGTTTCAAGATCATTTCAAAGGTATTGGCTAATAGGCTTCATCCTATCCTTCCTGAGGTCATTGACAGGGCTCAATGTGCATTTCTCAAAGAGAGGAACATTATTGATGTTGCCGTACTAGTTAATGAATTATTGAATAATATGATGAAAAGAAATTCTCCAAAGTTCTATTTGAAGATGGATATTAAAAAGGTGTATGACTCTATTGATTGGGATTAAATGAAGTTTGTCTTATTTAAGATGAAGTTTCCTAGGTACTTTATTGGCTGGGTGAAGGAAATTTTTAGATACATGAATTGTCAAGTTCTTGTTAATGGTTGTCCATCGGCGCGGTTGTACCCTTCTAGGGGTACCCGTCAAGGGGACCCCTTGGCTCCCTTTCTGTTTGTTATTTTCATGAAGGTTTTGTCTTCCATGTTGTCTACTGCTAAAGATAGAGGGGATTTGAGAGCTTTTAGGGCTTCTCATGATTTGTCAGTTTCCCATGTTTTATTTGCGGATGATGTAGTGATTTTTGCTGATGCTGATGACAGGTCTGTTGGGACTGTTGCAAAGATTATTTCTCAGTTTGGGGCTGTGACAGGGATGGAAATGATCAAGGAAAAAAAGCTCTATTTTTTGTAATAAGGCATCCAATGGAAGGAAGCTAGTGGATACTCTGGGAATTCAGGTTGATCACCTTCCAAAGAAGTATCGAGGCTTACCTCTTTTCAAAGGGAGATTAACTAGAAGCATGTGCTCACCTATTTTGAATAAGATGAAATCCAGGCTAGAAGGGTGGGAGTCCAGGTTTCTTTCATTTGCTGGGAGGCTAGAGTTGATTATTTCTATGTTATCCTCTTTCCATCTGTACTGGGTTTCAACCTTTCCTCTGCCTGCAAGTGTGCAAGCTGATATAGATAAGCTATGCAGGGATTTCCTATGGGGAGGGCCTAATCTTGAGAAGAAAATCCATACTATTGATTGGGATAGCATCTGTGTTCCCAAGGCTGAAGGGGGGCTAGGTATACGGCATGCCAGTGATGTTACTAAAGCATGTATGACAAAGACGATTTGGGATATTGCCAAAAAGAAGGACTCTTTATGGGTTCGTTGGGTACATGAAAGGTACCTCAAGGGGGATTCTGTTTGGAGTGTTAAATTTCAATCCAATGCAACTTGGATTTGGAAAAGACTTATTCTATTTAGGGATAAGATGGTTCAAGGAATTTTTTATTCTATAGGGAAGGGGGATAATACCCTGTTGTGGAGAGACCCCTGGCTAGGGAAGGAATTTTCCTGAGCAGTGTTCTTTCTGCTAAGTGCTATATTAATTGTGGCATTGGGAAGTTTGTGAAAGTTAATTGCTACATCAATAATGATGGAGGCTGGGTGGTCTATAGATCAAGACATGTTACTGTGGTTTTAAATGATGTCACCTTCTTGGCTGATAGAGAACATAACATTATGTTCAGAGGGAAGGTTGTTGAAAAGATGAAGGATTTTTGGAATGTGATGAGGGAGAGTCATCCACCCTGTCCTTGGGCAAAGTAGTTATGGAGAACTAAAGCACCTATGAAGACTATGTTGACTGTGTAGAGGTGTTTGAAAGGTGGTTTGTTAATAGTTGATTGCCTACAAAGAAGAGGCTTTCAATGTGCTTCAAGATGTATTCTCTTCTTGGAGGGTGAAGAATTTGTCAACCATATCTTGTTCGAGTGTAGCTTAGGAGGAAAGTTGTGGAGTAATGTGATGGATGAGGTGATTGTATGGAGCATACCTACAATTTTTTCTAAGCTAACTGGGCTGATGAGTATGAGAGCTAGAACCTTCGTGATGTTCTTTATTCATGAAGTGTGGAAGGAAAGGAATGGGAGGGTGTTCGAAGAGAAAGCTAGATATTTTGATACAGTCTTGCACCATGCAAAGATAGGGACAGATATGTTCTGTTAGCTTGTTTTTCTTTCTTTTGTTATGTACATAACGTCCACTATGCCTATACAGTTTACATTTTCAATAGTAGATGGAGAAACAAGCTTTGAAGGATAAAACAAAATTAAACAATGTAAAAAAATATCTTAATCATATCAAATTAAAAGTGTATTGACAAATGGCAAATTTCTCTAATACCATAAAATGGAAACCAATAACACATTTTTCTTACAATTAGTCCTTGAGAAGGACAAGTTGAATAGGAATAATTTCCATGACTGGTTGAGTACGTTGGGAATTATTCTCACACAAGAGAACAAGCTCTATGCCCTAGAGACACCAGAGCTAGATGAACCTACTCCCACTACGCCTAAGGCTGATAGGGTGCTTACAAGAAGCACTATAAAGATGCCGTAGATGTCAAGTGTATGATGCTATGCTCAATGAACTATGAGTTGTAGACATAATATGATAACATGGATGTTATTAAGACGGTAACACATCTTAATAACATGTGCCAATATCAGGCAAGACAATAGAGATATGATGTCTTGAAGGTGATGTTCAAGTGCAACATGAAAGAAGGAGATCCAATAGGTCCCCATGTACTCAAGCTTATTGGGTACGTGGAGAACCTTTCTAATATTGAAGAAGATCTAGTAGATCCCCATGTGCTCAAGCTTATTAGGTATGTGGAGAATCTTTCTAGACTAGGATTTCCCTTGGGTTAAGAGTGGGTGATTGATGTGATTATGTAGTCAATGCCAGAGTCATACAACCAACTTGTAATGAACTATAACATCAATAATTTTGACAAACCATTATCAAAATTACTTGGCATGTTGTTAACAATTGAAGCGTAGACGAAGAAGGACAAACCCAAGTATGTGGCAATGATCAATAGAGGAAAAGGGAAGTCTAAAGGCAAAGGCAAAGCTAAGAAGAGTTCTAAATCTAGCGAGAAGTCGATGCTTTCTCCATTCAAAACATAGGGTGGGGTGAGAAAGGGAGGCAATTGTCAGCACTCTCACCATCTTGGACACTGGAAGAGGAATTTTCTTCTCTATGTGGAGGAACTGAGGACGAATAAGGAGGGGGGATAGAGGTCTCCACTACAGGTATATACGTTTGAGATAAATTTGTCTACTTCATCATCTTGAATACTAGATACTGGATGTGGATCTGACATATGTTAGAATATGCATGATCTGGAAAGACATAAACCTTTAAGAAAGGTTGAGGTCAAACTATGCATTGCAAATTGATCAAGAGTTGCTGCAACTACAGTTGGAACCTATATTTTATCTCTACCCATGGGGCTCGTAATAGAATTAAATACATGTTATTTTGTACCTGCCATTAATACTAACATTATTTCTATATTTTTTATGGTTAAGGATGGATACAAATTTCATATAAAGAATGGTCAATGTTCTATTTCAAAAGATGAGATCTTTTATGGAAGTGCCCCAATGTCTTATGGTCTTTACTTGTTGGTTCTAAAGACAAATTTTTATAATGTGAATACCAAAATATTAGCACTCCATAACTCAAACAAAACCTATCTTTGGTATTGTCATATAAGGCACATAAATGAGAAACACATTTCTAGACTCCATAAGATGGATATCTAGACTCTTTTGATTTTGAATCAATAGAGACATGTGAGTCTTGTTTGTTGGGAAAGGTGACAAAGACTCCTTTCATTGGTACCAGTGAGAGGGCTAGTGATCTATTAGGACTTACACATACTGATGTATGCAACCCATTTAGAACAAATGCTAGAGGTGGTTATTTGTACTTCATTAGCTACACTAATGATTTTAGTAGGTACGATTATGTTTACTTGATGAAATATAAGTAAGCAACTATTGAGAAGTTCAAGGATTTCATGAATGAACTACAGAACCAACTTGGAAAAAGTATTAAGGCACTTCATTCTGATCGAGGTGGAGAATACTTAAGCCTAGAGTTTGAGGACTATTTGCGAGACCATGATATCCTATCACAATGCACTCCACCTAGAACACCACAACATAAGGGTATGCTAGAAAGAAGGAATCACACATTGCTAAATATGGTGCATTCAATGATGAGTTTTCCCGCTTCCTTCTGGGGTTATGCTCTAGAAACCATAGAATTTACACTAAAATGTGTACCATCTAAATTAGTTCAAAATACACCACATGATATATGGTATGGGAAGCATGTCAATGTGTCTTTTATGAAGATTTGGGGATATGAAGCTTATGTGAGAAAGTAGTTTTCCGAAAAGCTTGGACCCAAATCAAATAAATGTTGTTTTATTGGATATCCTTGGGAAACCAAGAATACTACTTTTATACTCTATCTGACAACAAAGTGTTTGTTTATAGGGAAGTTGTATTCCTAGAGAATAAATTCATTTCCAAAGGAATCACTGGGAGAAAAGTAGAACTCGAAGAAGTTTGAGACTAACAAGAAAGAATTGAGCTTATAGAGGTACAAGAGGAACATAGAGAGTCAAAAACCATTGTGTAATCTCAATTTTCTCATGTAACATTGGAACTTCATAGATCTAGTAGTACACGCCTTGATCCAGATAGATTTGGATATCTTGTGACTCAAAAAGGCGATGAGTCGGTCATTGATGATGTGCCAACTATCTACCTAGAAATTGTTAAGGGACCAAGATATGAGAAATAGATTGAGGCCATGATATGTTTGATGGAATTCATGTACACCAACAAGGTATTGACGTTGGTTGATCCACCTGAATGGGTCAAACTCATTGGGTGCAAGTGTGTCTTCAAGAAGAAGACTGACATTGATGGTAATGTACAAACTTACAAAGGTCGATTGGTTGCAAAGGGTTTCAGACAAGTTCAAGGTGTTGACTATGATGAAACCTTTTCTCCAATTTCCATGGTTAAGTCCATCAGGATGACACTTACCATTGCAAGTTATCATGACTATGATATTTGACATATGTATGTTTAAGCAACATTCCTTAATGGGAATCTTCTTGAGGATGTGTACATGACACAAGTTGAGGGTTTTATTAATCAAATGGATGCAAATAAAGTTTTGTAAGGTACAAAGGTCAATCTATGGATTGAAGTAAGAATCTCAGATTTGGAACCTTTGATTTGATGAAATAGTCAAAGAGTTAGGATTTAGTTAAAATGAAGACCAATCGTGTGTTTACAAGAAGGCTAGTGGAAGCATGATTGTACTCCTCATATTGTATGTGGATGATATAGTATTTATGGGGAATGACATCCCTACTTTATAGATTGTAAAGACTTGCCTGTGAAATACATTCTCAATGAAGCACTTAGGAGAAGCAACCTATATTTTAGAAATCAAGATCTATAGAGATACATCTAAAAGGCTTCTTGGCCTACACCAGAGCACATACATTGGCAAAGTGCTGAAAAGGTTTAGCATGGGGAACTCAAAGAGAGAAAACCCATGTCTCATGGAGTTAGTATCTCTATAGATGAATGTCTCAGTTCTTGTGAAGAACTTGAGAACATGAGTAAGATTCCATATGTATTTGCAAATGGATATATCATGTACGACATGTTGTGTATTCACCTTGATTTCTCATATGCCTTGTGTATGAGTGGATGGTATCAGCACAGTGAATGTCACTGGAATGTTGTATCAAACATGGTTAAGTAGTTGAGAAGAACTAAGGACCAGTTCCTTGTCTACAATGGTGAGGAAGAGTTGGTGGTAAAGGGTTACACTGATGCAAGCTTCCAAATTGACAAAGAAGACTATAAATCATAATCTGGATTTGTGTTTTGCCTAAACAGTAGAGTTGTAAGAAGGAAGAGTTCCAAGAAGAGACATTTGTTGATTCTACAACTAATGTTGAGTATATTGTTGCATCCAATGTAGAAAAGGAGGCTGTTTGGATCAAGAAGTTCATTTTTGAACTTGGGGTGGTTCCAAGCATCAGGGATGCAGTTCAGCTATGTTGTGACAACAAGATATTGCACAAGCTAAGAAACCCACATTGCATTAGTGTTCCAAGAGCGTACAAAGGTGATTCCATATCATACGAGAGATCGTACAATGAGGAGATGTGAAGATTTTTAGAGTACCAACTAAAATCAATGTGGTTGATCCCTTGACAATAGCACCTTTGCAACATAAACATGAAGGCCATGTTAGATCACTTGGGATTAAGTTCATGGGTGATTGGTTATAAGTGCAAGTGGGAGTCTATTGGTATGTATGCCTAGAGAGTCAATCTTATGATGATTGCAATGACATATCTTGTAAATGATTTGATTTATAATAAAGGCAATCTTTCTTTTCTTCTTTTTTATTTAGTTATGAAACAGTGATGTTACATAATAAGTTTCTAAATAATGATGTTACTCAATGATGTATGCCTTTAGGTTGAGGACCTTTAGAATGAGATCAAACAAATATTAAGAGTATATACATTTTTTTTATGTCCTAGTCGGTTGTTATTGCAGAAGTTGGTAGACAACAATAACATATAAGACTAGATTGTGTGTTGGTTGATGACCGTTTCTCATTCATGATATGTGATATAAAAACCAAACACATAGATACTTGTTAGAGAATAGTCTATCAGACATACACACCTTGAGAGTGATGCATGGAAACCATTGAATGGTAGTGAATTTAAACAAGTTTAGAAATCAGAACTTTCAAACGACTGGTTCAACAAGTGAACATATAGGCTCAGATGTGTGAACCAACTGGTTTAGGTTATGAACTGACCGTTTGATTGATCAATGAGATTGTATCAAGTATTGATGTTGACATCATGTTGTGCATTAATTGAAAATTAAAAGCTAATAAAATTGTGAATAGAAAACATAGTGAACTAGTCGACTTACTTGTAAACCAATCGGTTCAGTAGTGAACTGAAAGGTTCATGGTTTGTAGGTTCTGCAAAACTCATGAAATTTTGTCTCTTCAAGTCTCGTTGATCTGGAAATTCTGACCCTGACCCTCCTATAAATAGATAGGTCGAGGATTTATAGAGACACAATAATAAGATCTCACAATTTTTGTCTTCTCACAGTTTTGGTCATGTGAGAACACAAGCAATTCTTACCTATAAAAGGGAGGGACAACATGGGAGAGACAATAAGGGAAAACAAGTTGATGCTAGAACATTTACTAGAAGGGACAACTCCTTGTCCTTTCCAAAAGAACATCAAGAGTTCACAATGGTTCCCTGGACTACAACATATGAGAGGATGACTTATTCAATCAATAGGAGGATGTTGTCAATCTCCATTCATGGTGGTCAACCAGGAAGAAGATATTAATAGTCATCTAGGTGCAACTTGAAGAAAGAAGCACACTACAACATGGATAGTCGATGGACTTTCTCCCAAACTAGGTGTATGCCTGACAACCCTCTCTCTCAGTTCATAGTTATAGACGCGATCTGCTGTCTAAGGGGAAATATGGCAGTTAAATGTTTGTTTCTACTTTCATATCCGATGCCATATTTCCCGACACCTCTTATATAACTATCTATGCCTAAGAAACTTGGAACCTCATTTTGTGTCTTGATTTGAACCCTCTCCAACTTCTTGGGGTCTACACAAACACCCTTAGCGGAGATTAAATTGACAGATTTACACCAGTGGTATATAGATCTAAAATAAAACTTATTCAATTTAAAACACATGGAAGGTTAGAGTGCAAATTACTTAAGAATATATAGAAGTTGAAATATAAAGAAAATGTTAGAAAAAATGGAAGCAATCACAAGACACAAAGATGTAGAGTGATTCCACCAAAAGATGTCACTCCACTACCTAATTGTTCCCAACCAAGATTTTCAAACTTGTATTTTATTCCTTTTCTTAATCGATGCAAAATACATAAAGCAACCAATGTCTTTTGTGGATCAAGCCAACCCTCCTTTTCTATATCAAGGAGAACTTGCATGGCGGAATAGATCACAATCAACCTCCTACTTTAGATGAAGCCTTCTAACAAGAAGTAGTTGGAAGCACCAAGAACCAACAAGGTGAGATGGACAGGAAGAATAAAATTACAACTCTTCAAAAGATTAAAATTCAATCTCCCTATCAACAAGTGATGATCAACTCTCCACAAGGAATAAGCAAAACTATATTTGTTAAGAGTATGACACTAGTATTGACTATGGAGTATATGTGAAGACAACAAATTGATATTCTAAGCTTGGAAGGATATCATGTAGATTTCTTGCTCAAGTATATCTTCTAAGTGTTCATAGGCACTCCTATATATAGGAAACCTTTTGGAATGGTATACATAGTTGTTGGAGTGTTTTGAGAAATATAAATGCTCAAGTAGCCATAAGAAGCCAAAAGACAAATTTACAGTGGCTACAAAATACATGCATATTTTGACTACAGATGGATCTTGATCGAAGAAGAGTTCGACAAAAATAATCCATGTATAAACACTATTATTGTAATATCCTCAATTTTGGAGAATATGAATTATATAAATATAAATTCATGGATTGATAAATAAATTTCCCCAATGGTATTACTGCTAGAATAATAATGTTATCCTTTATGGTATGGGTTCAGGCCATCGCCCAAAGAAGGCCCTTGATATTATTTACCATGCAAATAGGTCCTTGTAGAACAAGTTAAAGATATAAAAGGAATTTGTACACAAATAAGAGACAATGGTTTTATGATTTGTTAGAAAAATAAATATGAAATAATATGAAAGTTTCCAAAAGAAAATAAGATATGTAATGTTTTAGATAATTAAAAGAGTAATTATCTAACCATGATAGGCAATGCAAGATTTGAGGCATCAAGTAGTGTTATCTTGGTCAGAATTTTGGTATACTTGAAAACAATTATAAAAAGATGAGAATTCTAAAATTTGAGAGTAAAATGATTTTCCATGTACTGTGAGTGATTAATTTAACAAATGTTTAAAAGAGCAAGTTTGTATATGAAAGGCATCTCACTAAATCCCACAAATTAAATACGAGTTTGAAAAGTTATTGGTAAGTTTCCATGAGAGATGAATAATTTATGAGACGGATATATCAAAGAGATAAAGAATAATATAGATCCCAGGTCATATAATGTTTCCTAATAGATTTATGATCAATTATCCAACAATTACTCTCCATAATGGCTTTTTTGAATCCAAAAATATCCATTTGAGGAGATATTTAGTCAGATCCAAGATTCCATACTAGGAAACAAGTGTCGGAAAACCATTAATATTATCTACCATAGCGGTATATCAAGAATTAGATGGGAAATGGTTATTTAACATGCTTGAACAACTTTCTTATGAGGCCATCCGCCCTACCTTGCGTCTAAAAAGGAAGAATACATAGGCCTATGACCCATCCCTCTCCTTTTTCATCATCCTCCTTATGACCATAAACTCACCTAGTATCTATAAAAGGGACCATGCGAGCCCTCACGCTCAGGTAGGAAGAGACCCCATGTATCTATAGAATCCGACGATCCATGTGGGGGATCTCTGTCATCCAACTTCTCATGTCAGCAGGAGGCACACACATCACATTGACCCTGCCTGTAGTACTGGCCACCACATTAACTCCATCAATACCGTTTAGTTCCTCACCAGGACAAGCAACAAAAGCAATGAGGGAGCATGTCGATATCTTAGTACTGAAGATGATTGAGGTTCCTTTGCAAGCTCCCAGCTCCTCTTCATAGTCGATGCTTACTAGAATAGAAGTAGAGAGAATGCTGCCATGTTACCATGTAGAGAGGGAGGGAAAGATCCATCGTCTAGGACTTGCACCACAGGTCTTGTTGGAGGCGGGCTATCAGGGAGAGGGAGGGTACAACCCTAACGTTCGACATCTCAGCTGCCACAGGGGATTCATTGGAGTGGATGCAGATCAAAAGTGTCAGGGGGGATGGGGGTTTCTCATGCATACTGAAGCACTTTGTCGGGGAAGGCAACAACAAAGGACTATTCATGTTTAGTTCGGGAGCGAACCGACTTGATGAAGAAAGAAGGTTTTTTGCAGGCCGGTTTGGTTCTAGAGGTCATGCTCTCCCTAATGTGGCCTCAGCGGACCAATTCAAGGAAAAATTAAAATCTGCCACATCACCCCTATTCAAGGTGTATATGTTTATTCTTTAAAATGCCTAGAAAATGCTAGCATAATTGAAATATAACCAAATTATATATGAATTTGATTGGGAGAACGAGTAAAATCAAATTAAATACTTCTAGAACCTAATTATTTTTAGTATCAAATCGTACAATCAAATACTTGATAAGGTGGCGAATATATATATATATATATATATATATATATATATATATATATATATATATATATATATATATGTATGTATGTATATGGAAGCCCTAGATCTAATAACAAATATGATGTCTGATATTGCTGAGTATAATGATAACATAAGACAATCATGCTCATAATGATGAATAATTAGGGTTTCTAAAGGGAATAAACATATATATACAATGGATTAGGGTTTTGATCATAACATGCTATGTTGTTAATAAAAATAATTCAATACGATGTTTGTCGAGGTTTTCTTGAAGATTTACAAAATAAACTATTGGATGTTTATTTACATATGGTTCAATTATAATTCCACTATGAATATCACTTTATTGACGGTTCTTATTTGCAAGTAATTGAATGATTATATATGGTTATGTATGTGTACACTTTTGCATGCACCCTCCGCACAGAATATAGAAATATATTGATCTGCATTTTGTTTCATACAGTTTTAGGTAAATGCAACATATGAAGATATCAAGACATGATAAACCATACAAAATTACTTAAAGGTGCTAAATATAAGTAAAGGAGGATTAGCTACATACTTCTTCTTACATAGTTCTCATGTAAGAATTTCATGTAGATCCTTAGAGGAATGTCTTTCTACATTTGTAAACAATATTTTAATATTAGTGGAAATTATTTACTATTATTTGTTATTTATTTAATATGGATCCTTGGGAATATAGGTAATGACTCTCAACTTGAAGATCTTTCCTTAATTGGGGGACACTACAAGTGAGGTTGTTACATTTGGTATTAGAGCCCTGAATTTTTCAAAAAATGTTTAATAGTTTATAATTTTATGTATTTTGTATAAATATGATGGAATTATTAGGGCATTATCCAAGACGATGGCGTCTAAAAATGATCATGACCTAGGGGCTGGTAATACCTTCCTTTGCACCGTTGGTCAGCTTATAAGGATTGCCAGGATTTTGTGAATCCTGCCTAGCTAAAGTCATAAGATTTTGCATGAAATAAAATACCTTCCATTTTTCTTCTCATCTAGATTTGTCCACTTCTCATCCTCTTTCTTAATAAACCCTAAAAGATACTTCCCTCCTCATATCAAGTTTGGGTTTTTAACAAGAAATAGGACAAAGGCATCCTCCTTCTATTAATGTACAAGTAAAGTGGAGATAATGATCAAGTAAAGGGAAAAAAATATTTTATGGGTTTTTCTTTGCAAGGGTAAAACCTAGATGGATATAGGGTCAGTTTCGGAAAACCCTTAGTGGGCTAAGGGATCATAAAACCCTAAGATGTGGGGGTGGTCCCTAACTCAAATCCTAGGAAATGGGATTAGTGTGGGTGAAATAAGAAATCCTTCCCATATGAACCATAGTTAGGGTAAGAAAGGGATAAGAAAAAATATAAATGAGTTTAGGTGACCATAACTTACTCATTGCCCATAGGCTATCTCTAAAGGATTTGATGATTAAGAAATACCCCCAGTGAGTGGGTATGCTACCCCCTGTGAGTGGGTGTTCTACCCCCAACGAGTGGGTATTCTATTCAGGCCTACTGCCAACGAGTGGGTATGTAATTGAAATTACCTCCAGTGGGTGGGTATGCTACTCCCAACGAGTGCGTAAGGTAATGAAACTACCCTTAATGAGTGGGTATGTTAGTTAAGTTGCCTCCTAATGAGTGGGTAGTCTATTGGAAATACCCCACTGAGTGGGTATGTTATGGAAAGTACCCCCAAAGAGTGGGTATACCATGATGATTACCCTCAACGAGTTGGTATGTTATTGAAAATACTCCTAGCGATTGGGTATGTTATTTAAATTACCCCCAAGTGAGTGAGTATGCCATAATAATACTCCCAGTGATTGAGCATGATATTATGAATACCCCTTATGAGTGGTTATACCACAGATATTGAGAAAATACGAGTTGAGAAGTTATAGACAAAAATGCATGTTAAAAAATATAAACCCTCAATTCAACTTTTAGGGTTGGTGTCCCAACCTGGGGTTGGTCAACCCAAGAATAGGAAAATACATTTAGGGGGGAGGAAAAACCCTAAACATGTCGGGTCAGTTTGTGGCTAGAGAGCCTAACCTCATCTTGAGAGTCAAGAAGGCACCCTAGGTTAGATTCTTCCCTAGAAGAGTGATTTGACCTATCAATAAGGGATTTGGGGTAACCTTGAATAACCTAAAGCTTGAAAATATAAGTATACAAAACATAAACGCACATACATTCTTTGAATCCAAGTATGCCATCTCTGAGGGACATAAGAAAAGTCGTTGGAGAAGTGGTTGACGTTATAAGGCCAAGCCTAAAAAGGAAAGTCACCATGAGCCCAATGAAGGGACATAAAGAGAATATTATGTACCCTAAGAGATGAAGGAAATTCAGGTTGAAGAATAATATAAGAAAATAATGTGCTCAATTTTTTTAAAATGTTATGATATCTCAATAAACCCTAGACAGGGTAGACACTAAGTCAATCTTAAGGTCAACTAGGGATGATTAAAGGTACATAAGACCAATGAGATTAGGAGGTGAGCATGCCCTAAATGCATTAGACCATGAGGTCAGGAATTAGCCATTTATGTTTTTCTGAGGCCCATGGGTCAAGAGATTGACATCCTTCATGAGTTCATGAGGCCCAAGGGGTCAATGTGAGAGGCACTCCCTAAGTGCATAAGGCTCACGAGGCCAGGAGGAGAACACTCCAAAGGTACCAGTACCGCTAGATACCTTGAGGAAATGACTAAGGCTAATGTGACATGAGGTGTAAATATAAAAGATACAAGAAGTTATACAATGATGATGATAAATCTTAAACTCAAGAATGAGAAAGGCACTTGACTCCATGAAATATAAGAATATTGTTGAATTTAAAAAGTATTCATGGTTTGAAATTATTGTTGAGAATAATTCAACCAAAATGCAGAATTTTAGGATAATGTGTGGATATGTCATCTTTGCTCTTAGAATTGGATGTACATTGTAGGGTTGTAGATAAATGTTTATTTCATCTTATTATGAGTGAGGGAGATTGGGTAGACACATTTATGCTTAAATTTGACTCATAAGAATGAATACTCTACGTTGAGTGTAAGGATATGGTCTAGGGTTAGACATGTTATTGCACCCTTATAAGGAATTAAATGAACAATAGGTTGGAAACCAAGGTGAAAAGGTGATCAACAACTGAAATTGAAAAAAAAATGAAAATGTAATCACCAAGATTTGATATCATGAAAATACTAAGCATGCAGATATACCTTGAATGGAATTCAAGTATAAATCTTAGTAATATTGAGAGGAATTTTCATATCAATAAACGAGGTGAATGACATCTATGTAGGGTATCTAGCCCTAAGGTTTGAAGCTAAGTTGTGTAACCATTCAGCTTAACCTTACTAGGTGCGATGTTGGGGACAAAATTCCTTCTAAGGATGGGTGAATTTTATATCATCAATTATGGTGAAATTGAATTGTATAAATATAAAGTCATGGATTGATAAATAAATTTCCCCAGTGGTATTACTCATGGAATACTAACATTATCCTTTATGGTATTGGTTCAACCCATGGCTCAAAGAAGGCCCGTGAGACTATTTTCCTTGCAAATTGGTCCTTTTGGAACAAGTTAAAGAAATAAAAGTAATTTGTGCATAAATAAGAGATAATGACTTTATGCTTTCTTAGAAAATAGAAATATAATATCCAGTTTCCAAAATAAACTAAGATATGTGTTTTTTAGATAATCAAAAGAGTAATTATCAAATTATGAATGTAAATGCAAGATTCAAGGCATCATATAGTGTTATCTCAGTTTGACTTTTGGTATACTTGAAAATAATAATGAAAAGGAGAGAATTCTAGAATTTGAGAGAAAAATAATTTTCCAAGTAGCGTGAGTGATTAATTGAATGAAATGTTTAAAAGAGCAAGTTTGTATATGAAAGACATATAAATAAATCCCACATATAAGATATGAGTTGGGAAAGTTACTATTGAGTTTCCATGAGAGGCAGATAATTGATTTTAGGGATATATCAAAGAGATATAGAATAATCTAGATCCTAGGTCAGAAATTGTTTCCTAATAGATTTATGATCAAGTATCCAACATATATTCTCCACAATGGATATTTCCAATCCAATAATATCCTTTTGAGGAGAGATTTAGTCAAATATGAGATTACATAGTAGGAAAGAAGCATTGGAAAGTCGTTGATGTTATCTCCATAAGTGAGATATCAAGACTTGGATGGGCAATGGTTATTTAACATGCTTGAACCCACTTTTCTATGAGACCACCCCCTACCTTGCATCAAGAAAGGAAGCAGATGTACGCCTACTACCCATCCCTCTCCTTCATCATCCTCCTCCTTGTAACCCTAAAATACTAGTATCTTTAAATGGGATTGTGGGAGACCTCACCCCAAGGTAGGATGAGATCCCTAGAGTTGTAGAATTGGAGGATCCATGTGGAGGATCCTTGTCATCCAACTTCTCTCTTTAGCAGGAGGCACACATATTACGTTAAACCTACCAGCGACACTAACCACCACATTTTCTCTGTCAGAAACATTCAATTCCTCATCGCGACGAGCAATGACAATAATGAGGGAGCATGCTAATATCCTAGCACAAAAAAAGAGTGAGGTGTTTGGGAAAGCTTCCAAATCAATTTCATAGCTGGAGATTACAAACGCAGCGGTAGCAAGAACACTGCCATGTCCCTCCCCACAAACAGAGACCCACCGACAGGAAATTTCACCATAGCGGGTATTACTGGAGGCGGACTACCGGTGGGGGGGAGGGTAAGACCCTGGTGGTTCTCATCTCAGCCTCCCTAGGGGAGGCATTGGAGTGGACGTGGAGTGACAACGTTGGGAGGGAGGTGCTCGTGCATACAAAAGCACTGCGTCAGGGGAAGCAACGCTAGAGGACTCCTTGCATTTGGTTTCATAGTGAACCCGTCTGACTAAGAAAGAAGGCCTGTTAGAAGGTTGTTTTAGTTCTAGATGTCACAGTCTACCTTGTCATGCATGTCACCCCCATTCAAGATGTATATATTTATTTTATAAAATACTTAAAAAATACTAGTATTATTGAAATATAGGAAAATTATATATGAATTTGATCGAGAGACGACCACAATTCATTTAAAATACTTCCGTAACCTAATTATGTTTTGTATTCTAAAAGTAGGGCCAAATATATGATAAGGTGGGAAATATATATATATATATATATATATATATATATATATATATATATATATATATATATATATATATATATATATATATATAACCCTAGATCTAATAATCAACATGATGAATATATTGAATACCTCTATTTTGTATCATAATCTGATGTTGTTGAGTATATTGATAACCCAAGATAATCATGATCATAGTGATGAATAATTAGGGTTTCTAAAGGGAATAACCACATATATAAATGATTAAGGTTTTTATCATACCACGTTATCTTATTAATGAACATAATTGAATCTAAGTGATCATAGTACAAGGATGTAATTGATTAAATAATTAGGGTCTTCACTTAATCTTTAATATGTGATTGAATTAGTGTTTGTACCCTTATTCCTTATACTAAACCCCAATCAACCTTGAACCCAACATTACGACCTGAGTAGGGTTTAATCTGAATAAATATGGTGGTGGCACTTTAGGATATACATGCATTTAGATTTAATGTTGATTGTTTGAATCTGTAGATTGGATTGCTTGAACACACTTGGAAGTATATATTGCATAATATCTACATCACTCTAAACATGGTATGTGGTTACAATTATGACTACCTGCAACATCATTTGTCATTGTTTGTTGAGGTTTTCTCGAATATTGATGAAATAAATTGTTGGATGTTTATTTACATTCTTTTCAATTATAATACCACTATGAATATCATATAAAGTAATAATATGAAAAGAAAAGGAATGCTCTTATTTTTAAGTAGTTGAATAATTATATGTAGTTATGTACTTCTAAACTTTTTGCATTCACCTAATGTACACAATATAGAAATATATTGATTTGTGTTTTGTTTCATGTTGTTTTAGGTAAGTGCAAGATATAAAGTTATCAAGACATGATAAACCATATGAAATTACCTAAATGTGTTAAATATAAGTAAAGGAGGATTAACTAGATACTTCTTCTCATATATTTCTCATTAAAGAATTTCATGCAATTCCTTAAAGGAATATCTTTCTACTATTGTAAATAATATTTTGAAATTAATGGAATTTTTTTACTATTATTTGTTTTTTTGTTAAATCTAGATCCTTAGAAATCTATGTAATGATTTCAACCTGAAGGTCTTTCATTAGTTTGGGGATGCTAAAAATGAGGTCGTTAAAATTGTATTTTTGGAAAATCATATCAAATGATTTTTATAATGACAACTAACTATCAAAAAGACATGGTATAAGTAGATTATGGTTTAGGATAGGATTTGGTTTATTGTCACTTCTTCTTACATAATTTCTATCAAGTTGTACAAATGCACTTTTACAAAGAATACACATGGTACAACTTTACCTACAAGCATCCAAACACATATAAAATAGCTTGTTCTTTAGTGTTGGATGTTGTCTAAGTTCCTCAATCATTTGAAACACTAATTACAAAAATGTGAAATATTTGCATCGTCAAGACATGAGTGTGGTATATTCAAAAATCCAACCCCTGTTTTGATGATGAGAAATATTTCCATAAGAAAAATTATAAATTGATAATTCAGAGCTTCCTACTTTCAAACTCAAATTTAAATTTATCTTCATGGATCCTCCCATTTGTCAAAGTCAAAAAATGGTTATACTTACCAATGCTCCCCCTTAAGGAGACAATCACCCTCAACAAGATAATCATTTTGGAGAGGGAATATATATACACAACAAAAATAAGGATTTAACAATTTGAACCAAGAAGCCAATATGAACACACCAACTGAAAAGGTACATTTTATAGATAGAATCCATATTTGATCAAGGAACAATATATTTTCTAGTTAACAATGAGAGGAACTTTAAGTCCTTCATGATATAAATATCCCATTAAGAACAATACATAAAAATAATACTATGAGACAATGGTAGGGAATATAAAGTCCTATATAAAGATTATATGAAAAAAATAGTTTTCTAAAGAATATCTCAATATCAAAGCAAGGAATATGAACTCCTCCATGAAATAGAGATTGCCATAAAAAACAAAATAAGCTCAACAAAGATTCTCTAGACAAAATTTAAGGGATATTAAGCCCTTAATTGATATACAAAATCCATTAAGAATATAATCTAACAAAGATGGCAATATAAATCTGATGATATGCTTTTAATTTCTTAATGCTTAGTGCTTTTGCAATATTTCCTTTTTCTAAATTCACATGACTAATAAAACTAATTTTTTTCTAGTAGGTACCACAACAAAAAATTTGTTTGTGTCCACTGAGTTATATTCCTATCACGGTGGTCATGGTGACTAAAAGAAAAAAATCAACAAATTTACATTGTTTGAAAAGCTTGGAAACTCATATATATAGTTGACCACAATGAAAAGTGCAACATGTTTAGGCAGAATGTCAATGGACCAAATAGAAAAAGATTAGAAATATTAATTATGGAAATGCCATGAACTTATCAATTGTGGATGTATTGTTAAAAAATTTCTAGAATACATTCGATGTCTATTATAACTGCTTTGACCAAAGGATACCAAAATCCAACAATTTTGTATTATTTATAAGTATCCAAAGTCATTAATATATTGCTAACTTTAACTGTTGATCACAATGTTGTAAACCTTGAACATCTCATTTGATCAATTTTAAGAGTGGTAATATAAAGAGTGGAATATGAGCAGAATGTATAGAAAGAAAATTATATTTTATTATACCAATTAAGCAAACGCGGACATGTTGCAAAACAATTCCAAAGACCATTTAAACCTTGCCATATCAACTCTTTTGTAAACAATCCCATCTCATTAAAGATGGCCAAAGGCCCCTGGTTGACCATATTTAAAAATGACAATGAAATCTATAGTGATGGTTGATCGGAGCAAATAGAAAGGAACATAAAATGTTTTTTTTGCAAATTTTCAAACAACATTGTGGTGCCAAGTAAAGTCTGTTCAGACTTGGGCATCTCAAAATAATTATCTCTTGGAGACCATGTTTCTCTTGCTCAACAATTAATTCAACAAAGCCTTGTCATCTATGGAACAAAAATATCCATGTAATGGAATTAATAATTGTAAAGCGCTAACACAATAAATTTGTCAAGGCATAGAATTCTAATCATGATTCAAGGTAGCAAAGTTCCAACTTTATCATCTTAGATTCATCTACTTTGATCAAGTGCATGAGATAATATCACATTTGTAATATGTAAAATAAATCATTCAGACCTGAAAGGCCAAATAAACATGTAGAAAAAAATACAAAAAACAAGATAGACAAATTAAAACTTACCATTAGTATTTTGGTCAAATAATATTTCGATTGACTTGCCCCTCCATGGAGTTGTACTTCGACCAAGAGTTAGTCTTCCAACAATTTTATCCATTTTCAACCAATTTAAAACAAATAGGTAGAAAAAAATATTCATCATTTAGCTCATTTGCTTCTATGTTTAAGGAATTAAAAATATCAACCAATTTCTTTTTCTTATATTTTGCAACTTAATCTAATTTAAATTCAACAAGTTCACTTTTAGAAAGAGTTGAATAATATAAATTATTGTCATCACTTTGTTCATTATTTTTGGTGATTAGGCATTCACCTACATGATGGACATTTTCTTCTATTCTGCATTCTTCAATATTCTTTCCAAAAGATTTTGTTGTATTTATACTATAGGAAAATATAGAATTCACTTTAAAAATAGTTTCATATTTTTTTAATGTGATGTAGTTCTAATTTGTGAGTAAGAATATTAATTTTAGAACCATTAACTTGCTTAGTTCATTCATGAATTATAGATAAAATCCTCCAAATGTCATATGCAGTTTTATAAGAGGAAATATGTTTAAATTAATCAAGAGAAAGAAAGGAATATATGTAGTTTATAGCTCTAGCAATAATAATAACATTCCTTTCTATAGTCACATACCATTCCTCTTAATCCATTATTGAAGGTACTTATTTGTGGATGACTATATTCCAAAGCTCAAGGCTAAGAAATTGAATCAATAATTGCTTATTCCATTTCCAATGAGTGTAGTATGATCTATGAAAGATAGTTGTATGGTTTCCATACAATCCTTCAAGGTTGGGTTGGCCGAAGAGGTTTTACCACCATTGTGTAGACTTGTTTAAACTACTTGAAACCTTCTATGATACCAATTTACAAATCTAGAGTGGTGAATAATTCTAAAATAAAACTTACTCAATTTAAACACAAGGACAGTTGGATTGCAGCTTGCTTAAGAAATGATAGGGAAAATATAAAGCAAATTTTCTATATAATGGAAGCAACCACAAGGCACAATGATGAAGAGTGGTTCCATCAAAAGAAGTCACTCTACTACTTGATTGTTCCCAACTAGGATTTCTGAACCTATATTTTATTCCTTTTCTTAATTGATATAAAATACATAAATCAATCAGTGTCTTTTGTATCACAAGACAACCTTCCTTTTCTTGCTGAAGGAGAATTTAAACGATGGAGTAGATCACAATCATCCTCCTACCTTGGATGAAATCTTATCGCAAGAACTAACTCCAAGAAGAATTTCCACAACTTTCTCGCAAGAAGTAGTTGGAACCATGAAGAACCAACAAGGTTAACAAGAGATCATCATCATCATCATCTAAGCCTCAATCCCAACTATGTTGGGGTCGGCTACATGGATCCTTCATTTCCATTCAGCTCTATCATGGGCCATATTCTGATTGAGATGTAGAGATTCAAAATCTCTCTTTATAAGCTCATCCAATGTTAATTTAGGCCTTCCTCTTCTTCTATTTATAGTGTTTGGCTCAATAGCATTACTTCGTATAGGCACACTAGTAGGTCTGCGTTGCACATGTCCATACTATCTGAGTCGGCCCTCACGCAAGTTGTCCTCAATGCTTGCCACCCCCACTTTATTCCTGATATAGTCATTTCTCAAACGATCTTTTCTTGTCTTCCCACACATCCATCTCAACATACACATTTCAGCCACGTTCATCTTGTTGAGACCTTGTTTCTTCACCGCCCAACATTCACTCCCATAGAGCATGGCTGGTCGTATAGTTGTTCTATAAAACTTACTTTTTAACCTGAGAGGGATCTTCTGATCGCATAAAACTCCAGTTGCACTCCTCCATTTCAACCATCCTGCAGTGATCCGGTGACAAACATCATTTTGGACATCCCCGTCCATTTGAATAATAGAACCTAAGTAATGAAATTTGTCACATTTTGGTATATCTACTCCGTCCAACTTGGCTCCATCATTCACACTGTGGGATTGGCTGAAATTGCAATGCATATACTCAATTTTTCTCCTGCTAATCATCAATCCGTTTGATTCCAATGCCTTTCTCCAACATTCAACTTTATCATTCAATCCATCTTTTGTTTCGTCAATCAAAACAATATCATCAGAAAATAACATACACCAAGGAATATCATCCTGAACATTCTTTGTTAACTCATCCATAACCAGAACGAATAGATATGGGCTGAGTGTGGATCCTTGGTGTACCCCAACTGTAATAGGAAAAGTTGGTGTCTCTCCTCCAGGAGTCTTGACACTTGCAGTAGAGCTATCATACATGTCTTTGATCAAGTCAATGTATTGGATAGGCACACCCTTTTTCTTCAAAACCATCCATAACACTTCTCTGGGTACTCGATCATAAGCCTTCTCTAGATCGATAAACACCATATGAAGATCTCTTTTGCTTTGTCTATACTTCTCCATAAGACTCCTTATCAGAAAAATAGCATCAGTTGTTGATCTTCCAGGCATGAAACCAAATTGGTTGTTTGATACATGCGTTATAGATCTTAACCTCTGCTAAATAATCCTCTCCCAAAGCTTCATCGTGTGACTCATCATCTTGATACCTCTATAGTTTGTACAACTCTGAACGTCACCTTTGTTCTTGTAGATTGGGACTATAATACTATTTCTCCACTCATCCGACATCTTCTTAGTCTTCATGATCTTGTTAAAGAAATTTGTTAACCATGTAACTCCCTCATCCCCCATACTCTTTCATACATCAATGGGAATATTGTCTGGTCCGCATGCCTTTCTCATTTTCATCTTTTTCAAAGCATTCTTGACCTCACATGGTGAAACTCATTGTGTGTAAATGATATCTCTTGTATTCATGTCACACGAGTCGCTAACATTATATGCAGTATCTCCATTGAAAAGCTTATGGAAGTAATTTCTCCACTGGTTTTTGATATCATCGTCCTTCACCAATACTCTACCATCTTCATTCTTTATGCATTTTACTTGACTCAAGTCTCTTCCTTTCCTTTCTCTTATACGAGCCATTTTATATATATATTTTCCCCTTCTCTAGTGTCCAACTTCTTATACATATCAATAAAGTATCTAGACCTTGCCTCTCAAACCACCTTTTTAGCTTCTTTCTTTGCTTGCTTGTATCTTTGGAACGTTGCATCATCTCCAGATTTGGGCAAGCTCCTATAGATCTCCCTTTTCAGTTTAATAGCCTTTTGTATTTCATCATTCCACCACCAAGTCTCCTTCTGTGGAGGTCCACAACCTTTAGACTCCCCCAAAACCTCTTTGGAAATTTTTGTTATGTAGGAGCTCATGTTATGCCACATAGTGTTAACATCAGACTCCAAGTTCCAAGTTACCTCCTTGATGAGTTTATCATGAAAAGTCAATTTCTTTTCTCCGTTAAGATTCCACCACTTGATCCTGCTATCTTGGTTTCCGTTATGTTTGCCTTTATTGATCTTCATGTTAATATCTAAAACTACCAACCTATGTTGGGTTGTGAGATCTTTGCCAGGAATCACTTTACAATCCTTGCATATGTTACGATCCACCCGCCTTGTAAGGAGGTAATCAATTTGGCTACATTTGTGCCCACTCTTGAAAGTAATCTTATGAGATTATCTTTTCTTGAAATGGGTGTTTGCCAAAATCATATCATATGCAACTGCAAAATCTAATATTCTCTCTCCTTCTCCGTTCCTGTTGCCATATCCAAAACCACCATGAAATCTCTCAAATCCAACATTACCACTCCCCACATGGCCATTTAAATCACTCCCAATAATAATCTTCTCCTCGATCGGTATTCCTTGCATCAATTCATCCATGTCATCCCAAAAATCCTTCTTCGCATCCTCGCTAAGGCCAACTTGGGGGGCATAAGAGCTAATAATGTTAAAAATATTTCCCGCAAGAACAACCTTGATGTCATCCCAAAAATCCTTCTTCGCATCCTCGCAACCAAGGTACACCTCCTTTTCTGGGAACCCATCACTAAGAACTCCATAGTTAAGGTTAACAAGAGATAAAGAACGGAATTAAAATTCTACAAAATGTTACAATTCATATCTCCTATGAACAAGTGATCATTAATACTTCATAAGGAATAAACAAGGATATATTTGATGGTGTAGGACACTAGTATTGAGTTCTAGATTAGATATGAAGATGGAAAAGTTATACTCTAAGATTTGAAGGATATGATGTAGATTTCTTTCTCAAGTTTATCTTCTAAGTGTTTATGGGAACTCCTATATATAGAAAACACTTGTGAATGGTCAATATAGCTATTGGGAGTGTTTTGATCAAGATAAATGCTAAACTAGATGTTCGAAGTCAAAAGAAAGGTTTACAACAACTAGAAATATAAATGCAGATTTTGAATGTGGACAGATCTCGGTCGAAGAAGAGTTTGACCAAAGTATTCCATATAAAACACTATTATACTTTTCGAAAAACACTATTATATTTTAGTAAAAGCATATCAAATGATATTTTTAAGGATACCTAACTATCCTAGAGACTTGTTAAAAGTGTATAATACTACTTATAATAGGATTTGTTGGCTCATCACTTGTTCTTGCACCATTCCAAGCAAGTTGTACAAAGTGCAATTGTACAAAGAATATACATGGTACAACTTGAGGAAACACATATACAATATCATGTTCTTTATTGTTGGATGTTGTCTAAGTTCCTTGATCATTTGAAACACTTAATACACATGTTAGTGACACAAATGATAAATATTTGCATCATCAAAATATGAGTGTGGTGTATTCACAAAGCCAACATACATGACCCAGAAAAGACACCTCAGTCAACCTACACTTGCACTTATTGAAGATAGCATACAACCTATGCTTATTAACAACCCCAACTCATAGAGAAGATGTTGTTCATGTCGTTGACCGTCCCTAGAGTATATCAAGATATCATCTATGAACACCACCATGAACTGGTCAAGGTACAGTCTGAACACACTATTCATCAGGTCCATGAACATTATCGGTGCATTGGTTATTTCAAACAGAACAAACTCCTAATGACCATAGCTAGTCCTAAAAGAAATTTCATGTATGTCATGTGCCTTGATCCTCAACCGATGATATCCTGAACTCAACTCTACCATGGAAAATACTGTAGCACCTCTCAAGAGGTCAAATATTTCACCTATCCTTGGCAACGTGTACTTGTTTTCCACTTTGACTTTATTTATCTATCAATAGTCTATGCAAACACTCATACAACCATTAGTCTTCTTAACAAACAACACTATGACACCCTAAGGGGAAGTTTTCATCCGTATAAATACCTTCTCCAACAACTCCTATTACTACTTCTTCAACTCCTTTATCTCATGTAGAGTTATCTTATAAGTTGCTTACGCTATGGGTTGCATACCATGAACTAGATTAATTTCAAAACCAATCTGTCTCAGGGTTTGAACACCTAGGAACTCATTGGGAAAAATATCCACAAAATCACACACCATAGGTACATCCTAGATACTACAACTCCTCACCTTAGTATCCACCACATGTCCAAGAAAGATTCACATCCCTATCTCATCAACTTCTCTTCTATCACAGGATAACACCAAAAATGTAGAAAGAACATTCTTGTCTCATTTGAAAGTACAAGAGATATCACCATCACAAAACTTTTCATATTTGAAAGAAGAATCTAAAAACCTGAAATTTGTCTAAGGTATAAATACCTAAAATCACATCAAACCCATGCATATCAAGTGGAATGAAATCCAATTGAATGTTGCCCCCTAAGAAATAAAGAACTTAAGATGGATACAATTATCAAAACATGACGAAACAAATTAAAGGGGTTTCTATCATATCAACTACATACAGGAAAATTAAAACTATGTATCACCTCACTAGTGATAAATGAATGTGTCACACCTGGGTAAACCAAACTAGATACAAAGGTAGATGTAGATTAGTCAGAATGAAAAAGTTTCAACAGACTATGATTCACAGGTTGACTACTCCTTCTAGATTACTCATGTCATAAAATCTAGTCATTGCATGTTTTCATCCTCAACCTCTACTTAATGTTACTGAAGACCCTACTTCTGATTTTAGGCCATGTCATCTCTTTTCATCACTACTATACTATCAATGTTCAGAGCCAAGTTGTTTTTCCTCAACTACTGTGCAACCTCTTAATTTCACATAGCACAAGACTATTTCACATTTTCAACCTGGCCACACTGGAAGCTTGTTCTTGTGTCATATTGTGGCCTAGACAGCCCTATCCCACATACTGATCAAGAACTATTCACCACATATAGTGGAAAACTACGACCTCTCCCCTTGCTAGGATACCACTGCTACTGTACTTGAGTCATTGGCTCAGAAAATGTTGATCATTGATGTAGCTATCGATTCTGTTGGAAAGAAAATTGTGTCTTCTTAGAACTACCTAACTTTTGCCCCTAAAATTGGGCTGACTTCTTTCCTATACTAGCTTCTCAGTGTTCCACAGTTCTCCTCTTTATCCTTGTGGCAGACTCCACAAAGGTAGAAAACTTCTCACGAAACTCCAAGGTTGAAATCATTTGTGCCAACTCAGCATTCAAGACCTTCTCAAACCTTCTAGTCCTCTCTTTCTCTATGTCATCCAAGTGAGGACATAATCTCAACAAATCCATAAACTTTGCCTCTTAGTCATTCACAGACCATGATCCATCGTGTAATCACTCAAACTGAGCCATCTTATTATCCAAATACGTCTCAGATAAGTAACATGTGACGAAATCTTGATGAAACTCTTCCCAACCTATCACCTCAACTGGTGTCTTCCCCTCATCTATGGCCTACTAGTGGCTATTACTAGCCTTTATAAGGTATAGCACATGCTTCACCTTATCCTCCTTAGATATATTTAGGATCTTGAACAACTTTTACAAGTTCATGAACCACATATCTACATCTATTGGGTCTGATGTGCCCTGATACTCGGTCACACCAGTCTTCTTCAACCTTTTAAAGGTCTTTCACAAACCCTGGGATTTAGAATTTTGGATAGGTGAAGGCACCTAGTTCGTCAAATACATGATCGTCGCCATTAGGTATCCCAATACTAATTGAAAGGCTAGAATAACTATGGTTGTTGGGTCAAATGGTGACATGATGGGCTATTTTGGTCTCATCTAACTCTTCCTTCTTGTACCTATCTCCTGTCACCACCTTCATGCGCCATATAACTACTCTTAGCATGCCTTCACATTTTCCAACAATATCTGCATAACCATGACACATGGTTAGATATTTTGGATACATAAGAAAAAACATAATAACCTAAGTCCTACGTCCCTATAGACTTAGCAAACTTAAAACTATGACATCACCAAAGTTGGCGACCCACCACGCTAAAATTAGATTACTCAAAATGAAAACATCTATCAAACACTATTTAAGAATATTATCAAATTGATACAAAACTATAATTGAATAAAACTTCCAAACATTTCTAAGGAAACATTTACACAAAGGTCCAACTTCACATATATTCATAGAGGGTATCCTTACATAAGTTTAGTGGCCTCAACTACACCTATATACAAAAGGTGTTTCTCAATACTTACAACATTTAAATTTTTCATGATATATAACAAAATATTCTAGTCGATATACATCATATACAAATAACCACTTCCTGACCAGAGAGTACATGGATGATTCTAGGACACTACACAACCACACAAACCTCTCAAGCTCTATTGATCTCCAAATTGAGCCTCCTCGCAACCACAGTTCTGATTATGATTGGGATCACCTAAGAAGGAGTGGAAACCCATGTGTGATACCCATGTCCTAGTGATATGCTATAGCCTCTAATAACATTTATCACTTACAATTAGGATATGAAATTAAATCAGTTTAAAGGTTAGGAAACTAAGCAGTGTATATATATAATGATCAAGCATGATTGAAGTTTTGTAACTACACATGGGAAGATATGAATTGCATATAATTCTAACAAGAAAATCATAAAAATGTTTATCATCTAGTGTGATAAGTCTGACCATAGTAGCTCGGGTGGTAAGAGCTTGGTAAGTCCCCATGATGGACCCAGGTTCGAACCTCACTGAAAACACTTTGCGAACGACAATTTATGCTTATTTGGCACGTGAGGGGGTGATCTGACCACACCCTCTCATTTTCTGAGAGTTTACCATGTCGAGCTCACCCAGGGTGGGTTCTTTTGATCACCAAAAAAATGATTTTCCAAAGATAACCCAACAAGTATACTACACCGTTGAATTGTTGATTTTTTAAGTCTTGGGTGGTTTGAAACGTACATTCAAACAACTAGATGACCATTTTCATGTCCCAATAATCCCTATATAAGTTCCAAGATGACCATATTTCTAAATATCCCTCCCCCCTTGGCTAGTACGAGTGACAACCATAGTGGCACATCAAGCCAACTAGTAGCACAGTTGTAACATACCCGACTCTGGATACCTTACTCATCCCTCCTCATTACTTAAAAATAACTGCCATTTCATTAGAAATACTTCATCAAAATAATATATATCATATTTCTCAAAAAGAAAATTTAATACTTTAATATTAATTTGAGCTAGTTTTCATAAATACTCTATAAATAAAGAGTCTAAAAATAAAAGATTCATAATAAGAAAAACATCATTTATATACTAATATACCAAATAATAACTTTGACTCTATAAATCTAATTTGAGTACGAGATAAAAGAAAATGTATTAATATGAAAATTAATGTCATTAATGACTATGAAAGAGTAAGTACATTAATCAAAGACATGGAATATACTTTATGAAATATAATAGAAGATGTTTTCTGAAGGTCAATTTGTGGTCAAAATCAGATTTCTCATGTTGTAATTACCCTAACCCCAATTTTCAAGGCAATTTAATGTTAATTACTCCCATAATTTCATTTAGAGAAAAATAAATTAATAAACTTAAGTTCTAATTAATTAAAATCATTTCGAATCATTAAGTTCCTATGTCTATTTCATATTAATTGTGTAATGCATGTTTAAATTGTGTTATTGTTCATCATCCTTGAATGCAACCTACCCATAACCAGTGGCAACTTCCCCCTTCACTCTCCTCTTACCATCCCATATTTCCCAACTCACCTTCTATTTCTTGTTCTCTCATCTACCCTAGACTCCTAGTAACACTACCCATTTCTCTCTTCTCTATTTCCTTCTATATATCCTTTACTTCTGGTCATCGTAGCACCAAAATACACATCCCCAACGATGCCTCAGATGTTCCATTTTTCTAGCTAGATGGGAGAGTGATGGGGGAAGCTCAGGAGGAGAATATAAAGGCTCTTCCATATACAAATTGGCTTGCAACCAAGTACACATTAACCCTTTTTGTTGCAGGTCTTAATTTATAAAATTTTATTCTACGTGTTCAATCTCATTTTAGTTCAAACATTTCCCTTATCCCTTACTTATGTTGTGTGAGGGTGACCTAAATCTAAGACCCAACAACATGCCTCTCAACCTTGTTATTTCCTAGTTACTATTGTAAAATCCATAATCTGATATTTTCTTTTGCCTACTTTTGTTTCTTCTTTGGTTGGATCTTCATCTCTGTAACAATCATGACAACATATTGCTTTGGAGATCCTTATCGCCTCTAGCCATGAATAGGGCTTGCTGAGATAGGATGAACGTTGGGAAGGTTCTGACAACAATGTTTTCGAAGAAGATCTTGACCTTCATCGATTGAGGTGGAATGATTTTGTCAACCCTCCTCCTCTCCAACCATGGTCGAGAGTAAAGGCCTATGGTTCCCTAGACACCTCAGGTCCTGAGATACCTAAAAGACTTGAAGAGAAAGATTATGACACCACTAGATCACAAACACAGGAGTGGATGATACCACCATGTGAGGACTTGTTCTTTAGATTTTCTTTGTATCATGTTTATCCGTCTCTCATGTTGTTTTCAAGTCTTACAAGTATTTTCATATAAGTTGGATTAGTTCTCAGCAATATTGTGGGGTTTTTACATTTATAAAAGACAGGTAAGCCTTTAAATGCTCTGACCTCATGATGTATGATGTGTAAGGGTAATCCAAACTATCCTAATGGGTTTTTCTTACGATCTTAAAAAATTAATGGAACTTTCAAAGTTAATAACTAAATATTTCCTTTCTAAAAGAAAACATAATATAATTTAATGGAATAGTTTTTAGAACCTCATTTTTAGTTTTGTGTAAGGTTACATTTAGGGTAAATGAACTTACTAGGATAAATGATAAATCAATACTCATATCTTGCATTTAGGTTTTGAAAAGTATAGAACCTGACCTTAAGGCTACTATTGAAAAAGTAGGCCAAAATTGAGGTATGTGCATTTTCTCTATCTAATTGGGCACATTCACGGATTGTAGGATTGAAAGTTGTTCTCCAACTTTCTACTTTCACTTGGGTAGCACTGATGTGTGACTAGGCACCGCTCTTTGCTTGTGAAGTCATAAGTGTTATGGACTTTCACTGCCAACGTGAAATGGACCTGCAGGGTCACACACATAGGATTTAACCTAGAAGAGGAGTTTTGTCCACAAGAAATGTTTAGATTGATTACTAAAGGAGTTTAGTAGTTCAATTAAACACTCAATTGATTGATAGCTCAATATCATAATGTTCAAGGTGTTGGACATATTGATTGGAGTATCGTATTTTGATTGAAATCGCAATTGACTGATTCTGCACAACCTGCACTCCCAACTGATCGGTTCAAGTGTTGAACCGGTCGGCTGAGGTTGCTAAACCGGTCGGCTCAAGTGTTGAACCGATCGGCTTAGGTCCAGGGTGAAACGACCGGTTCAAGTGTTGAACCGATCGGTTCAATTGGTGCAACCGAGCAACTTGGGAAAGTCAGGTCGGTGAGAATTTTCCTTTCATTTCAATTGCCCAATTTGATTGGGAATATGATTGGTATTCAATACCAATAAGAAACAAAAGAAGGAAAGTCAATCGGGAACCAACCTGGAACCCCAACCGACCAGTTTAGGAGTGAACTGATCGGTTCAAGGGTCCCAAATGATCGGTTTAGGAGTGAACCGATCGGTTCAGGTCCCCAACCGATCGGTTCACTTGTGAACCGATTGGTTCAGGCTATAAGTTTGTTGCTTTTGTGGAAAATCTCGAACCCTTCTACTCCTATTTTTAGTCCCGCATTGCCTGGGATAGAGAACCTTATCCCATGACCCTCCTATATATATAGGGATATTGGGGGCTTCTCAAAGAACAACTCAGTGCAATCAGTTGCTCTGCAAAGTTGTCGTTCTCTCTGGTTTTGGTAACCAAGAGAGAACCCGAGCAAGTGCTTCCCGCAAAGGGAGGTGCAACAAGGGAAGGACAATTGTAGTTGCAACTGGCAGCAAGAGAGTGTGTTGGTGACTAGTACGTCAACAGGAGGGTGCGACTCCTTCCACTTCCTTTTGGGACAAGGAGTGTGGAGTTCCAGGTGGTCCATGTGGACTACTTCAGAGGCGGGAGGTTTCTGCCGCTCAGGAGGACAACTGTCATCTGACAGTCCGGGCAGATAAGGAGTCTTCAGTCCCTGTGCGACCAGGAGCTGCACAGACACCGTCCAAGACCGGAGGTGAAGACCGTGCAAGGCGCGAGGTATTGTCGCCGAGCAAGCCTCGAGACAAGGTATGATTCCACAAACCATCCATTTCCTAATATATAGACGTTGACGCATTTCCTTGTTCCGGGTTTGGGGAGAATTTTTGTTTCGGCTGCCTTCTCTTCCTCCCTTAAAACCCAATAGTGGCATCAGAGCCACGTCAACTGTTCTATATTTTAGGAATATCGATATGATCGATTTTGGTTTGTCACCTTTATTTATTGCATACGATGCAAATAATATTGGCTTTATGCATGTCCAATCCTAAATCCACAAATCCCAAATTACATATATGAAATGTATTATTAATATACTCGATACGCGTTGCCCTTAAATGAGTTTTGTGGTGGATGTATAGCGTGGTTATGGCCAATAAACCCTATCTGTGATTGGTTGTGTGTGGTTGCTTGCATCTCGGTCTGCGCACCGATCTTCCTTCTCCTATTCCTGATGTAACGCAAAATAATTCGAGATTCTTTCCTACCTTTTCTCCCCCGAATGTAACTCGGGGTTTCCCTTTTATGCTATGTGGTATTAGGATATATTTTATTTCCTGTTATGTCTAATAACCTCCTATTTTAGTAGTTTATCTTAGTCTTTTTCTTTAGTTTTCCTTACTCTTTCTACTTTTATATTGTACTTAAACCTAATTTTACCCCTTTTTGTAAAAACATCATCAAACTAACTTTTCCTTTTATAATTGCAGAAAAAGCACAAAAAAATAACAAAAGAACAAACCAGCCCAAGGGTCGAGTAGATCCAAACGGTCCCAAGACCGCATGGAGTTCAAACGGTCCCGAGACCGCATGAAGCCAAACGGTCCCAAGACCGCATGGAGTTCAAACGGTCCTGAGACCGCATGAAGCCAAACGATCCCAAGACCGCATGGAGTTCAAACGGTCCCGAGACCGCATGAAGCCAAACGGTCCCAAGACCGCATGGAGTTCAAACGGTCCCGAGACCGCATGAAGCCAAACGGTCCTGAGACCGCATGAAGCCAAACGGTCCCAAGACCGCATGGAGTTCAAACGGTCCCGAGACCGCATGAAGCCAAATGGTCCCAAGACCGCATGGAGTTCAAACGGTCCCGAGACCGCATGAAGCCAAACGGTCCCAAGACCGCATGGAGTTCAAACGGTCCCGAGACCGCATGAAGCCAAACGGTCCCAAGACCGCATAGAGTTCAAACGGTCCCGAGACCGCATGAAGCCAAACGGTCCCAAGACCGCATGGAGTTCAAACGGTCCCGAGACCGCATGAAGCCAAACGGTCCCAAGACCGCATGGAGTTCAAATGGTCCCGAGACCGCATGAAGCCAAACGGTCCCAAGACTGCATGAAGCTCAAACGGTCTCAAGACCGTTTGACGCCAAACGGTCCCAAGACCGTTTGACGCCAAACGATCTCAAGACCGTTTGACGCCGAACGATCTCAAGACCGTTTGACGCCAAACGGTCCCAAGACCGTTTGACGCCAAACGATCTCAAGACCGTTTGACGCCAAACGGTCCCAAGACCGTTTGAGCCCAAACGGTCTCCAAACCGTTTGGATCTCACTCAAAGCCTATAAATAAGACCTCAGGGCCGTTCATGGGGGAGTCAAGACGTCCAGAGGTTGTCTCTCCACTACCAGAACAACTCCATCCATCACTCGAGGCTGCCGGTCTGAGACTCACGTCCATTGCAAGCTACTTTCTCTCTCATCAACAAGGAAGGTGAGAGGAGAAGATCCGTCATCAAGCAAGCTACAAGGGGTGGAGATCGTTGCTCTCTCCACCAAGGGTTCAACCTTCTCTCCTCAGTGGAGATGATGTTCTTTCTATCTCTTCTTGCCTCCTTCTTTGTTGCTCCCTCTATGAGGAGCGAGTAGTTCCATCCACTGGGGCGCGGGGACTAGCCCCGCTGCCCATGTTTTGTATTTTGTACTGTAAAAAAGATGTTATCATTTCGTTTTAATACTAAATCGTTTCACACATGCTTGAATGATGGCCACGTTCTTGTATGCATTTATTGTCTTTCGTTGTGGTTTGTCTACGACCGCTATCGAGGCTTGAATACCGATTTAGTGTTGGTTTCTGGTGTGTGTATCCACCACGCATCCGTTTCGGCATCTAGAAGTGTATCTCAAAGAGTGGAGTAAACTCACTATCATTTGGCACACTCCCATCTGTATGGAAGAGACCTTTGGTAAGTCGAGGAACACACTTTGCGAGGGGAATGATGTAAAGCATGTGACCATTTGTTCGGGAATGGCTGGCGTTGCATCATTCCCGCACTTCTCGTAGCTAGGTTATCCGAATAGGAGACTAGGCCTACAAGGACGCTATTCGATTTGGTAATTATCGCTCGCTTGTTAGTTTTAGATGCACGTTTCTTGAGGTTGAGTAAGATTCTCTCTTCGGAGACTACATCCTTCAGTGACGCGTAGTGATGTACCGCATGAGAGTTACTTAACCCTTGGAGGATGAGATGCATTGCCCTTTTCTTATATGGGCATTGGTCTTGTGGAACATCGAAGGGTGCAATGCATCGCTCTTGTCTTATGTGGGCATCGGTCTTGTGGAACACCCTTGGATGCAACGCATCGCTCTTGTCTTATAAGGCATCGGTCTTGTGGAAACATCCATGCATCTAGCTTATAAGTCTTGCTTAGTACATATACAATGCATGTGTAGCGGTGGTAAATACCTGCTTAACCCCAGTGATTCATCATCATTTGTTAACTCTTAAGATTTACTTGCTTTATTTACTTTCTTGCTTACTTTCTTTGTACTTAGTTTAAAACAACCAAATCAAACCTTCGATCTAAATATCAATCTTTAAGTTGTTAAGTAAAGGCTAAACGTTTTCCATCTTGACTTCGTCAAGACCGTTGTCCCGAGGATTCGACCCTTAACTATACTACGATAAGACTTCCACATGTCTTAGCACATGTGGGTGGAGTTCTTACCATAGTACTAGCAAGGCTAAACTTAGAGACTCATCATCTCTAGGATTTTTAGTGGTGTTGCATAAAATAAAAACTTCCATCAAAAATTGGCGCCGTTGCCGGGGACAACGGAACTTTTTAGTTTTTACTTACCAATTTCTTGGTTGATTAGGATTTTACACTTTTTCTTAATAACCAATCCAATATTTCTTGATCTTTTTCATTTCCTTCCATTTTTCCTAACTTGAGATTTTCCTTCTACTCAGGTAGAAAACGTGTATGCAACCCCCGCATAGCATCGGATTCTCCCCTGAACCAGAATACAATTCTGAGGTAGAAAGAAGTTTTCACCGAAGGAATAGACTTAACCGCCAAAGAGCCAGACAGATGGCCGAAGAGCAACGCCTTATTGCAGAAAGAGTCAACGCCGCCATAGCAGCACAACGAGCACAACTCATTGCTGACACTCGTGCTCAGGTGCAAGCTGAGATCCGAGCTGAGGAACAAGCCCGCATCCAAGCAGAGCAGGCTGCTGCTCAACTTGCGTTAAGAAACAAGCAACTTCGGGACTATGCAGTCCCAAAGAATTATGAAGATGATCATCCTGTCCGACCACCGATTATCAACATACCACACTTTGAAATTCGGTCGCAATGGATCCAGATCATGCAAGGCATCTCTTTCTCCGGAGCACACGGAGATGATTGCATGGATCACCTTAAGAGGTTCAAGTCACTCTGCCGACTTGTACCCCAAGCAGGCATCGCAATGGAAGCAATCATGTTACACCTTTTCCACTTCACCCTATCTGGAAGAGCACTAAGCTGGTACAACGCTTTGGATAGACACCCTATCATCACTACCTGGACTCCCTTAGAAGAGAAGTTTCTTGAGAAGTTCTTCCCACCTTCCCTAACCTATGAGATCAGGGGACAGATTAATCACTTTTCCCAATTACCTGGAGAAACACTTTCTGAAGCTTGGGAAAGATTCAAAGAACTCCTGAGAAAGTGTCCTCACCATGGCATTTCTCAAAATCAACTAATAGAAACATTCTACAGAGGAGTAAGTGATGATATCAAGCAATTCCTAGATTCCTCATCTGGAGGAAACTTTATGAGAAAGAACTACGAAGACGCCTGGAATATAGTTACGTTGGGGGCCGAGAACCAATCCAATTGGGGAAGGTCATCTAACCAACCCAAAGGCGTTCTCAAGGTTTACAAAGAAGAAGAATCTATGGAACTCAAAGCCATTGCTGAGGCTTTGAAGACTATTGCTAACAAGCAACAAGCCCTCGAAACTTCTTTCGGGGAATATGATAAGAAGAAAAGCTCCCAGGTTCAACAAGTTAAGGCAGCTACTGGAACTTGTGAAGCCTGTCATGCATCCGATCATCCCACATTATCATGTGGATTGTTGTACAATGTCATGATGGATTTACAACCACCTATGCCGCAATATGAACCCATCATCGAGCATCCCGAAGACCAAATGCCAGAGCAAGTCAACTCCATACATTCAATACCTGGCCAAATGTATTACAACCCAGATAAACCAAGGAACCATCCTGGTTTCCAATACGGGAATCCTGCAGGGACTGCCAACCCACAGCAACAGGCACAAGGTGGATCTTTCAACAGACAACCACTGGGACTCCAGAATAACTTCAGTCAAGGGAATTACAGACAAGGTTTTCAAAGACCTAACTATCCCAGGAATCCTTTTTACCAATACACTCATTCAGGACTGCACCCTCAGTTGCACCAACCCCAGTTGAAGCAGCCACAGCAACCCCAGTTGCAGCAGCCCCTGCAGCCACAGTTAACCGCACCTCTGCAACAACCAGAAGACGAACTATCTTTGATAAAGCAAATGCTTCAGTCTCAGCAAACTATGCTAGCTAGCCAGCAAGCCCAACAAAGGGCAGTTGAAACCCAGCTAGCTCAGATTGCTGCACAGTTGAAGTCTTCAGCCGGCATTTCTGATAGGCAGCCTGAACCAAATGGGCAAAATGAACACGAACAGCTGAACGCCATCACCACAAGGTCGGGACGCATTCTGCCTGAACCCATCAAGATCACTCTAGATGATGATGATGTGCCCATTCTTTTGACGAAAGAGATCTCACAACAAGAGATTGGGAAATCTCCCGAAGACACCGAGGACAAAAACAAAGAGTATGTACAAACAGAACCCAAGGTCCCGCAATTCAAACCAAGGATTCCATATCCAGGCAGACTGCAAGAAACAAAAATGGATGCCAGGTTTCAGAAATTCAAGGAAGCAATGAAGAAACTTTATATCGATATCCCACTCCTCGACGCTCTATCCGAAGTACCAGCATGGGCAAGGTATCTTAAAACTTTGCTATCACGTAAGTATATCACCAAAGAGCAGGAAACCGTCAAGCTTGCCCAAACCACCTCTGACATCATCTTGAACAAACTGCCCAAAAAGAAGAAGGACCCAGGTTCTTTCGGAATCCAATGTTGCATTGGAAACGCATCCACAAAGAAAGGATTAGCTGACCCCGGGGCTAGTATATCCATTATGCCTTTCTCAATGTGCCAACGCCTCGGTTTCACAGATCTGCTACCTACAGCAATGACTATTCAACTTGCTGACTCCACCATAACCGCACCTTTGGGAATCATTGAAGACGTTCCAGTAAGAATAGGCAAGGATGCTTACGTTCCATGTGATTTTGTCATCATGGATATTAAAGAGGACTTGAGATATCCGATCATTTTCGGCAGGCCTTTCCTAGCTACAGCCAGAGCACTAATCGATGTCGAAGCCGGAACCATCATCCTTAGGCTCGGAAAGGAAGCCATTCAATTCCGTGTCCTTGACAGCATGAAAGGCCCTAACATTCAAGAAGAAGTCTTTCTTTTAGACGCAATCCAACAAATGTCGCAACTAGAAATCTCCGAGCCAATCGACGAACTTGAAAATGCTCTTATCAATCCCGAAGTCGAGTTCTCTGCAAATGAACTAGTCCAGCAATGCATCCAATATCTAGAAAAGGTAGAAGAAGCGCCAAAGGCTACCTTTGAAGAGCTTAAAGCCATAACGACTATTGAAGCAGCAGAACCACCAAAAACCCCTGAATTGAAGACCTTACCTACAGGGCTCAAATATGTTTTCCTGGATAAGGAAGAGCTATGCCCAGTTATTATCAGCTCCACCCTCACCGAAGACCAAGAAGTCAGACTTCTAGACAAACTAAGGAAATACAAAAAGGTCATCGGTTATAAAATAACCGACCTCACAGGCATAAATCCGGCTCTGTGTATGCACAAGCTTCCTATGGTTGAAGAATTTAAACCCACTCGCGAACATCAAAGAAAACTGAACCCAAATTTAAAAGAGGTAGTCCGTTTGGAAGTCCTCAAACTGCTTAAAGCTGGTATGATCTACCCTATCTCCGACTCTCAGTGGGTTAGTCCAGTTCAAGTTGTCCCAAAGAAAGGGGGCACTACTGTAGTGATCAACGGTAAAAATGAGCTCGTACCTACTAGGACTGTAACGGGGTGGAGAATGTGCATCGATTATAGGAAATTGAATAAAGCTACAAGGAAAGACCACTACCCTCTACCCTTTCTAGACGAAGTCCTGGAGCGCTTGGCCCACCAAAAATATTTTTGTTATCTCGATGGTTATTCTGGGTTCTACCAAATACCCATACATCCAGAGGACCAAGAAAAAACCACCTTCACTTGTCCCTTCGGGACATATGCTTTTAGAAGAATGCCATTCGGGCTATGTAACGCTCCTGCTACTTTCCAACGCTGCATGTCCGCCATTTTCGCCGGATTAACTGAATCTATTATGGAAGTCTTTATGGATGACTTCTCTGTTTATGGAGAGTCTTTCGATAACTGTCTAAATAATCTCGAACAAGTCCTGCAACGTTGCAAGGAAACAAACCTTATCCTGAACTGGGAAAAATGCCATTTCATGGTAACAGAGGGTATCGTCCTCGGACATAGAGTAAGTGATAGAGGAATCGAGGTCGACAAAGCAAAGATTGATGTCATCTCGAAGTTGTCACCTCCGAAGGACATAAGAGGAGTTCGAGCTTTCCTAGGTCATGCCGGGTTTTACAGAAGGTTCATCAAAGATTTCTCAAAAATAGCTAAACCCATGACCCAACTCCTGACAAAAGATGCCGAGTTTATTTTTGACCAGGAATGTATGCAAAGTTTCTCCACCCTTAAAGAAGCACTAATTTCCGCACCTATTCTAAGGGCTCCAGACTGGTCGCAACCCTTTGAAATTATGTGTGACGCAAGTGACTATGCCATAGGGGCCGTTTTAGGACAACGAATCGACAAGAAACCCTATGTCATCTACTATGCGTCCAAAACGCTTGATGAAGCACAAAGAAACTACACGACCACGGAAAAATAGTTCCTAGCTATCATCTACGCCTTCGAAAAATTCCGCTCTTACCTGATCGGCTCTAAGGTAATTGTCTACACTGACCATTCTGCTATCAGACATTTGATTCAGAAACAGGATGCCAAACCCAGGCTCATCCGCTGGGTATTGATGCTTCAAGAATTCGATCTAGAAATCAAAGATAAAAGTGGCGTAGAGAACGTTGTCGCCGATCACCTCAGTAGAATCGAGGTTGAAGACAAAGATAAAATCCCTATCAAGGACTCTCTTCCTGATGATCAACTTATGAAAGCCACTCATAATTTCCCTTGGTTTGCAGACATCGTCAATTATCTGGCCACAGGGATCATTCACCCGTCTGCTTCTTATCAAGATAAAAGGAAATTCCTTCATGACGTAAAACGTTATCATTGGGATGAACCCTACTTGTTCTACCTCTGTGCCGACGGACTTTTTCGTCGATGCCTTCCAGAAGAAGAAATAACATCGGTTTTGGAACACTGCCACTCCGGACCCACGGGGGGGCACATGGGCGCCAAGAAAACTGCCATAAAAGTTCTACAATCTGGTTTCTTTTGGCCCACCATATCAAAAGACTCACATAATTTTGTCAAATCCTGTGATAAATGCCAATTTTCGGGCAACATATCAAAAAGAGATGAAATGCCTCTTATCATGTGGCAGGAAATTGAGCTGTTTGATGTATGGGGGGTAGACTACATGGGACCTTTCCCCTCATCATATGGTTTCTCGTACATTTTGGTCGCTGTGGATTACGTCTCGAAGTGGGTCGAAGCTGTACCCACTGCATCTAATGACTCCAAACATGTTGTCAAATTGTTCAAAGATACCATCTTTCCAAGATTTGGAGTCCCAAGAACGGTCATATCTGATGGCGGAACCCATTTTCTGGAACGAAGTTTCGAAGCATTACTAAGAAGATATGGAGTCCATCACAAAGTTGCCACACCTTACCACCCGCAAACTAGTGGCCAAGTGGAAGTATCCAATAGACAGATAAAAGCGATTCTTGAAAAAACAGTGAACAAAAATCGCACTGATTGGTCCACCAAACTTTCTGACGCCCTCTGGGCATATCGTACGGCTTACAAAACACCAATTGGAACAACTCCGTTCCGCTTGGTGTACGGTAAATCATGTCATCTTCCAGTAGAACTGGAACATAAAGCCTGGTGGGCCATCAAGCAACTAAACTTCGACCTTAAAAGTGCAGGAGAGAACAGACAACTTCAACTACAGGAGCTAGAAGAACTCCGCATGACAGCATATCACAGTGCCAGAATCTATAAAGAGCAAACGAAAATGTGGCACGATGGACATCTTAGGAGAAAAGATATCACCGTTGGTGACAAAGTGCTCTTATTCAATTCCAAGCTCAAATTATTCCCCGGAAAGCTTCGAACAAGATGGTCCGGACCCTTCACTATAAAACATATCTACCCAACTGGAGCTGCCATTATCATCAACAACAACGGAGGAGAACGAACGGTCAACGGACACCGTTTAAAAAGATATTACACTCAGGAAGACAAAACACATCAACAAACCCTCGATGTCAGAAACGCTACGCCCACAATTTCGTCGAGCCAGTGACGTAAAACCAAGGCGCTTCTTGGGAGGCAACCCAAGACCTGAGTATCAATTTCTCCAATTTTCTAGTTTTATTCTCTCTTAATTTTGTTTTGCTTCTTTAAGTTCTTTCATTACTAAATCTAAAAATACAAAAAAAAATATACAAATATTTTTATGCTCCAAACGGTCTTAAAACCGTTTGAGACCAAACGGTCCTCAAACCGTTTGGGACCAAACGGTCTTGAAACCGTTTGGGACCAAACGGTCTTGAAACCGTTTGGGACCAAACGGTCCTCAAACCGTTTGGGACCAAACGGTCTTGAAACCGTTTGGGACCAAACGGTCCTCAAACCATTTGGGACTAAACGGTCTTGCAACCGTTTGGAACCAAACGGTCCTCAAACCGTTTGGGACCAAACGGTCTTGAAACCGTTTGGAACCAAACGGTCTTGAAACCGTTTGGAACCAAACGGTCCTCAAACCGTTTGGGACTAAACGGTCTTGAAACCGTTTGGAACCAAACGGTCCTCAAACCGTTTGGGACTAAACGGTCTTGAAACCGTTTGGGACCAAACGGTCCTCAAACCGTTTGGAATACGATAAGTCACCGCTATAAATACAGACCCCGCATCTCCATCTTCCTCTCTTTGAATCTTCGCACTCTACAGTCTTTTCGTGCACAGAACTCCACCTTTTTGCTTCTGTGCCTCCGCGCAAGCTTCTCAATCCACCTCCCACAAGTTTGTCCGGCGACCCCAAGCACGCTGCTCACTCCGCGCCACCTTCGCAGTCGTCGTTAAATGATGTTCTTCGTTGCCGTGCCGTTCTGTCGCCACTATTGTGCCAGTCGCCGTTTCCTCCACCCACCTTCAAACCCTCGCCCCGTTCCACCTTCGCCCCGTTCCACCTCCCCCCCCGCGCCGGCGACCTGCGGCTCCTTGCTTTCCAAGCGGTCCTCCAACCGTTTGAGACTAAACGGTCCTCAAACCGTTTGGAACCAAACGGTCTTCAAACCATTTGGGACCAAACGGTCCTCAAACCGTTTGGAACCAAACGGTCCTCCAACCGCTTGGAACCAAACGGTTTAGACACCGTTTAGGAACTTTTGTGTAATCAAGCAGCACATATCGCAGTGCACTCATTTGCAATTTTGTCTTGATATTGTCTAGCAGATTCGTTGCTAGAATTGCATATTTCGTCTACAATATCAAGACACAATTGCAAAGGAATGCACTGCGACATCCATAAAGCTCCTAAGTCAGCGCTACAAGGCACCCCAATTCGCATCCACTCTACTCCAATCTCCAGGGGTTACCGCAATTTTGGCTTAACTCGCAGCCCTTGTACAAATGACTTCTCAACCTATCACTTTCCCACTCTGAGGACAGAGTGTGTGATGAGTTAGGGGGGGGTCATCAGACAAGGGCTAGGTATCAATCTCTATACACCCTTTTCCTTAAAATAAGTCACCTCAACTAACTCTAGAATCATGTTAGTCTCTACAAGTATTTAGCAATTAGACATCAAATGGCGATTTATCAACCCCCATCCACTATGGATCCTATATTTTTGCTCCATTTCTTTATCTGACTCTCCATAGGTCAAAATCAGGGCAGAAATAAGCCGAGATCTCAAGGATGAGAGGGAAATCAGGCAACTTCCAAGTCAAAAAGCTCTGCAAGTGGACCACAAACCAAATAAGTGCATGCTGAAAAACTTTAAGAACAACTTTCCTCTCTTCAAAATAAAAGAGGCTTGGCTGCCCAAAATAAATCCTCATCCCAAAACCCAAGCCTGTGAGTTTTTGAATAAAAGCCAGAGAGACGAATAAAATCATGAGAGTTGTGCCACGAATAAGGACCTATATAAAGAACTGATAAAGGGTTCACCCGGCCGGCACATTCCGCTGCCCTCACAAAGGCAGATGCGTCGCGTCCGGTAGTGAAACCCTAAAAGTTCCAAGTATATGAAAAGGCTAATAAAGGACTTGCCCGGCCGGTACATTCAGCTGCCCTCATAAAGGCAGATGTGTGGTGTCCGGTAGTGAGATCCTAAAAAGCATAGACAGCCCCTCCCCCACTCGAAGGGGAGTTACACTTCAAAGCCTTTAGCCAACCCTCATACCCTCTCTAGCTTCCAATAGGTTTCCAGAGAGGTATAAAGTTGATTAGAGTCAACAGCATGCACAAAATAAATGTGGTCCCAAGGCAAACTTTGAGATACGGAAAAACCTGAAATCCAAGCAACTCTCGAAATCCAAAAGGATCAAGGCATGCAATAAGCCTAGATACGACCCCTGGGGAACTCAGGTCAAGAATTGAAGCAAGAGTACGGAAATTTTAATTAAGATCGCCGTGCCATTTCATGCCTCAGCTCTATCTAACTTGAGGACAAGCTAGACTCTAAGTTAGGGGGGGTGATAACCTCCTATTTTAGTAGTTTATCTTAGTCTTTTTCTTTAGTTTTCCTTACTCTTTCTACTTTTATATTGTACTTAAACCTAATTTTACCCCTTTTTGTAAAAACATCATCAAACTAACTTTTCCTTTTATAATTGCAGAAAAAGCACAAAAAAATAACAAAAGAACAAACCAGCCCAAGGGTCGAGTAGATCCAAACGGTCCCAAGACCGCATGGAGTTCAAACGGTCCCGAGACCGCATGAAGCCAAACGGTCCCAAGACCGCATGGAGTTCAAACGGTCCCGAGACCGCATGAAGCCAAACGATCCCAAGACCGCATGGAGTTCAAACGGTCCCGAGACCGCATGAAGCCAAACGGTCCCAAGACCGCATGGAGTTCAAACGGTCCCGAGACCGCATGAAGCCAAACGGTCCCGAGACCGCATGAAGCCAAACGGTCCCAAGACCGCATGGAGTTCAAACGGTCCCGAGACCGCATGAAGCCAAACGGTCCCAAGACCGCATGGAGTTCAAACGGTCCCGAGACCGCATGAAGCCAAACGGTCCCAAGACCGCATGGAGTTCAAACGGTCCCGAGACCGCATGAAGCCAAACGGTCCCAAGACCGCATAGAGTTCAAACGGTCCCGAGACCGCATGAAGCCAAACGGTCCCAAGACCGCATGGAGTTCAAACGGTCCCGAGACCGCATGAAGCCAAACGGTCCCAAGACCGCATGGAGTTCAAACGGTCCCGAGACCGCATGAAGCCAAACGGTCCCAAGACCGCATGAAGCTCAAACGGTCTCAAGACCGTTTGACGCCAAACGGTCCCAAGACCGTTTGACGCCAAACGATCTCAAGACCGTTTGACGCCGAACGATCTCAAGACCGTTTGACGCCAAACGGTCCCAAGACCGTTTGACGCCAAACGATCTCAAGACCGTTTGACGCCAAATGGTCCCAAGACCGTTTGAGCCCAAACGGTCTCCAAACCGTTTGGATCTCACTCAAAGCCTATAAATAAGACCTCAGGGCCGTTCATGGGGGAGTCAAGACGTCCAGAGGCTGTCTCTCCACTACCAGAACAACTCCATCCATCACTCGAGGCTGCCGGTCTGAGACTCACGTCCATTGCAAGCTACTTTCTCTCTCATCAACAAGGAAGGTGAGAGGAGAAGATCCGTCATCAAGCAAGCTACAAGGGGTGGAGATCGTTGCTCTCTCCACCAAGGGTTCAACCTTCTCTCCTCAGTGGAGATGATGTTCTTTCTATCTCTTCTTGCCTCCTTCTTTGTTGCTCCCTCTATGAGGAGCGAGTAGTTCCATCCACTGGGGCGCGGGGACTAGCCCCGCTGCCCATGTTTTGTATTTTATACTGTAAAAAAGATGTTATCATTTCGTTTTAATACTAAATCGTTTCACACATGCTTGAATGATGGCCACGTTCTTGTATGCATTTATTGTCTTTCGTTGTGGTTTGTCTACGACCGCTATCGAGGCTTGAATACCGATTTAGTGTTGGTTTCTGGTGTGTGTATCCACCACGCATCCGTTTCGGCATCTAGAAGTGTATCTCAAAGAGTGGAGTAAACTCACTATCATTTGGCACACTCCCATCTGTATGGAAGAGACCTTTGGTAAGTCGAGGAACACACTTTGCGAGGGGAATGATGTAAAGCATGTGACCATTTGTTCGGGAATGGCTGGCGTTGCATCATTCCCGCACTTCTCGTAGCTAGGTTATCCGAATAGGAGACTAGGCCTACAAGGACGCTATTCGATTTGGTAATTATCGCTCGCTTGTTAGTTTTAGATGCACGTTTCTTGAGGTTGAGTAAGATTCTCTCTTCGGAGACTACATCCTTCAGTGACGCGTAGTGATGTACCGCATGAGAGTTACTTAACCCTTGGAGGATGAGATGCATTGCCCTTTTCTTATATGGGCATTGGTCTTGTGGAACATCGAAGGGTGCAATGCATCGCTCTTGTCTTATGTGGGCATCGGTCTTGTGGAACACCCTTGGATACAACGCATCGCTCTTGTCTTATAAGGCATCGGTCTTGTGGAAACATCCATGCATCTAGCTTATAAGTCTTGCTTAGTACATATACAATGCATGTGTAGCGGTGGTAAATACCTGCTTAACCCCAGTGATTCATCATCATTTGTTAACTCTTAAGATTTACTTGCTTTATTTACTTTCTTGCTTACTTTCTTTGTACTTAGTTTAAAACAACCAAATCAAACCTTCGATCTAAATATAAATCTTTAAGTTGTTAAGTAAAGGCTAAACGTTTTCCATCTTGACTTCGTCAAGACCGTTGTCCCGAGGATTCGACCCTTAACTATACTACGATAAGACTTCCACATGTCTTAGCACATGTGGGTGGAGTTCTTACCATAGTACTAGCAAGGCTAAACTTAGAGACTCATCATCTCTAGGATTTTTAGTGGTGTTGCATAAAATAAAAACTTCCATCAATGTCAAAGAACGGCGGACATCAAGACGATAGCCCAGACGATCGCTTCAAGGCATGAATCGATTAGTTGACGTTCCAGACGATCGGTTCAAGGAGTGAACCGATTGATTGATGACCGGTTCGAGTAGCAAGATGAGAGGGTGGCGGCCATGATGAGATGCACGACGACCAGGTGAACCGATCAGTTGGAGGAGCCAACCGATCGGCTGGTGGCACCCAGACGACCGGGCCGGACCGAGCAAGACGTTCATGTGATGAATTGATCTACTCCAAAGGCAAAGCACAAAAGTTCATCTTGTACAGGTTGCATGTGATGTAGACCTAGATGACCGTGATTCCTCTTGGCTCGAGGAATCACATTAGGATGGCCATAATCATCGCTTTTTATCGTTTGTGCATGTTTTCTGTGGGATATAGCATGTATATGATATGTACTATGTATTGTGGTGATTGGATATGTATATGTATATAAAAACCAAATCCCTCATTAAATATTCAGTTTTAGATGCCTTCCAAATGTGACACACGTGAAAAGCTTGATCGACCAAGTGTGGGCACGCCCTAGCGTGGTGCATCGTCTATCTCGTGGAAGCGTGAAGGATGAATGTGTGGGTCTGCCCTAGCAGGGTGCATATTCATCGTGTTTGCTTTGGGTTGGACTTAACAAGGTGATCTAGATGGGATCTAGTACCTTGAGGCATGGAGATAATCATGGCAAGGAGTTGCATATAACATCTTATCAAGAGTTGCATATGATGCAATTGGCAAAAGTTGCCTACCTGAGAGATCTATGTTGTGGGTGACAGCCCTAGCTGGTCCATGGCTTAGAGGATTTCATGATCTTGCCCACTAGAAGGTTGTACACTGCAATCTTCTGAATTGATGGTGAGGGCTATCAATTTGAAGTAAAATAGTGGGAGCGATAATTAATTAAAGGCCTAATTTTATCGTCAACTTTTCAAATCAATCAAATAAGTCAAAAGGAGTTTTGGACTAAAATTGCATATTTCCTTTTATAGTACAAATGACGACAAACAACAATCACTTCTCGTTGCGATCGGTCCTTGAAAAGGACAAGCTTAATGGGACAAACTTCCATGACTGGTATCGAACATTGAGAATTGTTCTCACTCAAGAGCGTAAGCTCTATGTCCTGGATAATCCAATTCCAGAGGAACCCGCTCCTAATGCACCAAAGGCAGAAAGGGATGCTTATAAGAAACATGTTGATGATACCATTGATGCAAAGTGCTTGATGTTATGTTCAATGAACCATGAGTTGTAGAGACAGCATGAGAACATGGGTGTCATAGAGATGATTCAACATCTTAGGAACATGTATGAAGATCAGGCACGGCAAGAGAGATACAATGTTTCTAGGGTGTTGTTCAAGTGCGTCATGACTGAAGGAGATCCAGTTGGTCCTCACACACTCAAGATGATTGGGTACATGGAGAACCTACAGAGACTGGGATTTCCACTGAGCCAAGAGTTGGCTACTGACGTGATACTGCAATCATTGCCAGAATCATATAGTCAGTTTGTGATGAACTACAACATGAACAACTTTGATAGGCCATTGTCACAGTTGTTGGGCATGTTGAGGACAGACGAGATACAGATGAAGAAGGACAAGCCTAAGCCTGTGATGGTGATCACAAGCAAGAAAGGCAAGTCCAAGCGCAAGGGCAAGGGCAAAGCTAAGAAAGGTTCTGAAGCTAGCCAGGAGTCCAAGCCATCTTCAGCTCTCAAGGCCAAGGGAGGCCTGACCAAGAAAGGAAATTGCCACCATTGTCAAAGTCCAGGACATTGGAAAAGGAATTGTCCTCTCTATCTGGAAGAACAAAAGAAGAAGGAGGCGACCGAAGTCTCGACTTAAAGGTGTCATGAAAGTAAACTTGTAACACTTTTTGAGGTATTTGATACCAAGATGTAAAGTGTAAAGCACTCAAAAATGGGGCAAGTGTTGCCTTCATAGATAGGAGTACTTTAGTTTATTTTCAGCCTATAAGGCATGTAATACAGTTATGAACTGCTATTTCATATTTGCCAAAAGATAGAAACACTTTATTTTGCATATTGTATGACAATGATGGCAATTAATAAAGTTGAGTTTTCAATCTTAAAGATATGATCTTTGTGGCAATGCCTTATTTATCTTGTGGTATTTGATATGCATAAGATAAGATGATACCTAAAGGGTTATAGATAACTCAAACAATCAAATTAGCATCAATCATGAGAAATTCATTTCTATTTTCCATATGATGGATAAATTTAGACTCTTTTGGTTAGAGAACCAATAAGAGACATGAATATCTTGGACATGATTAATCAATCTTCACTATAGGTAGTGGGAGAATGATTATCCTATTAGGTATAATACATGTGATGTATTTACATACCTATTGGAACAAATGCTAATACTTCAATTGGTGTTTAGAGAAATACCAATATGAATATCTCGAAGTGTTCAAGATTATCATATATGAAGTACAAATTTGGTAAAGTGTTAATTCTTGACATGATCAATGAATGAAATACTTGGACCAAATGTTTGAGATCCTTATGAGTGATTATGATAGTGTATCATAGTGAACTCATGATTAAGGCATGATGATGTCTAAATCAAGAAGGAATCATACTCTAAGGAGTTAGAGAATGATTATCAAATAACTGAATTCTTCTAAATAAAAGAATACCCCACACTAATAAAGGACATTGAGAATCACAAGGAGTTGTGAGTTCTTAAAACCTTAACAGAGACACCTCAATTATCTATGTGATGAGTTGTTCATGTGATGAGTCAACTTTCTAGATGAATATGAGGAACCGAATTTTGAGTTATGGTTTATGACCATTTCATCCTAAATGACATCCATGTGAACTACAAGGTATGACCTTGATGGTAGCACTCATTGGATGAAATCCATAAGTGCAAATGAGTCTTAAGTGTTAAGACACATGGATAACATTTTGAGAAGGATGATGCTTGTTGATTACAACTTAATGACTAAGACATTTGGCATATGGATACTAAAACCGCATTCCTATGAGGAATAAAACAAGGATGTCTACGTGACACAACCTAAAAGGTTTATGAATCCACTAATGCAAATGAAGTCTATCAGTTACAATGGACTAATCAATGTGATTGATTCAGTACAAGCAACTCAAGAATTGGATCTTTACTTTGATGATATAGTCAAAACGTTTGACTGGTATGTCAAAGATAAAGAAGGGATCTGTGATTTAGTGGGAGCGTATTCACATTCCACATGTTAATGTGAAATGGAATAGTTCTGAAATGGAAATCCAAAAGTGGAAATTATCTTTAAGAAAGACAGAGATGTTTCCTATGTGATATGAATAGAGATCTATAGAGATAGTTCTTGAAAAATCTCTTGACCTTAAAAGAGAGAGCATACATTGGCAATCTATACTGAAGTGTTCAGTATGCAGTGGGAGAAAACTTGTCCATGCTATATGGAGTTAGTATCCCAAGGCCAAGTGTCCAATTCTTATGAAGAATGGGAACACTAAGAATAGATATGGATCTATCATGTATGTAATCATCCCATTATCTTGCATGTATGGACATGGCAAGAATAAAATGCATTCATCATCTTGTATGTACGACATGACAATATGATGTGCTCATCCTGATAACTCGCATGTGGGACATGATGAGTGGATTTCTGTCTGCTTCCAGTAAGGGTTACTGGAATACCATGAGAACTTGATAAGTACTTGGGAAGTACTAGTTTTATGGAGATAAGGAAGAGTTCAATGTAAAGAGTTACATTGATGTGAACTTCCAAAGGATAGAAAATTAATCGCAATATATATATAAAATATATATAAAAGTGAAAGTTTGTTGATAATTGGAAATGTTCCAATAAAACCATTTAAAAGGAAATGCCGAGTATCTATGTGTTAGAGAACAACAATGGATACTATATGGATCTAGAAGTTCATGGGATGAACTTATAGATATTCCGCTCATTGATGACAAGTCTGGAATCCTTGATCATGCAATGTGGCTAAAGGTTAGCAAAGGAATACTAGATCGCATATTACGGAAACTCCATCTCATACGTGTGACGTACAGTGAAGAGATGAGAGACATACAATTTAAACTGACTTTGGCAAGGTGTTGCCATTACTCACTATGTTGGCACTAGAGCACAGTAACATGTGGGACATGTTTGAAGATCACTATGAATATGATTCAATGGTGATTGGCTCACAGTGCAAGTGGGAGTCTGTTGGTATGTATGCCCTGAGAGACAATCATGGGATGATTGGTGGGATACATTGAGATTGATTTGATAAACATCAAAGGCAAGCTTCCAATTCTTTCTGGTTCAATCATTTGAGATAGTGATAGAACAGATTGAATGTCTAGAGAATGACAATACTCAATGACGTATGCCTTCAGGTTCATGACCTGAACGATGAGATCATACGGATGCTAAGAGTTTGTACATTCTTGTTATGTCCCTAGTCAGATGTCATTGTGGAAGGTAGATAGATAGCAATGACACACAAGACTAGATTGTGGTGTTGGTTGATGACATAATCTCATTAGTCATGATATAGAGATATCAAACCAAACACATAGGTACTTGTTAGAGAACAAGTGTACCAGACAGACCCACCGTGAGTTTGACACATGGAACTATGACATGGTAGTCACAGTCAGTACTCATAGTGATGGTGGTGAGTGTGATTCTTAGACCTAAAATCACTACACTAAACACATGTCGTTGGGCACACTTTGACATCATCAAACGCAGTCCTGAAACATGGGTTGTTATAAAGGTGATGATTGGGTGGCTTTGACACATGGGGCTTTTGAGGGGTGAGTGATAGATATGGGATTTATCCCTCCTGAGGGAGTTTGGTATCCATGGCCACTTGATGAGTAGGATTGAGAAAGGCGTGCACGCATGTGTGAATAAGTATGTGATATTGATGTCATACATATCTCTTCCAATCTACTCTGTGATCAAGAAAGTGAATGAACGTTGACAGGATGACTATTCCATGCCTGGAGTTCATTCGGGATATCAGTGACAAAGGAATTATACATTCACTGTAACACCATTCACGGATTGCAGGATTGAAAGTTGTTCTCCAACTTTCTACTTTCACTTGGGTAGCACTGATGTGTGACTAGGCACCACTCTTTGCTTGTGAAGTCATAAGTGTTATGGACTTTCACTGCCAACGTGAAATGGACCTCCAGGGTCACACACATAGGATTTAACCTGGAAGAGGAGTTTTGTCCACAAGCAATGTTTAGATTGATTACTAAAGGAGTTTAGTAGTTCAATTAAACACTCAATTGATTGATAGCTCAATATCATAATGTTCAAGGTGTTGGACATATTGATCGGAGTATTGGATTGATTGAAATCGCAATTGATTGATTTTGCACAACCTGCACTCCCAACCGATCGGTTCAAGTGTTGAACCGGTCGGCTGAGGTTGCTGAACCGGTCGACTCAAGTGTTGAACCGATCGGCTCAGGTCCAGGGTGAAACGACCGGTTCAAGAGTTGAGCTGATCAGTTCAACTGGTGCAATCGAGCAACTTGGGAAAGTTAGGTCGGTGAGAATTTTCCTTTCGTTTCAATTGCCCAATTTGATTGGGAATATGATTGGTTTTCGATACCATTTAGAAACAAAAGAAGGAAAGTCAATCGGGAACCAACCTGGAACCCCAACCGACCAGTTCAGGAGTGAACCGATCAGTTCAAGGGTCCCAAATGATCGGTTCAGGAGTGAACCGATCGGTTCAAGTCCCCAACCAACCGGTTCACTTGTGAACCGATCGGTTCAGGCTGCGAGTTTGTTGCTTTTGTGGAAAATCTCGAACCCTTCTACTCCTGTTTTTAGTCCCGCATTGCCCGGGATAGAGAACCCTGTCCCATGACCCTCCTATATATATAGGGGTATTGGGGGCTTCTAAAAGAACAACTTAGTGTAATCATTTTCTCTGCAAAGTTGTCGTTCTCTCTGGTTTTGGTAACCAAGAGAGAGCCCGAGCAAGTGCTTCCCGCAAAGGGAGGTGCAGCAAGGGAAGGACAACTACAGTTGCAACTGGCAGTAGGAGAGTGTGTTGGCGACTAGTATGTCAACAGGAGGGTGTGACTCCTTCCACTTCCTTGTGGGACAAGGAGTGTGGAGTTCCAGGTGGTCCGTGTGGACTACTTTAGAGGCGGGAGGTTTCTGCCGCTCAGGAGGACAACTGTCATCTGACAGTCCGGTGAGATCAGGAGTCTTCAGTCCCGGTGCAACCAGGAGCTGCAGAGACACCGTCCAAGACCGGAGGTGAAGACCGTGCAAGGCGTGAGGTATTGTCGCCAAGCAAGCCTCGGGACAAGGTATGATTCCACAAACCATCCCTTTCCTAATATATAGACGTTGACGTGTTTCCTTGTTCCGGGTTTGGGGATAATTTTTGTTTCCGCTGCCTTCTCTGCCTCCCTTAAAACCCAACAACTATACCTATAATACTCTAAATGTTATTTATATTCACATACTTAGTGTTTTCTTACTCATATTCTTGTTTTCCTTTTTATTAGGTGATATTCCCTCTCCACCCAGAACCTGAGAAAATTTGGTGGACTCAGTACTTGTGGATCTAGAAATTAGAAGACCAAGATTTAGAACAACCTTGCCAAAGAACCTCTTGAAATGCCTAGGTGGCCCTCCACATCCTCTTTATGTAGTTTATACTTTCATTTAGATTTCTCTTTGTCCATCGTGGACTAGTAAATTGAACAAATAATCTATTTGTAAGCTTTTTAAGTTATTTTTTGCTTTAAATTCTCAACTTTTCTTTATTTTCCATATTGTTTTGAATAATACTATGCTCCCCTTTCTTTTGTTATGGAGAATATATTTTGCAGTTGTATATGTTATTTCAAAAGTAAGGAGTGGTCTCATTGCTAGGACCCACTCCTTACAATATGGTATAAGAGTTGTGGCAGTTGGAAACTATCTATATCATGATTAACTAAATATGGTTTTCTCATAGTTATTCCTCTCTTTGAGGAAAGTAATTCTATTTGGGGATATGTGTTCTTAATCTACCCGAGTGACCCTTTTGGGTACTTTATGTAGAGAAATATGATGATAGAGATGGAAGTGGAAAAAAAAATCTTACCATATTCCCGTAACTAGCAGATCACACCAATATCTCTAAACAAGAACGGATGTGCACGGCATATACCTGATCTGGAGCAAGTCCAATGAAAATCCTTGCAGTGTTGTGCTTCTTTCAAAAGAAGAACACAAACGGTCATCAAGGCAGCCTCTTGGTGTAGCACCACGGATGCCAGTTGATGGTGTTCTCCTTGCATGATGGTGATGGCCTCCGCTCCTCTATGTATTCCATGTGGATCATTAGGAACTCCATGACATTCTTCTAGAACCAATTAGAAGGAGTTATTCCTTTGTGTTGTCAATGTTCTAGCGTTGACTTTTCTTCCCTTTGGCTATCTCTCTCTTTTATGGGTAATATGCATCTGGATTTCATGTTACCACAACTTTTAGATAAGGAGACTTATCCTAAGACCTTGGCCATCCCCCTTTATATAGGAGTGGATGGAATAGGGTTTCCACAAACTCGGGGACACGACTGGAAGAATTTCATGAAATTTTGGCTGATGTGAATCATGAGTCAATCAAATGACACGCTAGTAGGTTGACTAGAACATCCATTTGGACCAGTGGAATATTTCCTATTCACAAACATACAAACTTTCAATGTGATGATTAATGAACATCATGATGCTAGCATCAATTTCTTGATCTAGTCTTACTAATCATCCAGTCGGTCAACTAAACTTCCCAGTCAGTCAATTAGACACTCCTTTTATTTGAATGGCATTCCAAGTCAGTTGACTGGATACTCCAGTTAGTTAACCGATACTAGTAATTTGATTACCTAAACACATTAGTAGCCAAGTTAATCCATATTCATGAGTAAACTCCTTTTCATGGTGCATCCTATGTGTGTGACCCTATATGTCCCAAATTAGATTGGTAGTGAATGTCCATAACTAAATTATGACATCACAAGAGAGGTATCTAGCATAATATCATTGCTGCCCAAGTAATTGGAAAGTTGGTGAACAACTTCAACCTACATCAATGATCAGTTTTACCATGATTTTATAGTTCCTTTTTTGTTGAAATCTAGATTGAATGTGAGGCATTGAATCGTCATCCTCTTAATACTCAATCTAGGTTTCTTGAACCAAGTGATCTCTATATTTCATATCGACTCGCATGAGCATGGCCATGCATTTCTCAGTCTTTCTTATCAATTGTCCAGGATATCATCTTTGATTGGAGGGACAAATACCATCTACATCACTCATAGTCAACCTCCTTGTGTCACAATATACTCGAGCACCTCCTTTATAACAACCCTTATTCAACATCACGTTGGATGGTGTCAAAGTTCATCAAACAACATGTGAAGAGTGTAGTGACTATAGGTATAAGAACTAGAGTCACCACTATCACATTGAGAGAGATTTTGACTACCATTTAATGGTTCCATATATCACTCTCAAGGTGGGTATGTCCAATACACTATTCTCTAACAAGTACATATGTGTTTGGCTTGATATCATATATCATGACTAATGATATTATATCATCAAAAAACGCACATTTTAGTCTTATGTATAATTGTCATCTACTTTGCATCCATAATAATATCTGAATAGGGAAATAATAAGAATGTATGTACTCATATCATACATATGATCTCATTGTTCAGGTCGTCAACTTGAAGACATATGTCATCATGTAACATCATTCTTCAGACATCTATTATGTTATATCATTATCTCATAAATAAAAAATAGAATAGACAAAATTTCCTTTTTTATTTATCAAATAAATCAAGCTATGCCTCATTACAATCATAATATGACTTTCTCTTTGGGCATACATACCAAAAGACTCCCACTTACAATTAGATCCAATCACTCATGAATCTTATCGCAAGTGATCTAACATGACATGCTTTTTTTGTGAAAGTGCTTTTGTCAGTGGGTCACTAATATTGCTTTTAGTTGACACTCTACAAATCTTCACATCTCCTCATTGTACTATCTCTTGTATGCAATTGAAGCACCAAAGTATATGCTTGGAATGATCATGCGATCTAGGTTCTGTAGCATGTGCAATAGTTACATTGTTGTCACAGTATAACTCTATTGCAGTGCTAATGCTCAGAACCAGTCCAAGTTTGCTGATGAACTTCTTGATCCAAACAATTTCCTTTGATGCACTTGAGGTATCAATGCCCTTAGCTTCCTTTGTGGAATCAAAAATTGTTTCTTTCTTGGAATTTTTCCAAATTAGAGCTCTGTTGTTAAGACAAAACACAAATCCATATAGCGATCGATTATCATCTTTGTCAATTTAGAAGGTTGTATCAGTGTAACCCTTTATACAAAAATCTTCCTCACCACCATAAAAAAGGAATTGATCCTTAGTCCTTCTCAAGTACTTAAGGATGTTCCTTAAGGTAGTCCAGTGACTCTCACCGGTATCTGACTAACCTATTTTCATGCTCAAACCATACGAGACATTGTGACAAGTGCATAAGATTACATAGATGATATATCCAATTGTGAATGTATATACCATATCATATATGTATATAGGGATTATGGTGTTTAATCGGATATGCACATTAGCCAGTTAAAGTATTCACATCGCATGAAATATATAAATGGTGAAAAACTAAAATATGATCATATCAATTAATCCTAAAACATAGTCTGTTGATGTGGCTCTGACACCACTGTTGGGTTTTGTGGGACAGAACAGGCAGCGGAAAAATAAATTTTATCTAACCACAAACCCTCAACCAACAGATTGCATCAACAACTATGAAATAGGAAGGATGGTTTAATGAGATATACCTAGTCATGAGGCTTGCTCAGCAACAATACCTCAGAACTAGTGCGGCCTTCAACCACCTAGTCTTCGACTACGTCTGTGCAACTCCGGGTCTTGACCCAGACTGTGGTCGAACGTCATCCTCCTGAGCGACAGAAACCTTCTGCCTCTATAGATAGTCCACACAGATCATCGGGAACTCTAGTCATTCTAGTTGAACAGACTAGAAGGAGTTGTCCCCTTCTATCGGCTTACTAGTCACCGACACACTCTCCCACCACCAGTTGTTGTTCTGTACTTGTCTTTCCCTCGTTGTGCCTCCTCCCTATTCAGGAGGCACTTTCTCAGGCTCTCTTGGTTACCAAAACCAGAGAGGACAAAAACTTTGTAGAGCAACTAATGTTCTGAGTTGTGTGTTCTGAGAATCACCTTATACCCTTCTATTTATATTAAAGGGTAGGGTCAGGGTTCCCAACATGTGTGGGAGTAGAAGAGTCTGGATTTTCCACAAACTATTTGCACTACGACAGGAAAATCGGTCAGTCCATAACTGAACCGGTCGACTAGTCAAGTGAGACGATTAGTTCACCCATTTAACTAGTCCATTCAGTTCCCAGAATTGCCTTCAATTGACTTTCCTATTTCATTTCAAATTAATGCGAAGATTAATTCTTTTTCCAATCGAATCAGACTTGTGAAATGGGAAAATTTTCTCACCAACTGGGAAACCCAACACTTGCTTGGTTGGTCCATATGAGCTGATCAGTTCACTAGAGTGAACCGGCCATCTCACTGACCATGAGTTGATCGATTCACCCAGTGAATCGATCGATTGGTGGTTCGTGTTGTGCAGAACTCGGTCAATTCAGTTCTCAATCAATCTGACACCCTAATCAGTTGGTTCAATACTTGAACTTGATGATTCTGAGTCAAGTTTAATGATTGAATGTTTGATTGAGTACTTAAACCCTTTAGTAATCAATCTAAACAACATTATTGGATAAACTCCTCTTCCAAGTTAATCCTATGTGTGTGACCCTATAGGTTCGATTTCACATTGGCAGTGAATGTTCATAACTTACTTATGACTTCACAAGCAAAGAGTGGTACCTAGTCGCACATCAGTGCTACCCAAGTGAAAAGGAAAGTTGGAGAACAACTTTCAACCTACAATTTGTGATTGGTGTTACAGTAAATGTATAGTCCCTTTGTCACTGATATCCGAATTTGAACTCAAGGCATGGACATGTCATCCACTATGTACGTTCAATTCATGTTCTTTGAACTAGAGCAAACTATCTAAGATATTTGTAAGCTCAATATCATATATTGACTCACATATGCACGACCATGCATTTCTCATCCTTGCTTATCAAGTGGCCAAGATATCATACTCCCTTAGGAAGGACAAATTCTATATCTATCACTCATAGTCAAAACCCCATGTGTCAAAGTCACCCAATCACCACCTTTATAACAACTTATATTTTAGGACTTCTTTTGAAGATGTCAAAGTGTACCCAAAGACATGTGATGAGTGCAGTGATTTTAGGTCTAAGAGACACACTCACCACCAATACTATAAGATATGATCTTGACTAACCAAGTGTGATTTCCATGCATCACTCTTGTGGTGGGTCCGTCTGATACATTGTTCTCTAACATGTATCAATGTACTTGGTTTGATAGCATATATCATGACTGATGAGATTCTATCATCAACCAATACACACTCTAGTCTTTTGTGTTATTCATGTTTATGGTTATTTCCACAATAACAACTGACTAGGGATGATAGTGAGAATGTACATACTCTTAACATATGTATGATCTCATTGTTTAAGTCATGTACTTGAAGACATACGTCATTGAGTATTGTCACTCTCTAGACATCTAACATGTTATACTATTATCCCAAAACAGTTAAAACATATAGACAAAAATTTCCTTTATTATTATTCAAGTCATTTACAAAGTATGTCATTACAATCATCATATGAATGGCTCTATGGGCATACATACCAACACCTGGAGACCCAAAATGTCCTCTGATTCCATGGCTAGAAATAGAGCAGCTCCAAACTTCATGAAAGCAAAGAATCATATCCATAAATAGGAAACAATCGATGGACCAGACTTCAAGAATATTTCCTAATGTCACACAAAGAAGAAACTGAGAAGAAATGTGAACGAACAAGCTTGTGACACCCGCCAAGAACAGAAGGTTGGGCCATCCTAGTTGACCCAGCAGTTGGGAACAACTCAGGGAAACGTGGTGGTAGAAAAGGGAAGGAGTGGTACAGGGGTTACTCACCATCATAGCAATTACATCATGCTGACTGGAGTTGTGAGAATAGGCTCGTCGTCGTCAAAAAATAAGGATGAGCAAAGAGGGGAGGCTTATGAGGACAGAGAAGGAATTGAGAGGGGGGATGATTCCTATGAGCTTAGAGGTAGACAAGGAACCCTTAAATATAGGTTCACGTGGATGGAGGGTCCTCTACGACCTAGCGGTGGCGACGAGAAAATATCCCGAAAAGGGCATTTTGTTTTTAGGGAACGAAACTCCTAGAAAGTAGGGACTGGACAAATCTCGTGGATGCTATAGTTTCATTAGAAAAAGAATCGTGGAAAGAGGGAAAGTGTGGAAGGAGAACGGACCCTTCGAAGAAATTGCAGTTGGGGGTCCATATCTCGGTCTCCTACTCGAGGTGGGAGACGACCCCATCGACGTCAGATCAGAAATCAAAGGCTACAAATGAACCAGAACTTTAACATAGAACGTGTGACATTAGACTATAGTCGAAAAAGGAAAATGTATGTATGACATTTAAATTAGAGAAATAATCGAATAAACCAAAGTCTGAGTTGAATTGGGAATATGATTTAGGTATTTTCTTATATAGTTAAATTGTTGGCATCCTACTCATGAATTCTCGTTCTTTACAAGAACTAGAACACTGGGATTTAGAGAGGCTAATTCCAGGGGACATGGTAAAATTCCATCTGTTTGAGTCTTGCATGTTGAACCTATTCAACACTTTGTCAATGTATGTACTCTGGCTCTGACCAAGAATCCTTCTAGATCTATCTCTATAGATCTTTATTGCTAAGATGTAGGATGGTTCACCTAAGTCCTAAATAGAGAAGGCACTTCCCAACTCATTATTTACCATTTCTATGGAAGGGATGTCATTTCCCGTCAATAATATGTCATTTACACAGAATATGAGGAAAACAAGTATGGTCCCACTACCCTTCTTATATATACAAGCTTTATGTTCATTTTGAATAAAATCAAATTCTTTGACTACCTTGTCAAATTAAAGATTACAGCTCTGAGATGCTTGCTTTATTCCGCAGATTGATCTTTTTACAGACCTTATTTCCATCTTTTGGATTTATAAAACCTTCAAGTTGTGTCATGTAAAAATCCTCAAGAAGATTTCCATTAAGGAAAGCAGTTTTAACATCCATTTACCAAATCTCATAGTCATAGTAAGTTGCAATGGCAAACATGAAGCTGATGATTTAAGCATGGAAAATGGTGAAAAGGTTTTTTCATAGTCAACGCCTTGAACTTGTATAAAACCCTCTGCAACCAATATTCCCTTGTAAGTTTGTACATTACCATCCATGTCAGTTTTCTTCTTGAAGACCCACTTGCACCCTATGGGTTTTATCCCTTCAGTTGGATCCACCAAGGTCCATACCTTTGTGATGTATATGGATTCCATCTTAGATATCATGACCTCAAGCAATTTCTCTAACACTAGTCCCTTAACAACTTGTAGGTAGGTTGTTGCCTCATCATCTATGACCATCTCACTTCCTTCTTTAGTCATAAAATGACCAAATATTTCAGGATTTAGGCATGTCCTACTAGATCTATGAGGTTCACGTGTTACATGTGGAACATGAGATTTCACAACGGTTTGGGATTCTCCTTGTTCCTCTTGTACCTCTCATTATTTTCTTATTGGTCTCAAAGAGTTCTACTTTCCTCCAACTGATTCCTTTGGAAATAAATCTCCTTTCTAAGAAAAAGGCATACCTAGAAACAACTACTTTGCTGGAATATGGGTTGTAAAAGTAGTATCCTTTGGTCTCCTTCGGATATCCAACAAAATAACATTTATCTAATCTAGGGACAAGATTTTTAGGAAACATTTTCCTTACATAATCTCCACGTCACCAAATTTATATAAAAGACATATTGGGACTCTTCCCAGACCATATCTCGTATGATGTCTTTTGATCTGATTTAGAGGATGGTTAAGTGTAAACTTTACATGTTCTAGAGTATATCCCCAGAAGGAAGATTAAAATTTGTAAAACTCATTCTTGATCGCACCATATCTAGTAATGTGTGATTCCTTCTGTCTAATACACCATGATGTTGTAGTGTTCTAGGTGGAGTCCATTGTGATACGATACCATAGCCTCACAAAAGGTCCTCAAACTCTTATCTTGAGTATTCTTCACCTTAATCGGATTGAAGTATTTTAATACTTTAACAAAGTTAGTTTTCTAGTTCATTCAAGAACTCCTTGAACTTTTTAAGGGATTTAGACTTGCATGTCATTAAAGACACATAACCATATCTATTGAGATCATCAATAAATGTTATGAAGTACTATTAACTACTTCTAGCATTTGTTCTAAAAGGGTTCACACACATCTGTATGTATGAGTCCCAATAGATCGCTCATTCTCTCACTATTTCCAAGAAAAGGAGTTTTTTCCATCTTTCCCAGTAAACAAGACTCACATGTCGCTATCGATTCGAATTTAATAAAGTCTAGATAATATCTTTGTTGAGTCTAGAAATGTGTTTGTCATTTAGGTACCCTAGAGGATAATGTAAAAGATATGTTTGGTTTGAGTTATCAAGTTTTAGCCTTTTGATATTTATGTTATACACAATTGTCCTTAGATCTAACAAGTATAGACCATAGGACATAGGAGCACTTACATACAAGATCTCATCTTTACTAATTGAGCATCGACCATTTCTTATAAGAAATTTGAATCCATTCTCATCCAAACAAGATACACATATGATGTTCCTATTAATGGAATGTACATAATAATATTTCTCTAACTCTATTACAATTCCACTAGGTAGAGATAACTCATAGGCCCCAACTGCTCTAGAAGAAACTCTTGCTCCATTAACAATGTGTAGTTCAACCTCACCTTTCCTTAGAGGTTTGCTTCTTTTCAGATCCTGCATATTTGAGAAAATATGTGATCCACGTCTGGTATGTAGTACCCAATATGAAGAAGAAGCAAAGTTAATCTCAATTACTTATATACCTAAAGTTGAGATCTTTATCTCTTGCCTCATCTTTCTTAATTCATTTAAGTGAAAAGGAGATATTCCTTTTGCACTTATCCTTCTTCTTAACTTGAGTGGATATGACTTGGACTTTGGCCTAACCTCAGAACTTTTCTTGTCCTTTACTTTGTCCTTGGACTCCCTTCCACTGATTACCATCATGGGTTTGTCCTTCTTCATTTGTGCTTCTTCATTTATCAACATGCCAAGCAATTTAGATAGTGGTTTGGCAAGTTAATCAAGTATTAACAGTCGATAAATTGGCTAGATGATTCAGGGAATGATTGTAGCATCATATATATGGCCAACTATTGGCCTAAAGGAAATCTCATTATTTCTATATGTTCCACATGCCCAATCATATTGAGCACATGAGGCTCTTCTCGATCTCCTTTATTAGTTTGCACACAAATAGCACTTTGAAGGCATTATACCTTTCTTTCTTGGCATGATTCTTAAGATGTGAAACCATCTCGAGAATGTCCATGATTTCATGATGTTTAAGAAACTCGTAATTCATATATCTCATGATAAGATCTTTCATGTATGAGACATCATTGGCATGCTTCAAGTAAGCATCCATTTCATCCTTAGGTGCATTTGGAGCATGTTCCTCTAGCACTGGTGTTTCAAGGACATAGAGCTTGTGCTCATGGGTGAGAAGGTTTCTCAAAATCCTGACCCAGTCATGGAAGGTCCCCTTTAATTTTTCCTTCTCAAGAACCGATTGGAATGAGAGTGTGTTTCCCATTAATTTATATAAATGAAAAATTTACATTGTGTCAAAACACTTTTGATTTGATTTGATAATATGGATGATATTAATTAGGACTTTAACTAATTAGAACTCCCACTATTTTGTTCCAATTGATATCGCTCACTATAAAAATGGAACATTACAGCATACAACCTTCCAGTGAGCCAAGATCCATAATTAATCAAATCATAAGTTAGTTTTGGTTGATTGCCCACAACTTGATTATTTAGGTAGGAAACTTTTTCCAACTGCATCTAATGTAAGTTTTGGATAGATGGTGTGAACAAATCTTTATCACATTCCACATCTATGCTTCTACGCACTTTTTCTCATTAAGTCCACATAGTTAAGTCTGACCCAAAAGCCAACATGATAGAATATGAACCCTGCTTAGGAAGATCCACATATCTATCATCACACTTCTATGAGATAGATGGCTCACCACGCTTTGGCATAACCTATACTTAGTCAGTCAAGATTTTCATGTGTGCTTCTTATGGAAAGCATCTTAGACTTAATACATGTTGATGGATTTTATATATAAACACATATACATATCCAAACACCATATACTTATAATATGTATGATATACATACTATACCGACAAACAAAATATGCAATCATAATTATTCAAGAGATGGTTATGGCCATACTACCACAATTCTTTGGATCCACAAAGCCTTACTATCCCCCTAAGGTCAAATATTACATGTTACAACATGTAAATGAAACAGTATTGTTCTTGAAACAATCTAGTCAGTCAATTGGACTCTTCCAGTCGACCAATTCATCGGCCTGTCGGTCAATTGGTCTCTGCCAATCGATTGATTGGTGCCTAGCTCAAGAGGCTATGTTGACTCCTCCATTTGGTCGATTGCGTGTCAATTCGATTTATTGCCTCCTCCCATTTGGTCATATGTAAAATACATGATAAAAACAAAAATTGATCACATAACTTGAATCCCAAAACATAGTAAATTAGTGTGGCTCTGATTCAACTATAGGGAAATATGGTAAAAGAGATGGCAGTGGAAACAAAAAGCAATTTGTTTGCATATTACCCATAACTAGCGGATCACGTCAATTAATATGAATGACAAGGAAGGTGCAAGACATATACCTAGTCTTGGAGCAAGTCCAGTGACAATCTATATAACATTGTGCTTCTTTCTCTAGCAGAAAATGTATAATCATGAGGACAACATCCTGGCATAGCACCATGGATTGTGGTTGATGACATTCTCCTAGAACACTGGCAATGACCTTCACACATCTTCATATTACAAACTGACCATTTGGAACTCCACACAATTCTTCTACGATTGATAGGAAGAATTTGTCCCTTCATGTTGTCAACGTGATAGCGTCTAATTTTCTCCCCTTTGGTTACCTTTCCCTTTTACAGGTAAAATTTCTCTGGTTGTCATGCTACCACAATGCTAATATAAGGAGACTTGTCTTGAGATCCTTGGCCACCCACCTTTTATATAGGAGTGGATGAACTAGAGTTTTCAAAAAATCGATGACATGATGGGACATATTTCATGAATTTTTAGCTAGTGCAAATCACAAATTGGTCGACTAGGCTCCCAATCAGTTGAATGGAATGCAATTTAGTTGACATGAACATCTAGTCAGTCAATTGGAATGTTTTCCTATTAGAAAACATACGAGATTTCAATGTGACGATTAATGAACATCACGACGTTAACATCAATCCCCCTATTTAGTCTTAGTGATCGCCCTATGTGTCAACCAAACTTACTAGTCAGTCAAATGGACAATCCAATCAGTCAACTTGCATTCCAAGTTAGTCAACTAGACACTCCAGTTATCCAATTAAAAACCAATGTTGTTTAAGTTGATAACTTAAATACTTTAGTAACCAAGTTAAACTTTATCCACAATTATACTCCTATGCAGGTGCATCCTATGTGTGTGACTCAATAGGTCCCAAATGACGTTGGCAGTGAATGTTCATAATTACATTATGACATCACAAGCAATGAGCATCATCTAGCAACCCATCATTGCTACCTAAGTAATTGGAAAGTTGGAGAACAACTTCAACCTTCATCTGTTATCAGTGTTATCGTGATCGTATAGTTTCTTTGTTTCTTATATCCAGATTGAATATGAGGCATGGAATCATCATCCTCTTAATACTCAATCTTCTTTTCTTGAACCAGAGTAGAATGTTGAGAAACATATAATCTCCATATCACATATTGACTCACATGAGCATGGCCATGCATTTCCCAGTCATCCTTATCAAGTTTCCAGGTGATCATCTCTGGTAGGAGGGATAAATCCCATCTACATCACTCACATTCAACCCCCATGCGTCACAACATTCCCAATCACCACATTTATAGAAACCCTTAATTAAGGACATGTTGGATGATCTCAAAGTTCATCGAATGACATTTGATCAGTGTAGTGACTTCAGGTATAAAAACCACAATCACCACCATCACATTGAGAGTTGATTCTGACTACCATTCAATCATTCTATGTGTTACTCTCAAGGTGGTTCTATCTAGTACACTATTCTCTAACAAGTATATATATGTTATGCTTGATGTCATATATCATGACTAATGAGATTATGTCATTAGCCAACACACATTCTAATCTTATGTATTATTGTCATCTATTTTGCTTCCACAATAATATCTGACTAGGGACATAACAAGAATTGGCATACTCTTATCAACATATGATCTCATTGTTTAGGTCTTTAGCATGAAGACATATGTCACTGAGTAACATCATTCTTTATACATCTATCATGTTATATCATTTTCTCATAACTGAATAGAACATAATAGATGGAAGAGCCCATATTGTTTATCAAGTCAATTACATTATGACTCATGATAATCATCATATGAATTGTCTCTATGGGCATACATACAAACACTCAATCCCTCCAAACCCACATTTTCCATGCTTGACACATGAAACAACTCCTAAAGCACATGTTACACTTGACCCACTTGTGGTAAAAGTGAATCCTAGAGTATCAGTTATACCTTCACATTCCTTTTCCCTGGAGCAAGACCATAATTTCTCCATCAACTTCTCATTACCACTATGAGATGAAGTATCAGTCTAATCTCAACTTCTGATAGACCTCAATAATACTCCTTGAAAGAATTAATTAATATGAAACCACCCTACTTCAAGGGTGAAGGAGAATTAGAGAAGGTTAGTAAAGTTGATGATTGGGTCTTATCATTAGAGAACACCTTTGAAGGTATGGTATGTACTCCACATTAAAATGTGAGATTCCCTACATATGTTCTGGATGTTCTAGCTGGACTTTGGAGAAATGGAGTTACACATGCCTGTGATACTTAAAATATGCCTTGGGAATAATTTTTCACCCACTTATAGGAAAAAATATATTTTTTGATGACTTTCAAAAAGAAAGAGGCCCAACTTTATAGTATGAAACAAGAGATTGTGTCTCATCATTTGTTTAGAAATTCATGTTGTTGGAACCTTATAATGCTAGCCATATTAAACCTCATAGGACACTCTCTTCTTGGAAGGTTTTAACAATCAAGCCAGATGTGCTTTGATACAACTCCCATCAACCTTCCAATAGATGGTAGGTAGAACACTAATTGTTGAAGCTTATCCTGGAAATTTACCCTCATCATGCAACCCTAATAAGAGGAATAATGTGAATGATGACCACTGTGAAAAGTGCAACTGTTGTTTTCACCATCATCCTCCAGACATGGACCCTCAAGAGAGACCCATATTCCAAAGAGACAACCAACCAATGGTGTGCCACCAATGTGGTCAAGTCAGACACATCAGGCCTCACTGTGCTCAGCTCCCATATAATCCAGCTTTGGCAAAACAACCCTTAGAGAATTAGTAACACCAACACCTACAACCCAGACAAACAAATAACCAACAACTGCAAGTACCCCCAATTGAGAGGCATACATGACGTGTCTATGCCATGAATGCATAAGTTGCCAAAGTTGTTAATGGACTTAGTGAAAGTAATTTAAACCTAAACTTGCAACATACACTAATGTCTTTTATATACTAGCATGCTAAAGATTAGTACCCTTGGATATTGGACGTCTGTAGAATTTGATAGAATCATATGATTGAAGTAAATACAATGAGTTATTTTTATGAGTAATTTGGTGAATTGGTTCACGTTATGAATTTAGAACCGTAGTTAGGTTTTCATTGCCTGGTTTTCATATTAAAATATTTCGATTATTATCATACTATAATATATTTTTTGGATTTTATAGATGTTTTCTTGAACCAAGTCACCACTCAATGGAGTGATAATTCTAGAGAAACACTTAGAGATGAAACACCCAGATGGTTATATAGAACCCCAAAACCATAGACCTAAGGGTGGAGAAATGAATTAGAAGCCATATATATGCCTTGGTTGACCTATCCATTGTTATTGCTTAGATGATTAAGTTGCATCATAGACAAATCCTATCAAGGGGTGGACTCCTATACCTTAATAACATGGGATTGTAATTTAACTTCATAATTTTTGAAACATAATAAGGGGCACATTTTTGAAACCCTTGAGGAAATTCCTTGGTTTATGCCAAATATAGCTACTCTAAAACAAAGTATGTAGTTGAAATTATATAAAACTAAAGGTGGGTCAGGTGTTGCATGTATGGATTTTAGGGTCAAAGTCCCTTTTAAGGGGTGGAGTGTTGTAACATACTTGAATCTGGGTACCTTACTCATCCCTCCCCTTTCCTTAAAAATATTTCATCAAAATAATATATATCTTATTTAATTAGAAGAAAATTTTAATATTTTAATATTAATATGAGATAGTTTTCATCTTTAACTTGTTTCACTAATATACTCTAAAAAAGGATTTAAAATTAAAATGTTCATAATAAAAATAAAGAACAAGACTTATGAACTTATATACTAAATAGTCATTTTGAATCTTTAAAATCTAATAGGAGTATGAGATAAGATAAAATGAATTAATATGAAAATAAATTTCACTAATGACTCTGAGAAAGCAAAAAAGTACATTAATGAAATACTTATAATATAGGTAATGAAAATAATGGAATATGTTTCCTAAAGGATAGTTTGATGTAAAAGTTGGATTTCTCATACCAAAATAACTCTAACCCCCAATTTTCAACACAATTGAATAGTAGTTACTCCCTCAATTTCATTTAGATAGAAAGATATAAATAAACATTAGTTCAAATTAATCAAAACCATTTTGAATCAGTAATCTTCCTAAGTTCTTTTATATTCATTGGGTAATGCATGTTTTCCTCTATGTTAGTATTCATCATCCTCAAATGCGACCTACGCGTAACTGGAGGCCACTTCCCCGAATACTTTTCCTCTCATTGTCCCATCTTTCCTTGCCCCCCTTCTATTTTTTCCTCTCCCATATACCATGGATTCTTCTTAACCCTACACGATCTCTCTGTTCTCTCGTTACTTCTATGTATCCTTTCCTTCTGACAATTGTAACACTGCAATACACATCCCCAACAACCTCTCAAAAGTTCTCTATTTTTTGACAAGTCCGAGAGAGTGATTAGGCAACCTCGAGCGGTCTCACATGAAGTCTCTACCACCTATAGATTGTCCTACAACCAGGTATATATTAACTCATATTATTACATATCTGCATTCATTGGATTTTATTCTGAGTTTTTAATCTCATTTTAACTCTGATCTTTCTCTTATGCCTTACTAACACTATGTAAGGGTTGTTGGGTTTTAGGGGAGGCAGAGAAGGCAGCGGAAACAAAATTTTTCTCCCCCAAACCCAGAACAAGGAAACGCGTCAACGTATTTACAATAGGAAAGGAATGGTTTGTGGAATCATACCTTGTCCCGAAGCTTGGTCGGCGACAATACCTCATGCCTTGCGCAGTCTTCACCTCCGGGCTTGGACGGTGTCTGTGCAGCTCCTGGTCTCACTGGGACTGTCGACTCCTGGTCTCACCGGGACTGTCGGGATTGACAGTTGTCCTCCGAGCGGAAGAAATCTCCCGCCTCTGACGTAGTCCACATGGACCACCTAGAACTTTAATCTCCTTGTCCCACAAGGAATTGGAAGGAGTCGCACCCTCCTGTCAGCGTACTAGTCACTGACACACTCTCCTGCCACCAGTCGCTTTCTACAGTTGTCTTTCCCTTGTTGTGCCTCCCTTATCGAGTAGCACTTGCTCAGGCTCTCTCGGTTACCAAAACCAGAGAGAACGACAACTTTACAGAGCAACTGGTTGCACTGAGTTGTTGTCTGAGAAGCCCCCAATACCCCTATATATAGGAGGGTCATGGGACAGGGTTCTCTATCCCGGGCAATGCGGGACTAAAGCAGGAGTAGAAGGGTTAGAGATTTTCCACAAAAACAACCAACTGTGTGACCTGAACCGATCGTTTCATTTCTGAAACGGTCGGTTGGGGACCTGAGCCGGTCGGTTGACACCTCAACCGATCGGTTGGGACCCATGAAATGGTCGGTTCACATGTGAATTGATCGGTTCGTGGTCCTGATCAGTTCCCAATTGACTTTCCTTCTTTCGTTTCTAATTCCAATCGTATTAGACAAGTAAAACAAAAAAAAGGAAATTTCTCACCAATCTTACTTTCCCAACTTGCTCGGTTGGACCAATTGAACTGATCGTTTCAACACTTGAAGCAATCATTTCACCCTATTCATGAGTTGATCGAATCACCTCCTGAGACGATCGGTTCACCAAGCTCAGCCGATCGGTTCATCACATGAGTCGATTGGTTGGGAGTGCAGATTGTGCAGAAACAGTCAATTGTAGTTTCAATCAATCCGATACTCTAATCAATCTGTCCAACACCTTGAACACTATGATTTTGAGCTATCAATTAATTGAGTGTTTAATTGAACTACTAAACTCCTTTAGTAATCAATCTAAACATTCTTTGTGGACAAAACTCCTCTTTCGGGTTAAATCCTATGTGTGTGACCCTACAGGTCCTTTTCACGTTGGCAGTGAAAGTCCATAACACTTATGACTTCACAAGCAAAGAGCGGTGCCTAGTCACACATCAGTGCTACCCAAGTAAAATAGAAAGTTGAAGAACAACTTTCAATCCTATAATCCGTGAACGGTGTTACAATGAATGTATAATTCCTTTGTCACTGATAGCTTGAATGAACTCGAGGCATGGAACAGTCATCCTGTCAACGTTCATTCACTTTCTTGATCTCAGAACAGATTGGAAGAGACATGTATGACATCAATATCACATACTGATTCACACATGCGTGCACGCCTTTCTCAATCCTACTCATCAAGTGGCCATGGATACCAAACTCCCTCAGGAGGGATAAATCCCATATCTATCACTCACCCCTCAAAAGCCCCATGTGTCAAAGCCACCCAATCATCACCTTTATAACAACCCATGTTTCATGACTGCGTTTGATGATGTCAAAGTGTACCCAATGGCATGTGTTGAGTGTAGTGATTTTAGGTCAAAGAATCACATTCACCACCATCACTGTGAGTACTGACTGTGACTACCATGTCATGGTTCTATGTGTCAAACTCACGGTGGGTCTGTCTGGTACACTTGTTCTCTAACAAGTACCTATGTGTTTGGTTTGATATCTCTATATCATGACTAATGAGATTCTGTCATCAACCAACACCACAATCTAGCCTTGTGTGTCATTGTTGTCTATCTACCTTCCACAATGACATCCGACTAGGGACATAACAAGAATGTACAAACTCTTAGCATTTGTACGATCTCATCGTTCAGGTCCTCAACCTGAAATCATACATCATTGAGTATTGTCATTCTCTAGACATTCAATATGTTCTATCCCTATCTCATATGACTAAACTAGAAAAAATTAGAAGCTTGCCTTTGATGTTTATCAAATCAACCTTAATGTATCCCACCAATCGTCCCATGATTGGCTCTTAGGGCATACATACCAACAAGGGTGACCTGAATCTAAGGGCCAACTAAATGCCTCTCAACCTTCATTTTCCTTGTGCCTATTAGTTCATAAATGTTATGTTCTTCTGTCTCCTCTTGTTTTTTGTTTGGTTGAAGCTCCGTCTTTTTTACAATCATGGAGGTATAATGCTTTGGAGCTCTTTATCACCTCTAGCCATGACTAAGGCTTGCCTAGATCAGATGAATGTTTGGAAGGTTCTGACAACATTGCTTTTGAAGGATATATTGACCTTCATTGATCTAAGGTGCAATGTTTTTATTGACCCCCCTCCTCTACAACCATTGCTGAAAGAAAAGGTCTCTCGGTCCCTAGATACCTCTAGGCCTAACCTTTGGGTACAAGATACCTAATGCTACGTTTGGTATGTGGTGAATGAAGGGGAGGGAAAGGGAGTGGAGGGGATGGGAGGGGAAGGGAGAGGAGGGATGGGAGGGGACACTTATTTTAGTCTGTTTGGTTGGCTTGGGGAGGGGAAAGGAAGAGAACATAAAAACATAAAAAGCATCACTTTTTAACATGCCATATTGCCGCAAAAGGTTACATACATCACACACATATTAATACATGAAAAATCAAGATAAACTAAACTTACATGTCTCATGATTAAAATAAAATTATTCATATATTTATTTTGTTAATGAATAAGATACACTTATCATGTCTAACATGATTGAATTCTACATATTAGGAGTTTGGCAGCATATCCATCAATAATTCATAATCGTCTTCTAACGGGAAACTAAAAAAAAACAACCAACATATATGGATGTTACACAAGATGCATTTTATCTAAAGATATATTTAACCACTTCTCTTTTTTTACTCATTGTGGTTATATGTGTAGTTCCCTCCATATTATAATTTTCCCTCCATTTATTTAAGTTCACTCCATAACTTGAGAGTTTCCTCCACTTTCGTCCACAATTCCCTATATTTTTCTGTTTTTCCTTATGTTGTTATGCTTGTAATTTTTATTTATCTCAATCCTTACGTATTCTCCAACAATATATTTTCTAGACTTTCTAAGTTTTTCTAAAATTTGCGCGACATTTATTCTAGTTTCATTTTATTTTTAATTTTTCCTCTAATTTTTTATCAAAATTTCCCCAATATTTCTAAATGGTGCGTTACAATTTTCTCACTTCACTTGGAGGGATACAAATATTCCCCGCCATATTATTTATATTTTCCCTCCACATTCCATACTTCCCTCAAGCTTTATAATAAATTTTCAGCCAAATCTTTCCCCTTCCCCTTGTCTCCACTCCGATTTGGTGGAGAGAAGAGTGGCTAAAAATACACTTGATTCTTTCCCCTCCATTCCTCTTCATTACCCTCCATTCCCCTCCCTTCCCCTTCACCATGTGCAACCAAACATGTTAAGTCTTTTCCCCTCCCCTCCCTTCCCCTCTCCTCCATTGACCACGTACCAAATGTGTTGTAAATGACTTGAAGAGAGACATTGTGACACCTCAAGATGGCAAACACATGAGTGGATGATACCACCCATGCATGGACTAGTTCTTTAGATTCGTTGTATTACCAATTTAACCCTCTCTTGTTCTATTTTCAAGTCTCATGAGTACTTTTATTTATATTGGATTAGTTCTCATTGATTTTGTGGGAGGTTTTAAGTTGATAAAAGATTGGTAAGCCCTTGGGTGCTCTGGCCTCATGATGTATGATGTGTAAAGGTAATCCAATATCTCTTAATTGGTTTTGTGTATAATCTTTGAAAACTGATTGAACTTCAAAATTAATAATTTGATATTGGCTTTCTAAAATAAAACATAATTTGATTCGACTGAATAGTTTTAAGAACCTCATTCTGAGTACATGGTAAGGTCACATATAGGATAAAAGTATTTATTGGGATAAATGATAACTCAATACCCATATCTTGCATATAGTGTTGAAAAGTATTGAAAACGACCTTAGGACTACTATTGGATAAGTAGGTCACCTTTTTGGTATGTTATCTTTCTCTATTTAATTGGGTATTATATATGACTATGGCACTAATTTTCCACAATGAGGAAATTATCCTTCATTTGATTCTTCTTATCTTGCCATTGAAATCTCCTACGTCCTAAACTATAATTTTATGGTTTCATTGAACTTGTACATCATGCATGTACATTGGGTCAATAACCCCACCTGCCTTGTTATGTGCCATTGCATATGTTGTGATTAGACTTATTTATCTTTCCACTACTACAAAAAAAATGGTCTTTAACTACAAATATATTATAGCAAACCCCCAAATTTTGTAGCTAAAAACTTTATCTACATTTATCCATTCATTTAGAATATGAAGTTAATACCAATGTAGCTAATTGTTTTTTCAAAAAAAATTAAGAATGTATTTAGATATTCATTTTGACACAAACTCGTACTTAACCCTAATTGTATCTAAAAATTGTCCTTACACATACAAATGTAATTGCATTTATAGTTAATTATATGACTACAATTGTATTTGTAGCTACAATATGTACGGGGAAATGACATTTGCTACATTTGTATATGTAGTTTGAGTGTAGAAACAAATGGCACCAACTATGATTGTAAATGTAGTTAGTGTTTAGTGAAAGACATCATGTACTACACATACATATGTAATCAAATTATGTATACAATTGACAACTTGCCAATACAGCGGCAACTTTCAGAAAGAAGGAATCAATATCTATCTAGATCCAGTTGCACTCATAATTTAATAAATCAAAATTTTAATTACATTGAAACAATATGTACACTTGGGAAGGATATTTACCTTGGCCCTATATACAAAACACATTAAAGAACAAATACATGTATACAATGACAACCCATGAGAAATAAATTTACATATCGAATTTACACCCCAGGATGTTATCAAATTTGACATTAAAATCATCGTATAGTATTCATTGCTCCTAAATCTTCTTGTTTTGTACTTGTAATCATGTGATTAGAAGCATCTAGTACAAGTTCTTCAGGCTCTATATGCCACATGATCATATATGTTACGTTGATGTCCTCTTTCGGCTACTATTCTAGGAGCTACTCCAATTTATTCCTTCCAAGAAAAAGATCATTGAGAACAACATGATTATGAACTAAAATCGTGTAAGAAAAAATACAAGACTAGAAAAAGTTCAGAAACTCTACAAGTAAATAATTATAAGAGTAAACCTGCATAAGAAAAACTCACCCAAAACAAAAAACTAAGTTGAAACTGGGATCCACCTCTACACCTCAACTTATAACTCTAGAAAATCAAACCCGTATCATGTTTCATATTCCCCCATACAGAGTCAATATTTTCCACATCCTCAACGAAGAAGTTCACCTAGCCTTTCTTCCAAAATTGAATATAAGAACTTGAATGTTTAGTAAACATATTTGGCATATTACACAAGCTAACATACACAACCACACATGCATGCGCACACTCAATATGAGTTCAAAGGCATCAAGGCACCCTAAACATACCACATCACCATAAATATATTCTCAAATAAAGATAAAAAATGTTGAACTTACCAAGAGAAATCAAACCATCTCCAGACTAAGTAGGAGAAGGAGAAAAATCCAGAAGAAGATACTCTAGGGCATTGGAAAAATGCCAAACTCCACACATGGAGAACTGTAGCAGGAAACAACAACATTTTTAATAGATGACTAGACATTTAGACTTTGTACATAGGGTTCAAGTCTAAATTAGTACTACTACCTTGATAAGTAATAACTTACGAGTTCCATGGAATTTTTACATTATTTTATTGACTCCAGCTGACACTAAATATCATTTGGTTGAACTAGAGTGAGCATTAGGTAGTTAATACATGCTATGTTGATTTTGATCAAGCCATGTATTACCTCTCCAGTTCAATAAGAAGATTAAGTCAAAATTCTACCTCTCCATTAATCTCAAAAGCTAGCAGCACATAAGCCTTAGGTTTGTAGCCTATTTTAGAGGAACTGATGCTTTATACGGGCTTCGGTTATCTTCCTAGTCACATTTTTGTCTGTAAAAGTGTACACATTATGAATAAGCCATTGAAAGCACCCTTGAATTCAGACCCATGTTGAAGAAAGGCCTTCTAGAAAATATTGTTTGTTCACCTCACAAAAAAGAATTTCATTTATGTTATAACAAAATCAAATGATGTGTAGTAGGTAAAGAACGGTAACAAGAGTATCTACAAGTCTAGATTTAGTTTGACAACCTACAAAAATGGAACTTTTGGTCAATGAGGTAGCAATATATGTTGTAGCAGTTTGCACTTCTTTCTCTACATGTTTTTTGGTTGATTCATTGTAGTGGTTGCTTTAATGTGGAGGCTTCATAGATGGTTCATTGAAACAACTACTTTCCTTCACAAGTTATATAGTACGATAAGAAGAACTATATTGTAGTGCAAGAGAAGAAAGAATAATGAAAAAACAAACATTATCATACAAATTTAGCATTAGTACATCATCAAGAACATTTATAAGGCTTCTACTAAGAACTACGAACTGGAGGATACACATTGATTTGCTTCAGGGGTACAACTAAAACAGAGAACTTCTCATTTATTTTGTATGGATGACACCATATACCAATTGAAAATTCTTTTCTTAGCCCATTTGTGATTATTAAGGCATCCATATGGCATTCAGGGGAATGTAGATCTTGATTTTGTTTCACTTTTATGGTACTTACTTGTCAATAAATGTAAAAGGATGATAGCAAAAGAATAGGTATTTGGCTGAGTAGTTGTTTCCCTAGTTAATACAAATTAAGGATCCATAATAAAATCAAAAATTAAAAGGACATTGTGAATCTCTCTATTGTCATTAGTCATGAAGTCGCTTCCATCAAACATTGCAAGTGTGATGTCTGTGTCATTTTCAATTTTTCTTTACTTGAAAGGAATTTATTTTGAAGAGGGTTGTGTCTATTCCATGTCATGCTCCATAACCATCATGTGGTGGGGATCAACTCCCTACATCTATAGCTTCTTTAAATAACCTCACTATACCATCCCCAACAGGATACACTATCGTAATAGTGTCTAGTACATCACTCATATAACACATAATCTGACTATCTAATTTTAGGTTGATTTGAACGTATAAAAGAAAAAGGTATCTAATAGTGGAATAACATTGCCTCTAATATTATATGGAATCATATTTTCCTACAAATTCAATGAATTTACTATATTACAAACCAACACTAGTACATATAATACCTTTAACGTTGATTAAAATGGCATTTTAATGTCTATTTCAAAGTGACACCCAAGTGGGGGACAGTAAAGGTAGAAGCCAATGGTGTCGGTTCAAAAACTGACGGCACAGAGCCAGCCCCGATTGCAACTAAAAAAGAACTTACAATGGTAGGATCTATAGTTGTCAGTTATGTAAACAAAATGGATGCCTATCTCACCTCATTGTCGTCAGTTATTTATGTAAAAATTGATGACTAACTCCCTTTCCAAACAAAAAAGTATTCAGTGCATAGTCATCGGTTCACGGTAAAACTAACAATATAGCTACAAATTATTGTCAGTTATGAGTTCATAAACCGACATCTATCTCCGTACCCGAAAAAAAAATTGGCCTGGGTTAGGACATAGTAGTCAGTTTGATATAGACAACTGACGACGTATATCTTCATTGACGGTTATTATAAATAACCAAAGACCAAGTCTCAATTTTTAATACCAGCTTGTAGGCCTACTGTCCAGCTAGTCTGTAGGATGTAGAACCTGTAGTTCAGTTCAGAACTGTAGGTTTACAACATTCTGTGATTTCAGCCTAACAACAGGCCACAAACCTACAATAACAAGATGACAAAAGACTATATATATACATCATGTGATTCACATACATGTAGAAATACAATTAATTCTTTCATATGATTCACACACATGTAGAAACATGTAGTTCCATTTATTCATTTATTTTCGCATTCACACACGTGTAGAAACCTACAATTCCATTAATTCATTAATTTTCACATTTACACACATGTAGAAACCTATATTTCCATTGATTTCATCCATTTTTACATCCATACACATGTAGAAGAACATTCATTCATTCATCTTCACATTCACACACATGTATATAGATCAAATTTCAATAAGACAATTAAAAAAAAAGTCATTCACAAATGTATATATAAGTCCCACATATCTACATAAATAATGACACCAAAGTTTAGAAATGTCATTCTTTATCATTAATACCCCAATCATAATAAAAAATTGCCTCTATTTCAAAGACTTTTGCCCATTGTTCTCTTATGTCATGTAATTGTTCTATCATATAGGTCATATGTACATCTAATAGCTTTTCCCATGTATTGAAGTCACCAATTTTAAACACCTACAAAGAGAATGATGTATATATATAATTAATAAGTTTGATATTTTCATATTATCTAATGAGACTATATATACTTATGATGATCAAAACTATATATTACATGTTGTATGTTTTCGATGTCTTTTGCAGCATATTTGATAATCATGTCCATATACCACATAACATATACGCACATGCCCAACTGTTATTTTGTACAACACACTATAAATTTCAACATACAAAATGTTAATAAATAAAAATAAGCATAATTCACATAAATGAAATATGTATTGGAGTCAGGAAACTACATCCACATTCTTCCAAACTATCTCTTTCTTTTTCTTGTCCATATTTCCTCTAGCATTTTTGAATTCTTTTAAAGCCATATATGTTAGTGTAACACATTGAATGGTATTAGTAAATAGTCATGTAATAATAGATGTTAATAGATATAAATATAAAAAATTTCTCACGTGTATAATGGCCTTTTTCCAATTTTGTCATGAACGGTCTAACTTGTTCCCCTTATAATCTAAATAATAAATAGTCATCATCTAGGGGCAAACAACCAGTAACTCCCAATGTGTACCTCTAGTGATAAGAAAGTAAAAAATATATAACTCAAAATCCACAATGAAATGTAATTCTCTTATGTAAAAAAAATAAGCAAAGTAAACTTACCAAACATTATATGGAGATATTATCACGCTCTTTTCTTTTCACCAAAATATTTAAAAGCAATAGAGTAGTATAAGGTAATTGATGTAGGGTCTTCATTTACAAGATTGACCAAGGATGGAACTAGAAATCCCACATGAGTAATTGACAAATATTTACAAAACCTATGCAAGTGGCTGCAAAACATATATTATGTATGCATTAATATATAAGAAAATAGATCACCATATATAGAATGAGGTATATAGATATATAAATAAGATTTAACCATATTCATAGTTCTATCATAGTTGAATTCAGCCAAGCATAATGAAACAACTCCAAAATATCTTGTAGCAATATATTATTATCGTATGATTGGCCTGTAGCATCCTCCTCCATATAAATAATAATAGGTGAAGTTTCAGAATGTTCACCTATCCATATTGCCATACCCCTACATTGAGGACCTATCGAATTGTATAGGTCCTTTGGAAACCAACTAGGTACTAGAGGAAGAGGTGGTGGCAATGGAGGATGAGCTATAGCGGGTTTCTTCCCTTTCTCCTACATATATAATTTCATACCAATTTTCATGTATATACATACACCAATTAACATAATGTAAATGTACCATACATGATCAGTATAGATGACTTCTGCTTTGAGCCACAACACCACTCTACATTCATCTTTAGAAAGCATGTCAGCATCTGGGTGGGCATATGGCAATTGATGATGCCTCCAAGTGGGGAAGACAAGACTCGAGCTCACATGAACCACACCATCAGGTACTGGAGTTCCATGAATCGTGTGCCCTGGAAGGCGTAGGTAAGCCACGCCCTCTGCAACAATGAATTCTTTCAATTTTAGACGGCATGGCTCAACCCCTACAGATTTATATAGAATATATTATATATACATAAACATATCATCGTGAAAAGGCTAGATACTATGTCACAAGAATACTTACAACAGACTTTTCTAGGTGGTGGGTCTATATGATTACTCCCAACCACCTCTACAGGATCACTTCCAACACCTTTATTATAGGGGAAGAGTAGCACACCACATGTACTATTTGAATGGTAGCTTGTGATGCCTGCCACTTGCTCATTGCTTCCTAGACTCTCTTAGCAATTAACTCATCTACCTATACATAGACAAAAGAAACGTTTTTTGACTCATGAATTCCCTTTGCAATAACACTCTAAAAAAGAATAGGTTACCTTAGCTTTTGAAAATCCCCGTTTTGGGACATGTTTGCACTGTGATGGCCCAAAGAGCGTTCTTAGGCCCACACTAGTGCCTGCAGCCCTAACATGTCCAAGATGCTCTGGGTTATCGAGAGCAACTATCAATTCATCCCTTGTGCCCTCAAGATGAATGAGCCTTGCTTCCTCTACTCGTGAAGCTCCCGCTAATCATCGTCAATAGACATTGGTAAGTAAACATAACAATATTCAATATTAATTGCCCCAAGAGTTGAATTTTACCATTTTTGCAGCTGCCTCAGCAGTTGTGGGGTCGGTTATATCACCTTTTTTGTTTTGCCTCCCACCTATCAACACATCATGGCGATGCACATGTGTGACAGTAGTAGAGGACTCAGTAGTCTCAGTAGTAGGAGTAGTAGGCTATTGAATGCAAGACGTCTATAGTTTTTGGTGAAGGGTGGCATAGCCACCTGGACCCATTGTGTGGTCATGCACATTCAGTGCACACCTTGCTCTTTGAGCATCGTTGATAGTCTTGTTAGTAAGAACATTGAATTGCTTAGTAACAATCAAGGTCTATCCTAAATAGGTGAATCTATAAGAATGTATATTAATTAAATTGTGAGTGATACTTAATACCTTGAATTCATTAGTATTTCTCTTGGCAACAAAGACCTCCTACTCATTCAGGTCCAGGTAGTTCCAATGCTCAAGGGTTGACTTTTTCCTCTTATCAGCCACTTGTACGTATTCTCGATTGAGAGTTTTCCTATAGTTCCATAGGACCCTCCCACAACATTACATCACCTTTTTAAGATGTAGGCTATCATCCAGTTCAAATATGCTCTGCAAAATTTCATATATTTAATAGAGCATTATAAGAAATAGAATTGTAAATAAATTTAAAAATAAAATTACAAATGATAATATCTCACACATAGTTCATTCCATACTTAGTCTTTCTTCCCTTTAGAAATTGTATGCCAAGATTTTGCATTTACACTAAAATGGATATGAGTAACAACCCCAAGATATGAAACAAATGAGTTGTGGTTCTTTCCAACTAGATTTCCCGCATGATTAAAATCCACGACCAATTTTGGTATGTTGCCCCTTTAATGTAGGACTTGTTCATCATAGTGATGCACCTGATTTTTTTTTACTTTTTTATTGCTGCTAATCAAGGGGCACAAGATTTTCAGGGGGTACATCCTCAACCTAAAAATTGACCAAAAAAAACACATATATGATATAACTTATAAATATATATAGCTAGATATATTATAAAACTTACATTGTGACATGGTGTCTAACCCTCATGGTAATCATCATCACGATCATCATACTCATGGTCATCCATCTGAAAAAGAGTCATATAAAATAATCAAACACTTAACATTTAACGTGTAATGAAATTAATATAACATTGAAAAGTTCACATCAAATTAACATTCAAAATAATAAATCATTTAAAAAATAAAAACATGCCTTGATATTGAGATCTTTTATCAATTAACATTCCTTCTGTGTGATCTCCACACACATATAAGTCATTGTTAGCTTCAATATTTGGTGTTGGCAAGCTAACTGAGAATGGGTTAGAGTCATCATACTTATGATAGTACTCTTCTTCATTTATAGGATCTTCAATGAACTATCTTTTCCCATGAAGAACAACTAACCATTTTTCATTTGTAGGATCATCGATATAAAATAATTGTTTTGCCTATGATGCCAATATGAATGGTTCATCCTTCTCTCCAATCTTTTCAAAATTCACTAATGTGAAACCCAATTGATCCACTATAACTCCTTTGGTGTTATCAACCCAATTAAACTTAAAGAGAGGAATTATGAAATCTACGCAGTCAAACTCCCATATGTCTTCAATGCCACTATAATATGACATTTTCGCTTCACGTGGACTCTTATCTTTTCCACTAGAAAAAAAATAATGAATACGCTTAGGGTGACCCCACTATTTTGGACGATTCTCTTATCATCTTGATGCTTTGTGTAATATGAGAAACCATTTATGTCAAACCCTTCATAAAAGATAACATTCATTTTTTGTTTAAAGGCGAGGCATTTGATATTTTCAACAATATTATTTGGTGTTTGAGATAGTTGATGTAAGACTTTATCTTCAAATGAATTAATAAATTTCTTGTTATGCTCTCTAGAAAGCCACATTAAATTAGCTCGAAGATATTGTTTCCTGATAAAATTGGTATTTCTGTGATATAAACACTCACTTTGTCGATGTTGTGTAATATATACAAGTAAGCTTGTTCCCATAACTCACGACTGATTACTTTCATTCATGCTCTAAAAGTCCCTTTACCAAAATAGTCCTCAATATTCTTGTCATTTACAGGAGCATCTTTACCACATAGAAAGTCATTGCAAAATTCCATAACTTCTCTCCTCACCTAACCCTCAATAATGTTCCCTTCAGGATGATAGAAGTTTCGAACATCACCTTAAAAAATACTAATGTGTCGTTCAAAAGGATACATCCTATGTAAGATAACTGGTCATAATATTTTCACTTCCCTAGTTAAGTGGGCAACAAGATGTACCATGATATCAAATAATGAAGGAGGAAAGTACATCTCAAGCTGGCATAGGGTAACAACCATTTCTCTTTGTAACTTATTGAAATTCTCAAGATCACCAACATTGCTGCATAGACTGTTGAAGAAGAAGTAAAGTCTAGTGATTGCAAACCTTACATGCTTCAACAATATAGATCGAATTGCCATGGGAAATATTTGTTGCATTAGAGTGTGACAATCATGACATTTAAGACCTATCAGCTTCATATCTTTGATTGATACCAATCTGCAAATTTTTGAAAGAGTAACCCTATGGTACCTTAACATTAACCAAACATTTGCAAAAATCTTTCTTCTCCTTTCTAGATAATGTGTACCAAGAAGGAGGTAAATATGTTCTTCGATGACTACTAACTACTATTGTTAATTTTTCCTGATTCCCATTACACATAGTTCCATTCTGGATTTGATGTCATCTTTAGTCTTACCTGGTATATTCAAAAAAGTACCAATGATGCTATCAAAGACATTTTTCTCAAATTGCATTACATCTACACAATGCCTAACTGCCACCCAATAAGGAAGATCCCAAAATATTGACTTCTTCTTGAATAAAGATTTGTCACTTTGTGTGGGAATGGTACATTGTGATCTCTTACCAAATTCATTAACAAAGTCTTTTACTCTTTCATAAACAACCTCCCCTAGTATAGGTTTAGGGGCACTTCGTTCCTCATTCCTTCCATTGAATGCTTTGCGCAACCTTTGAGGCAGATGGAATTTTGGAAGAAACCTTTGATGACCAAGATATACAGTCCATGTTTTAGTCGTATTGAATCATTGTTCTCTTTACATATAGGGCATGCTTTGGATATTTTTACACTGTATCCAGAATTCCCATAGGCTGGAAAGTCATTAATAGTGCAAAACAACATAACATGCAAACGAAATGTCTTTCTATGTGAAGCATCATAGGTCATCACACCTTCACCCCAGAGTTTCTTTAAGTCATCACTCAGAGGTTCAAGATAAATATGAATATCATTTCTAGGTTGTTTAAGTCCCCATATCAACAACGACGATATAACATACTTATTTTTCATACACAACTAGGGAGGAAGATTGTATATAACAAGCATAACAGGCCAAGTGCTACGTTGGCTACTCAATGTGTCATATGAATTTATCCCATCGATACAAAGCCCAAGTCTTAGATTCCTGACTTCTTCACCAAATTCAAGGTACAATAAATCAATCTTCTTCCACTTTGGGGAATCAGACGCATGTGAAGGATTCCATCAATATTTTTCTTAACCTTTGCATGCCACATTAAATTCTTCACATCTAGCGGATTGGTAAACAAACGTCAAAACCATGGTATTATAGGTAGACACCACATCACCTTCACGGGAGAGCCAGTTTTAGACTTCCCTGAAGTCGTCATTTTATACCTTGATGCCCCACATTTTGGACAATCATTCAAATCCACATAGTCCTTTGGAAATAATACACAATCATTCAGGCATGCATGTATCTTCTTAAACTTTATCCCCATTGGGCATAATATTTTCTTTAACTTATATGTTGAGCTTGGAAGCTTGTTTCCTTGAGGTAGAATTTCTTTCAACAAAGACCACAATGATGTGAAGCTTTTTTCGCTCCATTTATTGTTAGCCTTCAGATTATACAATCTCAACACAGCACACAGCTTTGTAAAATTAGTACAACCTGTGTATAACAGTCTCTCAGCATCATGCACAATGTTCTTAAATAAGGAAGGTGGATCAATGTGATCTACCCCACAATTATCCAACAACACAATAATGATGTCTATCAAAATTAGTTCGCCACATCTACGTCATTGACGGAGATTTCTTGTTCAACACAAGTACTACTATTGACATCTACTGATCTCAGGTTTGAAATTTCTCCATGCCATTACCAATATGTATAGCCTTGTACAATCCTGTTTCACATGACATGACTTTTGATCTCGTCACCAGTGCTAACATTCAAGTCGTTACAGCAATGCCTACATGGACAATAGAACCTATCTCTAGGTTGTTTCCTATGGTCCTCCACAAATCTAATAAACTGATCAAGACCAGCAATAAACTCGTACGTACAACAATTTGGAATGGACATCCATGATCTATCCATTCTATGATAAAAAAAACAAGTATTAGGGTTTAGGGTTTACATATTAAGTTAACAATTTAAAGATTAGGGTTTAGGGTTAAAACATTAGGGTTTAAGGTTTACATATTAAGAATTTAAACATTAGGGTTTAGGGTTAAAAGATTAGGCTTTAGGGTTAAAAGAATAGGGTTTAGGGTTAAAATATTAGGGTTTACAGTCTTATAATGAATGTGTGTATCATCTATCCCATTCTTGAATACCTAATATCACTAGTAAGTATTTAATGTGTATTCAGTTTATAACAAAATTTTGGAAACATTTCCCTATAGTTCTCCAAGTAAACCTTTGTAGATGGGAAAATGTCCACCAACATATTTACTTAGAGAACAAATGGGGAAGTGCTGATGAAACATCTTGAAAACCGAATATACATTAAAAACTTACATCCTAAGTGAGATTATTCAAGAATAGTCCCAAATCGGGGACTATACAAGATTTACTCCTAATGAGTAAATCTCAGATGGGCTTCTAGGCCAACATATAATAGGGAAAGCAAGGTTAAGGTTTATCAAGACATGTTAGATCTTAAAATTATCAAATATTTATTGATATCGAACATAGTTAAAAACACCAATTATTTATTGATAAATCATTCAAATTGATCAACGCACCCAAACATACAAGCACCTATATCCAAATTGAACAATGCACCCAATAGTCTCTAATTCAAAATTAAAACCCGTTACATTTCATCATTCAATTTTAGAATTATTTTGACCTCATATAATTAAGAAGAATTTTGAATCAGTGTATCATTAAGAACTAATTGATTTACCATTAGGCATATTTATCATCAATCAAATGTGAAAAATATAGTCCAAGTATCGTTGATAGAGAGAGGGAATACAATCACCTAAATCTAAGGAGAGCAGTAGAGTAGGGCTAAGAAGAGAGCTCCTCTCCATTGGACTTGGGAGGTGGCTTGTCCATTAGACTTGGGTAGTGGAGGCAGAGCGGCGACGGAGGAGGCAGAGTGGTGGTAGTGACGGCGGCCAACTCAGTAGCTAGAGGCGGTGGAGGAAGAGCGGATGCGGCATCAAACTCAGCAGTTCTAGGGCAAACAACAGCGGTGGTGGCTCTGGTGTCCTCTCAAGAGAGCAACAATGGAGGCGACAAATGGAGGAAGTGCGGTGGTCGGTCAGCAATGAAGCGACAGTCGATGAAGGGGAAATCACCAGAGAGACCTTACAAGATGAACCGTGTGATAAAATAGAGAATGGGAAAGACTCTATTTTGCATGGGTGCTATTAAGTTACATATAATGTTGGTTGTTATAAAAATCAATGCCTAACTCTTATAGTCATTGGTAACTTGTGAAAAACTGACAACTAAGAGTAAATCTAAACAAAAAAGTTGCACCCAGTTAGGGTTTTAGTCATTGGATGCTAGGGATAAAAATCAACATATTTTTACATATTGAAACAAAAAATTTTGTTCTAGTGTCAGGACCATAGTTTTCGGTTTCCCAATACAAACTGACGACAAGGGAGCAAATTGGAGGGAAAATAATTTTGCAGGGACAAGGCGCGAAAACACCTAGTCATCGGTTTCGAGTAAAAAACTAAGGCTACATACCTATCACCTTAAAAAAATGTTTGTCTCACAAAGGGTGATTAGTCATCGGTTTTTTTGAACAGTCGATGACTAATGAGGAGATAATGTTTTTTGTAGGGATATGGCATGAAACATGTATTGTCAGTATGAGAAAAATCGATGTTGTATTGAAAATTTTGGAGGAAAATGTTTTCCCTAGAAAATTGTATTTTGCGGGTGATTTTAGATGTTGGTTTCTTTTATAAGAAACCGACGCTGAAGTAAAAGAGGTACCCATAGCCTTTCTAAATTGGCAGGACTTCACATATGGTTATGGTTGTCTTTCATAACCGAAGTTGTTTTTCTTTGGCATTGGTCTTTTTTGTGTCATCGACGCCATCAAAGGTGATGTTATATGTCATTTATGTACTAGTGCAACTATGGAGAAGTTCCTCACCAACTGTCAATCTGTGTCGAGATAGTCACCCATTCTAAAGAAGGGGAACCCTTAAGTCTGGTCTGCATTTACTACCAACAAATCTCGTAACACCAATCTAGAATTTTCCAGTATTGTTCAACCAAAAGGTAGATATTGTAGGCAAATAGGTGAAATGAAATGATCATGACTTGGATGAGGAAAAACCATGTGAGTCCTAACTTATAACTGAGAACTCAAATGCTTATGGTAATCAACTCGATTAAGTGCAGCTTGAACTAGCTATGACAATTTAAGGATTTATAAATTGGATTACCATTTGATGAGGATCAAAGTACCCTTTTAAATGATAGGTTTGTACTAAAAAATACAAATTATCTTGCAAAACTAGAGCTACAATACTTGATATGAGAATCAAAGATTTTACGTGTGATAGAGACATATAAGAAAGCAATTGTTACAATGGTGTGTTGGGGAATAAATACACTGTACATTAAAGGTGTTTCCCCCTCTAGGAGCTTGGGGCAAGTGTTTGTGCATTATCTAATATAATTTTGATGTCCTTTTATTGTAACAAATTTTTTGTTTAAAAAATTTTACTCATGAAAATTATTAATGTTGAAGCTCTATTCATTTACAAAATAAGCTATAAGAAGCAGCTAAATGTCCATAATAGGCGTCAAAGAAAACCTCAACCAGAATCCCTATGTTCTGGGAAGTTCTTTTTTCATTGATGTGGTATTTATACCCCATCTGAATAGGTATATTTTACTACCATGTATAACACACGTTATAAGCTATGCTCTCAGAGTTGTTGGTGGCACTTTACATTTTTTAGGTGCACCTTTTCACCATTCATCAATTGAGTTCTTATCTACCTTTTGTATTCATTTCTATCATTAACAAGTACCAAAATGCCATGTACATTACTTGAGCAAGGTGTAAAGATGGTTTGCTTATTGTATGGATAATAGATAGAAACAATCCATTTACATCATAACATCAGCTTACAAATAACATCTTTTATTTCTTAGAGAGGAGTCTATTTTGTACAAATATATGCACACAATCTTTAATGCAAAGATGCAATTACTTCTATTCAATTTTGCTGACATCAATAATAATTTAATTCTTCTTTTTTTATCTGCCTAATTGAGAAAATTGTATAGGGAAACTACTTTTTTTCTTGCTTAATCAGAGTCACCCAATTGACTAGTTTGTGATTAGTGTTCTAGTTCAATTTTTTGAACTTATCTATAGTCTTATGTATCTTAGCATGCAAGCACTCTTCGTTAGTTGTAATGGCATTCTATTTATACCTCGTCTTGTGGAGATTCATGTTATATTGTACTTGTCATATTATTTTTTATGCTCACATGTATTGCGTGAAGTAGTTCCTAACCATTGTTGAAATATTTTATATGTTTGATCATTATAGACTTGATTCATACCCATATTTAATTTAACATGTTGGTTTACTAGGTTCGTAATATATCCCATTTCTTCTGTAGTTGTTTTTGGTACAAAAACTATAGAGTGGTACAAACTCGATCCTTCTATGGGTGTATGAGAAAAAGCATCTTGAAACTTGATCCTAGAAGTTGATTGAATGAAACAATGATTGTTATTATAAACATGAGGAAGTGAATTTTGTGGAGACCAATAAAAGATAAGGATGATCTAGGCCATCTTAAATAATGATAAACCATATATATCCCACCTGAAACACTTATAGTCTCATCTTAAAGGCTAGATTTGGGTCAGTCATGTTCTCATCCAAAAAACAAATTTAGGTTAATTTGGTGGGTGTTTTTTTCCTCATGGATAGGGACTTCTATGTGAAACCTCAATATTATTGGTTCTATGCTTCTAACCCACTTTAAAACTGTACATTTTTTTTTGAATTCCTTTTAAGTTTACAAACCCTAATTATATTCAATGATACTTGTACATGTGCATATTATGGATTCTCTCATGTTAAATTATGGCACACTTAATATTAGTTGCTTGTGTGTGAAAAATTCAATAGCTTGCATTTTCATTTGTATTCCTATAATTGTTGCACATGTTGGTCTTATGTTGTACAACTTCTATTTGTGTGCCATGCATATCATGTATCTTCACAATTGTGTATCTTTTACGATAATGTCATCATATATTATTTGTGTCATTGTTTCCTTGCATGTTTCTATATGTGGTATCACTAGTCTCGCTTCACATAATAAAAGAGGATGGCATTCTTATACATACAAAAGCTTTAGCTTTTGAATATGAACTTTATCAAGCTTATAGAGAATGTGGCTACTTGATGTTACTGTCAGCTAGTGAATGATTTTGAAAACTATTTTTCAACATATATCTTTCCTAAATTAAAAATATGAAATAAGTTATGTTATAGTGATGGTTATCAAGTATGTAACCATTCATCAATCTTCTGCTCATCTTTTAAATATTGATCAGATTTCATTATGCTATTAGAACTTGAACGAGTGAAGTAATGATTATATTTTCAAATATGTGGGGTTTTTGTTGCGAATGTATTTCTTTATTAAGTTAGTTCTTAAGATTGCTCTTCAAAATACGTATATCATTATTTTGCAGAATTTACATACTTATATCAAAGTAGATTATATTTCCTCATTTCTATCAATCATAAATGTTATTAAACTTTTAATTGTTATCCTACAATCAATTCCACCAACTCCGTGTAGCCCAAAAATGACCATATTGTGGTTTTCCACCCCCTCATCTCTAATAGTTACATTGCCACAAGGTATGAAGTTATTGTTTTAGTTATCACGTGGCAGTGAGATCTGGACAATACTATTTTAGATGATTAACTTGTCATGCTCACCAACATTCTGCATCAACATGAGGGGATTCTCAACTTAGAACCATGAATTTTGTTTTTGACCAAATCAGGAAATTCTTGGTGTGTTGGGTTCCATACTACAATTGTTATTGCTAGTGCCATACTTGGCCAACTAGAGTATAGTTTATGCTGCTTGGGTTCTAATTCATGTTCTCTCTATGATCTTTTGCCTTAATCCACGTTGTGGGATGTCATTAAATATATAATATATAAACAATGCTTTATCAACTGAACATCATGATGTGGCATCTCTTTTGATCTTGATTTCATAGGATGTTCTGGGTATTTCAACAGTATGATCCTATCAGTAAACATTGAGCTACTCCAAGCCCATAATAAGGTATATATATACCTTTGCACACATCAATTAACAAGTTATTATGTTGGGTGTGTTTAGTGTTATGCTTCCTGCGTGATACTTTGATGTTTTTGGTGTTATGCTTTACAATATAGTGAATACATCAATAAAAACATAATATCATACTGCAACATTCACATGTAGCTTGTCAACCAATTTCCAGTATATGTGAGCATGTGTAATGACTCAAAAGATGCATAGGGACATATAGAGTTATAAACATAGTGCCACATCTAGTTTGTTAATCAAATTGTTGGTGTACATTTATACTCGTGGTACCATGTTATTTGATTTCTCAATGTGGATATGACTTGAATAGAGTAATCCAAGAATAAAAGCTCCTTGTAGCCCATCATGACTGGGATGAGACTTATATACTGATGTAATATGATAATGTAGTATGTTGTATACATAGTTTAGTGGATATGTATGTTGTCTACATAGATTTATTGATATTCCAATGAGTGCTTTTTTGATGTTAATCCTTTTTTACCTTAATGGAATGCTCTATGATTAGGATCTTGTTGTAGTTGCTTGTCCTTCATATCTTTTTTTGTTTCTGTTCAAACATGTTAATGCATGGTTGTTTGTTTTTCCTCTTCATACTTTGATGCTATGTATGGGTAGGATGTTGTCTTGAATTGGTTATTGCCAGGTAATTCTTGGATCACTGACACCAAGGTTCATTTATCATATTAAATTGTTGGTGGTCTTCTAAGTAGCATATCCTCTACCAGCTAACGCTTGGTGTTTCAATAAGACGTGTTCTACACACTCTGTGAAGTGTTGGCTTACTGTATTGGAATATCATTAACTCCTTACTAACCAGCATATCACATGATCCTTTTGCACAAGATTTACACTTTCAATTCATCATTAAGGGACGTGTCTTTCAATCCTTATTTATAAGCATAACACATTATTATGAATGTTTCCCACTGCTTGTAGTGTGCACTATTGGGTAAACCATCAAGATCTTTACAATGAACCATTTGCATTAAAATCTATTCTTGATTCTATGCTTGCAAAAGTTTATCACAATCCACATAGCACATATGCGAATAAAACTCACTAGGAAAAGTTGCTCAAACTTAGGATTTCAAGAAAGTTTATGATTAAGAAATGTTTTGGTTATTAGAGATTGAAATTATTGGAAGACTTCCAAGTTCATATGTCAAATTCTAGAGTTGACACATCTTCATATTCAAGTTTACATGAAGCTCAAAATATTTGTTTAGTTTAATTATAATCTTGACTGTTTCATATTCAACTTTTACAAGCAGCTCAAATTCTTTCTTGAAACATTATAAAGCCTCAAAGTTGTATTTAAAGATACATGGAGAAAATAATATGAAAGTAGTGGAGATTCTACAATCTCCATTGGATTAGAGCTCATGATAGCCCGTCTACAATTCTTCTCAGATCTAGAGCTCATAATTTCCCTATTACCATCTTTACAAGGTTCTCACACTATCTCTTAGAATAGCAGTAGCCATGACACATTTATGATGCAAGATTACACACATATGCCCACATATAATTGATAACACTTCATTTTATGTACTTTTTGTATATATTATTTACCTCTTTTAGTATATCTTTTATTATTTTTCCCCAAATTTTACCATCTTTTTTACTAAAACCCCACTTACATGCTTACAGGTGCATTTACAGCCCAAGTCGTGATCGCTACCTCGACGGTGACCCACTCAGTCAACAACCGCGGTTGAGGTCCCTGAGCCGCTTTAAGTTCGAGGTCATCATACATTGAAGCCAGACCGCGGTCATACTGAAGCCGCAATCACTACTAAACCGCGACCACAACGGAGGTCGCGATCACTACAAAGGCACCAATTCAACCAGGGACCGTAGGGTATTTGGAGACCGCGGATGCCAAGATTCAACTACGGCTCAAGGAAGACCATGATCCATATGGGGTCGTGATCCCTGCATACCATGATCAAGACAGACTGTGACCGAGTTGAGGGTCGCGGTCTTTGCTAATCCCATGATCCTTGCAAGCTACGACCGAGTAAGAAGGCCTCGACCTCGACCTCCCCAACACAATGCACAAATCAATCTCAACCGCGATCATTGCCAGGCTGCGAGCAAATGGAAGACTGCAACCGTGTTTGACTACGGGGAAAGAAGGAATAAAGAGCAGACCACGAATGCAGTCTCACACCTCTCCCAACCTGGACCGCGACCGTAGTCTAGGCTTAAGTCGATGGAATGTGCCTATAAATAGGTCGACCACCCATCTTGTCAAATCATCAGATCACAGATCAGATCCCGAGGACCACGAAGTGTTGCTGCATCCCAGACCCATTACATACCATCCACCCATCAGTCTTGGATCTCCAAAGGTGGAAGCTGAGGAGAGAGAAAGCTAAAGACTCCTTCTTTGAGAGAAGAAGAATGTTTTTGCCATCGACATGTTAGATCCATATCTGAAGAAGTATCATTTTGTATCACATTTCTCCTCTCTCTAGATTTATCATCTCTTTCCATTATACTTCCCTCCTCACTTCGTGGATCTTCATATATCTATCTTTGTATAATGTTGTTACGCTATCCCCAAGCATGAGCAGCTAAAAACCTTAACTTGGGTTGGGAGTAGCCAATAAGGCTCTCCCAACATGTATATTATCTCTCTTTGTTGAATATATATACTCTTATCAAGATCATCTCCATACGCTTGTCTTAACGCTTCACTTGTATGCTTAGCTACTATCCTGTGATGTTTCATAGTTGATCGAGAGAGTAATATCGCTTTATCATGTGTTATGGAGTAGTATGAATGTACGAAAGTGTTTGAATGCTAAAGCTTTAACCATACGTTATGCTATGTGGTTTACATGTGGTCATTTCGAGAGAGAGGCTACCCTTAGACTCAGATCTATCCTCATATCGAGAGAGAGTGGGAAAGACACTTTTGATGGTTGCTTGTTATCTTAGTGAGAGTATACAAGAGAAAGAGACAATGTTACATGTTGAAAAGAAGTCTTAGTAGGTGAAACTCGATCCCGAGTTTCCTTCCATATTCTTGTTTCAACATGTTTTCACTTTTGCTTATTTTTGCTTGTCTTAGCTTTGGTTTGTGTGCCATCGTTCCTTAGGGAACACCCTTTTTATATACCCTCTTCACCTCGAGTGTTAGATTATGTGAGCTTAACACTGCCAACCTTCTCCCTGTGTTCGACCTCAATCTCTACATCAGACCCCATTTATAATTGTGGGGGCCCAAGGGTCAGGTATCTCTTTAAAAGTTTGACTACTCTAAATCTGCCCCTTTTGGATGTGTGATTTAGGCCGGTCAACTTTTTGGCGTCGTTGTCGGGGACAAGGCAAATGGCACTATTAAGAACTTGAGTTCGCTCACTATACTCCCATGCCTCTAGCTTAGCATTAAGCTTGACAACACAGTTACTATAAGTTTGCTACCCTAAGTTTGAGTAGAATAGTTCATTTCAACACGTCCTGTTTACTAACTCAATTGTACGGTCTATTCAGGCACCCAGGAAGAAGCAGACTCACCCGACTTAGCTCCTTTCCACCATGCCGCCTCACGTGGACGTTGCTCTCTTAGGAGACGAGCGGGATGTGAGGAATCAACACAACCCACCACCGCCAGGCTCAAATGAATACAGAGATGGCCGTTACAATGACGGTCATCAAAATGAAGAACACGAGGAAGAACATGAAGAGCAACGTGAAGATGACCATCACCATGAAGATCGTCGTCATCACCGCAGATATAGGAGGAACCATGACGACTGTGAGCGTGATGGTGAGAGAAATCAAAACCACAGGGATAGCGACAGTGAGGATGATGAAGAAGGGAAGACTCTTTGTGAGTTGGCAGCAACAAGGGCTAACGAGTCTAGATGTCTGATCATCGTACCAAACTTCAATGCAGCAAACTTTGAGCTAAAACCAATTGTCATATCTATGATCCAGAACAAACCTTTTTTCAGAAATTCAAGGGAAAACATGTACCATCATCTTGATGATTTCAAGAGTATTTGTGATACCATTAAGATGAGGGGTGTCCCACAAGAGGTGATTTATTGCAAAGGTTTCAACTTCTCTTTGGAAGACAAAGCTCTATCTTGGTATCTAAATCTCCCCCACCAGTCTATAGACAGGTGGAGACCCCTGGTGGATGCTTTTGTTCTAAGTTTTATCCTATAGAGAGGACAATTCGTAACATGCAGAAGATTACCTCTTTCACACAGAAGCCGAGAGAGAACTTGCATGAAGCATGGGAGCATTTACAGCAATACCTTAGGGACTTCCCACACCACAATTATCGTAAGGGGTTCCTAGTGACCACTTTTTATAATGGGCTGACTCATACAGAAATGACTTCGTTGAATGCAGCCACTGGTAGTGACTTCCTCAGGAAGAAGCCAAGTAGAACCATGAAGATAATAGAAAATATGGCTGTGTTGTAAGCAGGAGTAGACAATGAAAGGAATGACAGAGGCCCATCAAGGAAGGTAGGGATTGAAGGACCATCTATGGAAGACAAGGCTTTAGAAAACATAACGGCACAAATTCAAAAAATAGAAACTGATGTAAAGCAGCTAAAAGATACTGGAGTTAAGGGCAAGAAACATACTAAGAAGGTCATGAAGTGTGTCACCTGTGGAGAAGGAGGACATGGGTTTGATAATTGTATCTACACCAAGACAGAGGAAAGTGACAAAAGTGAAAGTGAAGAAGAAACGCAGAACGTTTCCTATGCCAACTTCAAGAGGCCAGACCACCCTAGTTTTAGCTATGGAAATAAGGATGCAGCCGAGAATTCACACCAACTGAACAACTCACAAAAACTGCCGCCAGGTTTTAAAAAGAGAAGTGGACAAACTCAGTATACTCGGACAACCAACTATCAAAACAACAAGAACAACTACTCAGGGCAAAGTAAGAATCAGAATCGTCAAGGGGTAGGATCGAGCCAAGGACCGAACCAAGACCAAGGCCAAGGATCAGGACTAGGAAAGGATAACAACCACCAAGACTTAGTCGCCAAAATATTTGATTTTTCTAAGAGGCAAACAATAGTGAATGATCAACTAGCCCAAAGTGTTCTAGCTAATTATGGTGTCCTGACGAATATGCAAGTTCAGATGGTGGATATGCAGACACACCAATGCCAAATTGACCAACAGCTCACGCAGTTGGCAGAGTTAGTAAAGAATCCCTCGGGAAAAATTCCATCAAATACAAAGACTGCAAAAATGTCTACCCTCAGATCTGGGAAGACACTGATAAACTCTGGAACAAGGAATGACTACAAGGAGGAAAAAGACAAGGAACCACAACATGAGAAGGAAGTCTCTTCTGAGAAGTCTACTGATAAAGAAATGTCTGGTGAAGAAGGAAAAAAGAAAAATGTAGAAGTAAGGGACCCAGATCCTATTGAGGAAACCTTCACGAAGAAAAATATGTATATACCAAGGGTACCATTCCCGTATAAGCTCATCAAGGTGCACTTAAAGAAAAGATATGAAAAAATTATGGAAGCAGTGAAGAAATTGCACATAAATGTTCCATTTCTTGATGCCTTGGAGGAAATGCCCATGTATGCAAGGTTTTTCTAGGATCTCATCACAGAGGAGAAGGGGAAACCATGTTGAGATAGTGCATCTAGCAAACATGTCTAGTGCCTTTGTACAAGCTGAATTGCCAACTAAAAAGAAAGATCTTAGAGCTTTTAACATCCCTTTTTGTGTTGGGGACAACATTAAAAGGAAAGGTCTAGCAGACAGAGCAAGCATTAGCCTCATGCCCCTAAGTTTAGCTCAAATATTGGGATTGACCGACATGGTCAAAACAAATATGAGGATTGAGCTGGAGGATCGCACATTCAAGAGACTCGTCGGTATAGTAGAAGATGTCCCTATTCGTGTGGGACAATTCTTCATCCCTTATGACATTATTGTGATAGACACTATCGAGGACACGAAGTGTCCTATGATATTCAGATGACCATTTTTGGCAACTGGAAGAGCTTTGATATATGTTGCCAAAGGCATCATAACTCTCTAGGTTGTGAATGACCACATAGACTTCAAGGTGAAAGATGTCATGAAGGGACTGTCCCTCTTCGAATCGGTTTACTTCATGGACAACAACAACCACTACTGCGAGGAGGTTCAAGAAGAAAAAGTGATAGTGGACACCTTGATGAGGGCCCTGAACAACCCAAACCCTTTGATGGAAGACCCAAAAGTGGTTAAAATACTGGACTATCTCAACCAAGGTGAAGAAAATCTCAATGATGACAAACAAGTGATTGAGACAGTGAAATATGCTTCTCTAGAACAGTCAAGCGAAGAGAAAGAGGATCCCAAGCCAAAGCCGAAACTAAAACCACTCCCTGAAGGACTGAAGTACGAATTCCCAAATGATGAGGGAAGGAATCCTGTCATCGTCAACGCAAACCTAATAGAAGAACAACGAGAAACACTCCTGGAAGAGTTGAGGGAGCATAAAAAGGCAATCAAATACTCTCTTGAGGACATCAAGGGACTTAACCCAGCCCTTTGCATGCATAGGATAAATTTAGAAGAATATGCGAAGCCATTGGTGCAACCTCAAAGGAAATTGAAACAAATGTTGAAAGAAGTAGTCAAGAAAGAAATATTGAAGCCACAAGATGCATGGATTATATACCCAATAAGCGATAGCAACTGGGTGAGCCCCATTCATGTAGTACCTAAGAAAGGAGGGATGACTGAGGTAAGAGGAGATAATGTTGACAAAGTATCCACAAGAACTATTACAGGTTGGAGGATGTGCATAGATTATAGGAAAACTAAATTCATCCACGAAGAAAGACCATTTTCCCTTGCCATTAATTGACCAAGTCTTGGAAAGACTTTCCCACCACAACTATTTTTGCTTCTTGGATGGATATTCTAGATTTTATCAAGTTTTGATACACAGCGATTATCAGGAGAAGATGACATTTGCATGCTTCTATGGAACGTACACCTTCAGAAGAATGCCTTTCGGCTTATGCAATGCTCCTGCAACTTTCCAACGTTGCATGATTTCTATCTTCTCTGACTTCTTAGAAGACATAGGTGCAGTGTTTATGGATGACTTCTCATTTTACAGCACTGACTGCGATGCTTGCCTGAAGAAATCATCCTTAGTACTACAAAGATGTGAGGAGAAACACTTGGTCCTAAACTGGGAAAAGTGCCACTTTATGGTTCAGAGTGGTATTGTCCTAGGACACAAAATTTCCAAGAAGGGCATCGAAGTGGATCTAAGAAAGATTGAAGCCATCTCTAAACTCCCATCACTGAAGTTTGTGACTGGGGTAAGAAGTTTTCTAGGCCATGTTGGATACAATAGGAGGTTCATTAAGGACTTCTCTAAAATCTAGAAGCCCCTTCAGATTTCGCTAATCAAGGATGCAGTTTTTGAATTTGATGATGAATGCTCAAAAGCTTTCGAGACCCTAAAGAAGGCTTTGACTTCTGCACCTATCCTACATGCCCCAGATTGGGAGTTGCCATTTGAGATAATGTGCGACGCTAGTGACTACGCCATAGGCACAGTCCTAGGATAAGAAAGGACAAAAAGCACCATGTCATCTGTTACGCCAGTTGCACATTGGACGAAGCCCAAGTGAACTATATCACCACTGAAAAGGAAATGTTGGCAATCGTTTTTACATTTGATAAGTTCTAGTCATATGATATAGGAGCCAAAGTGAAAGTGTACACTAACCACGGTGCTATATGTTACCTCATGCAGAAGAAAGTTACCAAGCGAAGACTGCTAAGATGGGCTCTACTGTTGTAGGAATTTGATCATGAAATAATAGACAAGAAAGAAAAGGAGAATGTGGGGGCTGACCACTTATCCAGAATCACTGTCGATGAGGAAAATCAATTGTCGGTCAATGATAAATATGCTGATGAAGCACTACAGATGGCTCAATCGGAGGAACATAGACTACCATGGTTCACAGATATTTGTAACTACCTGGCTTGTGGCCAGCTACCACATGACATAACGTAACCAGAAGAAAAAGCTTTTCTCTAATGTAAAGAACTATTATTGGGATGATCCATTATTGTTTAAAAGGTGCTCTGATAATTTGTATTGAAGTTGTATACCTGAGGAAGAAGTTCTATCAATCCTGAAAGAATGTCACTCTTCGCCGTATGAAGGGCACCACAATGGAGAAAGGACTACTGCAAAAGTGCTCTAATCTGTGTTCTACTGGCCAACCCTATTCAAGGACGCAACATCTTTTGTCAAGGCATGTAAGGAATGCCAACTCACTGGAAATATTTGTAAGAGAAGTGAAATGCCTATGTATGAATGGGTAGAAGTAGAGATCTTTGATGTTTGGGGAATCGACTATATGGGTCCTTTCTCGTCATCAAAAGGGTACCAGTACATCCTTGTAGCAGTTGACTATGTGTCCAAGTGGGCAGAGGTAGTAGAAACTCAGACTTGTGATTCTAAATCAGTGATCAAGTTGTTTGAGAAGACTATTTTCCCATGCTTTGGAGTGCCTCACACTGTCATAAGCGATGGAGGATCAAACATTGGAGAAAAAAAATTTGAGGTTCTATTACATAAGTATGGGGTGAGGCACAAGGTTGCTACACCCTATCATCCACAAACCTCGGGACAAGTGGAGGTGTCCAATAGGTAGATAAATCAAATTCTGGAAAAGATGGTGAGATGTACTCAGAAAGACTGGTCTATGAAACTAGACGACGCTCTCTGGGCTTACAACACTGCATATAAGACACCAATAGGAACAACGCTGTATAGACTGATCTATGGTAAATCCTACCATCTACCGCTTGAGCTCAAGCATAAAGCCCTTTGGGCGATCATGTTCCTGAACATGGACCTGGAGAAAGCATGGAAGAAGAGATTCCTATAGTTGTAAGAGCTCGAAGAGCTGAGATTGTATTCTTACGAGAATGTAAAAATTTACAAACAAAAGACTAAGGAGTGGCATGATTCCCACCTAAAGAACAAAGATGTTCTTGAAGGTGATAAAGTGCTTCTCTTCAATTCAAGCATCATGTTTTTTCCTGGAAAGCTCAGAACAAGATGGTTGGGTCCCTTTTCTATGGTGAAGATCTACCCATCATGAATGATGGAGATTTAAGGGGAGAAAATGAGAACTTTCAAGGTTAATGGCCACAAAGTAAAAAGATTTTACGAAGATGAAGCTTTTGTCTGAAGGTCTGAGATCAGTTTGGAGGAGCCAAATTAGTCACCTGAGGAAAGCAATGAGGATTTTCCACATCCAGCTGAGAACCCGAACCAATGAATGATTATGAATTCGAGCTAGAGACTTTAAAACCAGCGCTTCTTGGGAGGCAACCTAAGTTTTTGTTGTTTCTTTAAGCTTTTGTTTTATATAACTTCTAGTCAGATTAAGTTTCTTTCCCTTTTAAGTTTTGTACATGTCTATTTCCCTTGAAAAAGATGAATGGATTGAAGACACAAGCTTTGTTTTCTGACCACAGTTTAGACTGCGATCGCGGTCTACTTGAACCGATGTTTAATGACCTTGACTGTAACATGATGTTTCCTTTGGCAAAAGAGACCGCGATCGCGGTAATGTTTCATGAATACCGTGGTCACGATCATCCTTTCTTTATCTGGAATCAACGGGTCACAGTCATTCTACTATATATTCTAAAAACCCTAGTTTCTCAGACTCTTTTCGCTTACTGATTTCTCGAGCTTAGGTAAAACTCTACATCCCCAAAGAATTTCTCAACCATGTCCAACAATCCGCCGTCGTAGCGGACTCGCCACCGCATCGACACTTCCCCATTACGCCGTCTCGTCTGACAAACAAGGTAACTGGCAAACCCTATTGTTGCCCCTCATACTGTCGTTTCCATAATTTTCCACCGCCGCTGTGTCGCTACCATGTTCGCCCCACGCCTTTTCCCAATTTTCCGATTCATTCTGATTGACGGTCATCTATCGTGCCACCGATGGTTCCTCTTACCTTCCAATTGTCCAACCTACCCTAAAGGCGGTGTTTGTAAACAGTAACAAAAAAAACCCTAAAAATATAAATAATTGGGACAACCGCCCGCTGACGAGTAGGTCTACAATCAAGAATGATTGACTTCCACCACCAATTGACAGGGAAAGAAAGGAAGTTGAATTTTTGGACCAGGTAGATCGTGAGTCGCGACCATCTTCAACTACAACTGCGACCGCGGTGTGTTCATCAACCTTAACCTGGTCACGGTGCTCACTCAACACAATAAATTTTAGGTTTACACCACGGGTTGTGGTGTTGGAGATCATTGCTTGAAGTCGTGATCCCCTTGACTGATACCTGTCAGATACAAAGAATAAGACCGCAATTACGATCACAGTCACGACCATGATCTCATCCCCAATTCAACACAACCGTGACCTTCTTTAGAGCCTGCGACCGCGGTGTCCTTTGAATTACTAACAAGACCGCGGGTCGCGGTCCCTATATACATACTGAAACATAATAAATTTCCCTAAGTAATTGTAAGACAGTTAATCACTGTTAAATCAATTATGAAATAATTAATTATGAAAACTTTGTAGAATGTGTTCTCCCGCAACCAGTGACTCCCTCTACAGGCAGGAAACATCCTTAAAGGAGGTAGAGAAGATAGTGGAGAGCCTGACAGCAACATTTAAGAAGAACACCTCCCTACTGGTGGCTAAACGGGTTGAGTTGCAGCTGAAACTTGAACATTATCACAGAATCCTGGGTGAACTGACACTGCAGGACTCCACACAAGAAGTAGAATAAACAGAGCAAACAAAGACCTTCGAGTACCAACCAGAAGAATCTGAGACCCAAATTCAGGGAAGGAAGAGGAAAGCTGCACCCAAGGAGACCAAAAGCAAGAAGAAGGCAATGCCCGTGGTTGCTGAGAAACCAAGGGAGATGGGGGTAGAGAAAGCCAATATAGAGAAAGAAATCATCGGAGAGACCTCAACAGAATCCAACAAACCCCCATTCGTGCCAAGAAACCCCGTACACCAGTCTACCTATGACTGGAGTAACAGAACAAGGAATTCATCCAAAATAACTCTGGATTCAAGAATAACAAACACATTAGGTTTATTTCTAAAAATAATTTTGTCATTCTAGTATTCTATTCACCACAAGCTATATAATACTAGAATGTAGCTAGTTAAGTGGAATAGAGATGTTGTATGTAATTAAGTCTCTAAATCCATACTCCTTGAGGCTCATGTTGTTGAGTTTCAAAGTAAAGTTGATTTGATGCCAACTTATCCTGCTACACATATTGAACTCCAAAGTTTATGAGAGAAAGCTAATGAAGCCCTTATTAATGTAGAGATATTATTGAAATAGAAATCTAGAGTTCAGTGGTTCAAGTATGGGGATATGAATTCTAAATATTTTTATACTTCAATGAAACCAGAAGGCTGGTTGAAAACATTCATTCTTTAAGTATTAATGGTGATTTATGTACTAACTCTAATACCATTTCTGAGCACATTATTTCTTATTATGAGAATATTTTCAACTCTATGGGAAAGCTTCATTTTATTAGAATGATGAATGTACGTTTCCTACTATTTCTGGGGATCAAAGGAAGATGATCATCTACTGGGTTACTAAAAATGATATGGAGGATATCTTTATGTCTATGAAGTATGATAAAGCTCCAAGGCCTGATGGATTTATTAGTGTGTTCTTTAAGAAGTGATGGAGCTTCACTAGGAAAAATATTATAAAAGTTGTTCTTAACTTATTTGATTCCAGAAAACTCATTAAAGAGTGCAATAGAAATTTTATTACGCTAATTCCTAAATGCAAGGATTCATCTTCTATCAAATATTTTTTCCCCATTTCTCTCTTTAACGTCATCTACAAAGCTATACCTAATATTCTATCATTTGAAATCTATTTTGCCTAGCCTAGTGGAATAGAATCACTTTTGTCAAGGGGAGAAGGATTGGTGACGCTATCCTCCTTGCACATGAACTTTTAAGTTCCTTAACTGAGAAACATGGCATGCCTAAAATGTGTGTTAAGGGTGATGTCTCTAAGGCGTATGATCCCCTTAATAGAGAGTTTATTTTGTTTGTCATGAAGAAGATATTGTTATGTGGTTGTTGGATTTTGTGAATTTCATCTTGTTTTGAGTCTACCTCCTTCAGTTTTCGAATTAATGGATATCCTTCTAGGCCTTCCTCTGCAATTAAAGGAGTTTACCAAGGTCATCCTTTTACTCCTCTTTTGTTTGTCTTTTCTATGTAGGGTTTCACTGCTATCATCAATCATAGTGTTTCCAAAGGACTTATTGATCATATTTAGAAGGGTTCCGTGAACCTTTCTCACATCATTTTTGTAGACGAATTGCTTCTTTTTTCTAAAAGCTTATGCAAAGAATGCTAATGGTTTGAATAGTATTTTTTCTACTTCTGGATAAATTGTTGGTCTCAAGGTCAATGCTACAATGAGCCAACTTTTTTTGAGTAATGGCACTCATGATAGTTCTATATCTGAGATTTTTGGTATGGTTGTTACCAACCTCCCTATTGAGTACTTGGGGATTCCCCTCTTTACTAGAAGGATTACAAAGACTATGTGTCCACCAATTTTGGATAAAATAAACAAGAAGTTGGACAATTTGAAGGGCAAATTCTAATTGATGGTTTGCCACATTGAACTAGTCATTTCTACCATTTCTTCTTATCTTATCTTCTAGACTGCTACTTTTCACCTCCCCACTAAAAAAAAAGGTCATTAACTACAAAAAAATGTAGTAAAAATCCCATTTTTGTAGCAAAAGGCTTTATCTTCATTTTTCTTTACATATACAAGTTGTAGTTTATGTTCATATAGATAAACTATTTAACTACATGTTCCAAATATCTAGTTAAATAATCCATTCTCTACAAATACATTTATTGTCAAAGATGTATCTAGATATTGTCTTTACAAATTTAAATGTAGGTGTAATTCTAGCTAAATGTATAACTACAATTGCATATGTAGTCATTATGTAAAAAAAAAGATGAAGTTACTACATTTTATTTGTAGTTAATGTGTAGGGAAAAGCAACAATTACTACACATATATATGTAGTTAGATTATACATCTAGATACGTATTTAGTGCCATTTATCCACAAGCATATGTATGTAGATTATTAAGCATATACTATGTAATTTTTTAGTACACAAGCTCTTTTAATAATAAAATTGTAGTAGGTAGACCAAGTTATGCTCATTATGACAATAATATTACTTTTATTTGTATTGAAGCGTCGAATGCACATTGGGAAGACATATACCTTTCCCCTATTACACAACATGTCAATAAAAGGATATACATATATTAATGATTCAACAAGGTCTACATGCATCTAGGCTAAAGAGTATGATCTTTCTCGACCAGTTTTACCATCCTTATTATCTTCTTCTTTTGTTCAATGAGTTGGCGATAGCCTGGGTTCTTTTTGTTGATGCGCCATCATGAAGAAGAACATGTCTTGGACACAAAATTACAAATAAGAAAATCTTGATGGTATAATGCAACAATTATCGTTACACTAGATAGAACTTGGGTCTCATCTTCTGAAGGACATATTGATGCTTGGATTTGATATGTTGGTTGTCAAGCATTCTATCTCATAACATGGTGACATATGTTGGACAAAGTTCAAATAGATGGTTACACATTTAATCATAATTTTCTTACTAACATATAAATTAAAGCATTACACTTGAAACATACTAGTATATGACTAACATATATACATGTATAATAAAGAGAAGAGAAGCAAATGAACACCATGTTGAATCTTGAAATTAACCTTGGTCGGATTAACCTTGATGTTTATGGCAAGATCAACATTCTCTCTAAATAATACATACACCATCAACCATCTGTCTAACTATCACTGTCAAAAGAACCAACAATCAATATTGATCATATTTGAAGACTGCATTTCATGAGACTGCTCTGGAGTATTCCTAACATGTAAATCATAGTTCTCACAAGGGCATCCATAAATTCTTCAATGAAAGTGTGCAACATTTTCACAAGAATCAAAGTTGATCCCATGGGGACCTAAATGATTGTGAGACCCTATATGATTTGAGTGGACTCCAAATTTGTACTACCTTGGGAGATGATATCACAAATTGAAATATTTTAGGCTGATGGAGTTTTATTTCAAACACTAATATGATTTTCTTTGAATATCATTTTATAATTGATTGTGGACAGTCAATGGGGACCTAAATGACAACTAGATGTGGAATGACGATGACAAGTTTCGTAAAGACGACATTATTATCGCAACAAATAATGACAATTACCTGGACGAGATGGGTAATACCTTCAATCCATGCTCCTGCTAAAGGTACACCTATTCAATTTTATATTGAGGATTGTATCAACGATCTTATGTATACCTCCCTTGTTACTTGTTCTACAAGGAAGGAGTCGGTATGCCTGGACAAGAACATGGAACTGGCAATTGATGATGATGACATGTCCAACACTACTCTTCAGTACCAGACATATAGATATAACATGAGAGACGATTCACACATACTACTCATTTTGATTTGCAAATGGAAAATAAATGCAAATATTATTGTATTTTTATTCACATAGAGGACTCATTTAGAGTAATGAGTAGTCTCTTACCTCATGTAGACCCTCTACCTTTATATCTTCAACATGATCAAGAACAAATATCAATAGTACCTATAAAGGGAACAAAGGAAAGGGATGTTCTCAGTATTATTTCCCATTTTGTGTTTGATACACATACATATTGGAAATCCAGGAGGAAATCTTCAGATTGCATTAATTTGAATACCAACTATGAAAATGTGGACCTAAAAAATATTACATTAAGGTCAACCAAGAAATAAGGATAAATATATCTAACCTCAACTAGTTCATATTAGGTGATAGAGTAACATGTAACCTCAGATTGGTATCCCATGCAAGTTGTAATTACAGACTCGAGATCATCTCCTAAGTGAACTCTCTGAAAGTAAGTTAAGTGATTGTGCTTTTATGTAATCTATCACATCACTCAGTAATGTAGGTATAAACACATGGACAACCTATCCATGGTGATCAAATGACTAATAGACTAGTGTCATTTCGTACTGGTGATAGAAGCGACATACTAGCACATGACCTACAACAGATTAACATACTAGTGAAGGTCATCCTCGTACACTTCTTATAAGTGAGACATATAACACAATACTCCTTTTCCAAATGATCCAGAATATTCTTGGGTCTCTAGAAGCCACTCAAATAGCTTTGCTTCTTTTTATGTTTGTCATATTCTTTTTTAGTAGAAATCCCCTTGAAAAAGTGATATTGGTATGAATAGTTAGTAATAGCTCTTGCAAGTGGGTGTCGCAGCATGACTAGACCACAATACTATATGGAAACAAATAGAATAACTAAAATTAAATTTTATAAACCTATGTTTTTTATGAGAAATGACTACGACTCTATAGAAGCAAGTAAATAAGAAACTCTTTGTGGTTTGAACCAAAGCAAACAATGAAATCAGTAGCAGAAGTGTTCTCTATACTCGTGTATCGTTTTTTTCAAATACAAAATAATAGAGTTTATGTTCTCTCTATAGGGCATCACCATCTTTTATTAAGACAACATTAGTAGCAGCAATACCAATAGGTTAGAAATGATAGAGAAACAAAGATAGGTATAAAAATGCTGCCAATAGCTTAGAAATGATAGAGAAACAAAGATAGGTATAAAATGCTCACAACCTACAATCGTGAACCAAATTATTATATAATCAACATAGTGATGTAATTAGTATAATAGAATTACTAATATATGTCTTAGAACTATTTCAATCAATTAGGACATGTGGTACAAAGATTAGTCAAGAATATGGAAAAATATAACAACATAATAATGTATATCATAGAACTGGGTGAACTTAATTTACCTTGTTCTTGTAATTATTATAAGCCCAACCAAGAGACCTAGGTATTCTAACAGTGGAAGGGGGTGATTTTGGTGATGAAACCAACACTAATGAGGGTCCTCACTTGTACCCACTATGAAGAATTGGAACATAGGGATGAAACCAACACTAATGAGGGTCATCACTTGTACCAACTATGAAGAATTTGAATATGTTTCCCATATCTACATAGGGTTAAGATAGAAGAAAAAAAAGCTACTCATTGAGCAAGGAGTCGAGGATGTATAATGTAATCCATGAGAGAAACGATAGGATTTGTAATATAATAGGAAACTAGTAAACTATACTACGCCAAGAGCTACTTAGATGTCAAAGAGAAAGTAAAAGTAAACATGATGCCATATGGACGTGGCAACCTTGACACCATTGGAGATGGTAGAGTTGTTTTTATACCTATTTTTGAGCCAAAGGTATAATAGTAGCATCACAATATGAAACGATAGCTAATCAATTATTAATACAAAGGACATATGGAAAAATGAAAACACATAAATTGGAGGATTGTAAGGAAATAAGAAGATAAAGATATAAAACCTATTTACAAATGTGATATCCACATGAGAGATTGATTGCATAACCCTGCATATGGTTTGATAGTAGTCTTTACATCCCAAATAGTTACCAAATGAGACTTTGACTGTCCTTACATATAGTTCAATAATCATCTTTACTGCAGGTTATTGAGATATGTCATGCTTCTATTCTGAAGCATATGTGTTTCTAAATCAACACTAAGCTGGTTTATCATGCAAATGGTACAAAACATACATAAATATAACCAGAAGGACACAAAAAAAGTGTCTATACTACAAAAGCTCCAAAAGGTGTTTGATCAATTTTCTCTTAGAAAGCTTCGTACTGTAGCTCATATTGATTTGATGCCCATTAATTAAGGTGTAGAAAGATTTAGGGGATCTATTATAGACTCAATTGGTCATCCTAACACTAATGTTAAGAAAATCACAGGAACACTAAAAATCAGACGGGAGCAAGTGTTGCATGATACTAGTTATTTTTGCACTTTGTTGCCATCAAAGCTTCATGATGGTCACCTAGCCAAGGACCCTGACAATACTCATCAGGTGCCCTATTCCATGAAATGTGAGTGTGACACATGGCACAAATTTTGACGTCTTATCAAACAAGAATCTTGTAAAGGAGGTCCTTTGTGCACTAGAAATGTAGATTGTCAGAGACACTATAGACACAGGACCAAGTGGGATCAAAGCTTCAACAAAGAACACATTTAACAAAGCTTCTTCAAAAAGAATAATCACTATAGTCCCCATTATTACTATACAACATAGATACTACTGTACCGAAAATGGCTTTATAGTCTTTGCACATCTATAATGAATTGTACATTAAATCCATACAAGATGATGGTGATGAGAAAAATCACAGTTTGTATTAGTACGCCAGGGGAAACAGTGATAGTGGATTGACCTCTGAGTGGTATCTTAAGTTATGACCCAGGACCAGGGTAGGAACTTCTACTAGAACCTCTTAACATAATTTTTTTATTATGATGTTGTGTTCCCCTCAAGTTTCCAGGACCTATATCAATATGCCATTGACACCACAAGGTGAGTTCAAGATGCACATTGACACCAAAAATGTTTTCAGAAGCTATTATGCAATAGAATATTATAAAAATGATGTTTGGAGTCTTTGCAGCAGAAGAACAGTACAACAATACAAAAAGGAACATGTAGCATAATACTACATTATGTAAAAGACACTACATGATTAAATTATTTAAGTACCCTTCTTATGTTTGGTATCAATACTAGTATTTTGAGCTATTTTAAATCTGAGATATCTAATATACTAAAAAGAATAGTTTTTATTTTAAAATCATCCATAGTATGTAATCCTTGAAGATAAAATAATAAAACAAACTTCATGATTATCTAACTTGGCTAACATCTACAAAGATAGGTTCTTTTCATTAAAAGGGGTTAAAATGCATAAGATAATAGACCATTAAAGTTAAAGGTCATCAAAGGGAAATATTGTGTAATGTAGATATACATATTGAGGAAGAATTACATATTTGAGGTCAAATGTTTTATAAGGGAAGAGGAAAATGTAAAACTACATGAAGGTTAGTAGTTAAAGAAATTAGTCAGCTGTTGAATATATGATTACCTTCATCAATCATGAAAGAGATGAAAGCATCCATAGTAGAGTAAACTCTTGACAACATGAGTGACACTTTGAACATAGTAGGTAGTACATAATATATCATTTGAATGAGTAATAGCACCCCAAAACTTTACCAAGGTTGAGCCTTTAGTTCTTTCAATATGTCATGCAAACTCATGGATAGTGGCAAGATATGTGTACATGTTGCACATACCAAATCCCTAATGCTAGTTATTAGAGATAAACTAGGAAATTGACAAATATTCTCAAGACTCAAAACCTTTTTTTCTCCCGCACCAATGTTATAACCAAAGGAAGATCATAGAAAAGTCATATCACCAAATGGCTTTGAAGTTCTATCAACTATAGTCAAATTGTCTAGGTAATCATTCAAGTCAGAGTGTGAGAAAGCACATTAATACAATCAAATAAGACAATATGTCTAATTAGGGAGGAATCTTAAGAATGAATAGTAATGAAAGTTTATTCACAATAAATAGTTATTCATTTCAATCTAGTTCAAAAAGTAACTCGTGAGATCAGAGAGAAATTTGAAATGTGACCTATATCTCATTGTGAATAAGAATCTCACTAAAGATGTGAGAATATGAAATCTTGATCTTTATGCATCAATACTTCTTGCATTATGAATCTATCATTAATCTATCATGAAGCTAAAATAATGAATTTCAATTTGTTTTCCAAAGGCGTAGACACCAAATAGAGAGCCAAACAAAGTGTACCACTATTGCATGTAAAAAATTCATTCAACCACCATAAAAGTGGCATATATACCTATTCATGTTACACTAGTCAAGTATGGACATTATGTAAAATATGACTACTCGAGTGACTGGTTAGTTTATATTACTATCATTTTATTGGAATTTATTTTCTGAGTTTTGAAAATTAAGCTTTCGGATATTCAACATCTTTTGTGATTAAATTTTGCATTTGGGTTTCCTTGATTGAGGTATAGCATTGCTTTGAATAAAGGATCTTAAAATAAAATTCAAACTGCTTATTAAAATATATAAGGAGAAGCATGTTTAACTATTGTTAGATGATATTCAAATTATTGTTAGAAAACTATGAAATAAACAATTTATTAGTTTAACATTTGTTATCCTTTGTTTCCTCCTCAAACTTGTTATAAACAAGAAAATTCAAACCAAACATTACCATGTAAACTTATTTTAGATTTGTTTAAATATTATAATAAAAAGCAAGATAACAAAGTACAATGGGTGATATTTTGATGAATCAAATCAATTGCATATGCTAGTCTATATCTTTTAACAAACATCCATATATCATCATGAACTATGCATGTGTGCATTCCATTGTTTAATATTCAATCCCAACTTTGATGCCAAATTTTGATTTGTGGTGGTATTTTTTAATTATCTGCATGCTCCATGGGAAGTCTAAAAGTTGTGTTATATATAGGTTCAAAAGACTGGATAAATTAGCACTAGAAAAAGCAACCTTCACATCTTAAGAAAGGAGACTCTAAGGTAAGACAACATAAATCTTCCAACAACATATCTTGGAACGTTGGTAAGTCAATTACCTTGACGTCAGAATGTTATCCAAAAAGAACAATAGAAGATGAAACCAAGTATAGTTGTGCTCTTGGAAACCAAAGTACTAAATTGAAGTATTGGCATAGCCATTTTCAAAGTATGTACTACTTCTCATTGGATGGAAATGGTGTGTCTTTGCTATAAAATAAGAACTATTATTACTTGGGCCAACGACAACAATAGACTCATTTCACTGTATGGACAAACAATTCACAAGAATGTACCTATTTGGTCAATGTATTTTCTACTCACAACTATATATGGATCAAAATGATAATTTTGTCAGAGATTATTGACCGGCCTAAATCACACATCCAAAAGGGGCAGATTCAGAGTAGTCAGACTTTTAAAGAGATACCTGACTCGGAGGCCCCTGCAATGATAAACAGGGTCCGATGTAGCGATTGGGGTCGAACACAGGGACATGGTTGAGAGTGTTAAGCTCACAGAATCTAACACTCGTATACTCCAGGTGAGGAGGGTATATTAAAAGGGTGTTCCCTAAGGAATGATGGCACAAAAACCAAAGCTAAGACAAGCAAAACAAAGATAGAGAAAATTAGCAAAAGCAAAAACAAAGTGAAACAAGAATATGGAAGGAAACTTGGATTGGGTTTCACCTACTAAGACTTCTCTTCAACATGTAACACTGTCTCTTTCTCTCGTATATTCTCACTAAGATTACAAGCAACCATAAAAAGTGTCTTTTCCACTCTCTCTCGAGATAAGGATAGATCTGAGTCTAAGGGTAGCCTCTCTCTCGAGATGACCACACGTAAACCACATAGCATAACATATGGTTAAAGCTTTACATTCCAAAACTCTCGTGCATTCATAATCCTCCATAACACATGATAAAAGAAATATTTCTCTCTCAAGATATCAACTATCAAACATCAGAAGATGGTATCTAAGTGTACAAGTGAAGCATTAAGACAAGCATCCGGAGATAATCTTGATAAGAGTATATATATTCAACAAAGAGAGACAATATATATGTTGGGAGAGCCTTAGTGGCTACTCCCAACCCAAGTTAAGGTTTTTAGCCACTCATGCTTGCGGATAGCATAAAGACATTACAGAAAGATAGATACATGTATATCCACGAAGTGAGGAGGGAAGTACAATGGAAAGAAATGATAGATCTAGAGATAGGAGAAACGTGATATGACATAGTACTTCTTCAGATCTAGATCTAACACATCGATGGCACGGATGATCTTCTTCTCTCAAAGAAGGAGTCTTCAGCCTTCTCTCACCTCGTCTTCTGCCTTTGGAGACCGAAGACTGATGGGTGGATGGTATGGAATGGGTCTGGAATGCAGTAGCACTTCGTGGTCCTCAGGATCTGATCTATGCTCTGATGATTTGATAAGACGGGTGGTCGGCCTATTTATAGGCACATTCCACCAACTTAAGCCTAGATCGCAGTTGTGGTCCGGGTTGGTAGAGGTGTGAGACCGTGGTCATAGTCTGCTCTTTATTTCTTCTTTCCCCATGGTCGAACGCAATCCCGGTCTTCCATTTGCTCACGGTATGGAAATGATCGTAGTTGAGTTTGATTCGTTCATTGTGTTGGGGAGGTCGAGGTCGAGGCCTTCTTACTCGGTCGCGACCTGCAAGGATTGCGGGCTTAGCAAAGACCGTGGCCCTCAACTCGGTCGCAGTCTGTCTTGATCACGGTATGCAGGGATTGTGACCCCATATGGATCGCGGTCTTTGTAACAACCCCGCCTCCCGGTAACCCCCAATTAAGGGAGACCTGAAGGTCGGAACCGTTACTCAATTTACAGGATCAAAGGTTCAACAAATAATCAATGATAATTATTAAATTCTACTACTAAACTGAATATTGGCAGGAAAAATTAAAACTTTATTTACCTTTTTGAAATTTTGGGAAACTATCTATCCCTTACTGGAATTCTCTATCTAATCCTCCTTGCACTTATTTCTTACTTTCCAGATGTGTCACTTTACTGTCTGTGCTTTCAGGGTTATACATAAAATGCCGACAAACAAAACATCGATCAGCAATTGCTGGTATGTGGAAGCACTCAAAATTTCACAAATAAGTTTAACAATTTAAATATTGCAACCAAGATATTTAATAAGGCAATTTACATTTTCCATGTGACATTCCCCACCGCTTTTGCCCTAACCCTGGAATTACCCCCTTTAGGGTTTCCCTTTTGCCATTGACTTAAGGCCACCTTATCAATCCCGAGCTTGGTGCCTGTGAGTCACCACATAGGGTGTCCATTAGTCATGCATCATAGACCACCATCTCAATCCCGAGCTTGGTGTCTGTGGGTGACCTCTCATGGTGCCCATTGGTCTACCCTCCTGGGCCTGACTCTCTTGGCATCATCCATTAGGGTGGCATGTAGGTGCGGGAATACACATTCATATTTAATTGTGATAATCATAGTCACATTATAATTGCAATATGAACATTCAAACGGTTTAGTTGCACTCAATGCGATTAAACGTCCGGAAATCTTTCGAGAAACTAAAGCGGTTACTCATAATTAACCACATACCTGTTAATGCAGACTTGAATGCAGAAGTAACTTAATCAACCAGAAAATCAAGCAAGCACATACACAAGCTCCTGAAAAAGGCATTCAATTTCTCTATTATTAATCATGTCATCATGATTTAGTAATTCTAAGGGTTTCCTAGGTAATTTGCCCTTTTTAGGGTTTTGACCATAATTAGGGTTTTATTTCCTTTTTATTGCTTTTAATTCACTTTTATCAAATTATACATCAAACCCTAATTTTCTTGTCCTATTTTCCATTAAGGTCGTAAAGATCAGGTTTGGACCATATAAACCCTAAATTTCAGATTGCTATATATTTTCCTTTCTTTTTCTCTAATTTAGGGTTTCTAAACATTTTAATCAACATATGGAGTTGCAAACCCTAAACTTGTAATTCTATCATAAAAATAGGTTAGAAACCATCTTAATCATTAATCAGGTTAAACATGTTCGTATTAACCTAATTATAAGACTAAACATATCTTTTATCAATCATTAGGGTTTCTAATCACAAATTTTTACATTTTCCTTCCAAAATATACTCTTTTACAAACCTATACGCATTTAGATGTCCAAACTATTTTTAACATATTTCTCATATTTTTCTGATTATTTTTCATGTATTAAGTTTTCTCATCCGAGTTTCCTAGCTCGAGATACAATTTTTCCAAGATAATTCCTTTTTAGATATATATACTATTTTCTATAAAAAAAAAACAAAGTCGCCCGATCCGTGGGCCGCAGATCCACTGAGGATCTGACGGTCGCGGATGCTCGCGCCCTCCACACTACAAACAAAGGGCTAAAAGACGCGGCTACCCTTACCAGCAATAGAGGCGCGGGGGGGGGGGGGGGGTAAGGATGTAATTTTGCGGACACCTCCTTCTTCAACCTCGCATAGCCGCAGCTCTGACGATGGTTAACCCTCAGGGTTGACTCCGGTCTCCTGACCTCCTGCACATGAAAGGATTGTGCAGGGAGCTTTGTCTCCCTCGGCCGAAGCTGAAGATGACCCTGATTGATCACCCGAGCCTCGCTAAGTCGCTCCCCTTCTCGCCGGAAATCGGTGAGGTCTGTTGCGTCGACGATGGTTTAGGTTAGGGCTGTCGGCGCAATTGAAAGTGCGAAAACACTCCACGCGGTCCGCCGCAGAGGTTGGAGAAGACAAAAAGGGTGTTGGTGACTCCGTTCAACCTCCCCTATATATAGAGTGGAGGTAGGCATTGGTTTGGGCATTTTCCTAAACCACGACCAAAGCCAAACAAATCGGGGACTATTCCCCATGGTTTCATCTCCCAAGTCCAATGGGACTATCCTCACGCTTGCTCATACACAGGATTGCGAGAAATTGGGGATGGAAAGTTCTTCATGTAACCTGCAAGGTCCCAGTCTGTGTGGGACTTTGAAGACGAGTGACCAGTGTTGGATCGAGATCCAACGGTCCTCAAAGCCTGCGGTCTTCCAAAAAAGAAACTCCCTTTACAAATTGCCAATTAAATCTTTATTTTAGTGATTACTTGAGAAATTGATATCTCCCAAATCATAACTCTTTTTTGTCTCAAATTTTAAGGGAATGTTTGTCTTGACATTATCTAACTTTGCACGAAATTTGGGAAACAAATCCCAAGGGATGAGTAGGCTTCCTTCTCTCCTAAGGCATTCATTAATTTATTCAAAATTAATTGTTATTTCTTTTCTCTTTGCTATTATCTTGTTATTTTGGGTCCCTTGGACCTCAAGGAAACCCAAAGGCACGGATTCCCATATTGGGGAATATTATTTTGCCTTTTTCTTCTTTTAATTCTCTATTTAAGGATTTCTCTTTATCTCCCTTCTATTTTCCTATTGGGATTCCTTTTAACATTAGGAATCCTTGGAAAACGAAAATCCACCAAGGATAACTCAATTATACCTCTTTTCACATATTTTCTACATTTTATCATTATTTTCAATTTCTTTCTTAACAAGGAAATACTTAATTGGTCATTTCTTTTCTTATTGCATTCTCTATGCAACTTTGGACTCCTTGGGACCCAAGGAACCCAAGAGGCACGAAATCCAACTTTGGATTGTATTCTTTTGCCTTCTGGAGGTTTCCACACCTTTCTTTACTCAAAAACTTATCTATTCATTTACTAATTGAATTTCCTTGTTATTGGGCCCAATAGCCAATAAAGCCCACAAAGCAATCATCAAGGCTATTGTAATGAAAAGACATCAGTATTTATTCATTTATCTTTAATATGAGAAATTACATTTCTCAGCAAATGAACCCAAAACTGGGGTTGTAACATCCTTCCCCTCTTATAGGAATTTTGCCCTCAGAATTCTACCAAGCAAACAAACAATTTAGGATAAGCCTTCCCTATGTCCATCAAGGCTCCCATGTGGCTTTACCCTTTCCATGGTGCTTCCTAAGAACCTTTATCATCTCATATTCTTCCATTTGAGTTCTTTCTTACCTTGGTATATCGTACCCTCATAGGTGACTCAGGACATTTCAGCCTTTTAAAAGCTGAATAGGTTCAGGGCTCAGCACATGACTAGGGTACCTCACATAGTGCTCTAGATCGGACTCATGGAACACATTACTCATCATGTTATCCTGAGGGCAAGGCTAAACACAACTATCTCCACCAATCCATCTCAAATGGACCCATATATCGGGGACTCAGCTTTCTCAGTTGTAGCTTAGAGGGGTCGAGCTCTAACATGACATTCTCCCACAATGAACTGCATGTCAGTCTGCTTTGCATCAGCTTGTGATGCATGTCATCGCTGGGCTCTCTCTCTCTCAGCCATTGTATGATCAAAGCGACTTCATCCACACACTGTGGTTCTTTTCTGACCTTCACGAGGCCTCCTTCACCAACATCATCTTAATGAAGTGGTGACCGTCACAACCTCCTTCTAGAATTTCTTCCATCCCGATAATGGCTATGGTGGTTAATGTCACATCTTACGAACTATCTCTTTATATCACCCTAAATGAGCACTCATGCTCTCATCAGACCCTTTAGCCTGGATTATACTAATCATTAGTAAGGGGTGATAAACAGTACTAACATTGAGTTCTTCAAGTATCCACTCCCACCTTTGGAAGGGAACCTTTACATCAAACTCAAAGACCTTCGAACTCGCATCATGGTGTAGTTGAACTATCTCTCTCTCTTATGTAGTTCAACAAAATCTATCTCTTGACAAAACTCCTTTCTTTCTCATGTTATCTAGGTAAGGCGATCTACCATAACCCATATTGCATCTTGACCTTCTGGGTCAAAGGGAGACTTACCACAACATTCAAATGACGAACTCCTATTCCCTCACAGGAACTCTTTTATCCTCTATATCGATACACTGGGTTAGTGGTGTTCGTCCTTCACCTCCTGGCTTGCATGGCCACATGCTACATGCAACTTTGTTTTAAGCATCCAGAGTGCTACCATCACTTACTATCCTTGTGGTACCCAGGTATACTATAACCTCCTGTATGTCATTCTCATCAGGGTTTTATCACCTTTCTATCAAAGAAGTGTATCCGAGGTTCGATCACCGTCCTTTCACTACATCAAGGACTAGGCGGGCTAACCAAACAATCATTAACCGATCTCATTACATTAGTGTTAGCCAAACATATCTTCTTTTCCAAACTTAGGGTTAGTCTATCAACCTCTTCTAAACTAGGTAGATATATCTCAATCAGAGCATCCATTATCACTTCATCTCCTTAGGTGTTAGGTAAAGTCGAAGACATACACCTTCATGTATTCCACTTATCATCTCGTCTCAAACTCGGAGTTTATCTTCATCAGAGCACTCTGAGATCTTCCTCTTGATTATCAAACTCCACCTGGTATCACTTGCAAATTCGACATAGCTCATGATAAAACACCCTCACCAAATGATTTCCTTAATACTCTTAGTGTTTGTAAACCATCCATGTATCATCCATTTCACAAGGATATGTTATCATCTCTTTCATCATACCTCGTAGCAACATTCCAACCTGCATCATCTTTTATCCTTGGTGTATGGCATGCATACTGTCCCATCTCTACCTCCCATAACAAGAGGAAATAAGCATTTGGCGGCCGTCCAAACACAAAGTTCTTCCTGTTCCAAGAGTAGAGATGATACATCCCACATCGGCAGTACACCTTCAATTCTAAGTTGAAACGTGCAACTCATGTCTCCACATCACAAACATCATTATATCAAAGTTACTTCCATGAAAAACTGGTCTCGAACCTACTTGGGTCACCACACAATCCTTGGTCATTTCCTCTAGGTCTATAGGGTGCTGGCACTTTCAGGGTCATCCCTTTTCCCTTATGCATCCAGGGAGTGCCCTACTCATCTGCCCTTTAGGTCCCATGAGTTTATGAAGGTGATCAATCTCCTAACCCATGGCCCTCGGACAACGGTAGCTGTTACCTCCCGACCCTATGGTCATGTGCAACTAGGGAATTAGGCACCCCTTCTTCTGTCGGTCTTATCCCTACCTGACCCTAGGATAGACTTAGCATTAAATCATAGTACATGTTCAACTTAGAACCTTACCCAATCCTTCATCATCTCTCTCTGCATTCTTGACTGACTTTCATCCCTTCCTAGGGGTCAGGGCAACCTGCCTACCTTGGTCAGGTCCCATACCAGTTACCTCCATGGTAACATATCCACAAGCACTTAGAGATGGTTATCTGTGGGTTTACAGGTTCAATCTTATACCATGTACTTTTCACTTAGCTTTCTCAAGATTCCATGAAACCTCTTTATGTTACCCCAAAACCAACCCAAGTGGTAAATTCCCTACCAAGGGGGCCCTCTCCCAGGATAGGAGGAACTAAAACTCTTGACAACAAGGTCACAACCGTCCTTACGGTTTATATGAGCATGCTTAACCCTAGCAAGCTACTAAGGTACAAGCATACCATCTACTAAGCCATGTTAGATCATACTTGTTTTCATTCCTCAACATGGATCAAGATCATATCTCCCTATGTCATCATCTTAGCTAGTAGGGGTTCCTCAAACATACTTTAAACTTAAGGGGTTTCCATCTTCCTCTATTCATGAAGAGTTCCATGGTCGAAACTACAGAAACTCAACCTCATCGGGTATACCACTTCCCCTCTTAGGCCTAGGAACCCTAGGTTCACCTTTGGGTGTCCTACTTCATGCTCAATCTCTTAACTATGAATCAAGCATGTCCAAGGTATGACGCGTACTTCCATGATCCTTTTATATAAGCAACACCTCAAAGTTGATTCAACCTCAAGGACAACCGACTAGGTAAAAGGCTTCACAACTGGCTACTTGAACCTCATCAGGGTCTAAGTCACTCTTTATCTCATCCAGCAGGTAGTCACTTATACCCTAGGTACCAGAAGCATCATCCTCTCTCTAGGGTTTGGTTCCTCTAAAGGCAACCAAGATATCATCAGCCTCCCAGGGTCAAGCATACGGCAACCACTATCATTCACTAAGGTCGCATCATCCTTAACTCTCCACTATTTCTCACATCTCGGGGTTGTAGGCTACCATCCTCCATGTTGGGGTCCTGCTTTCTCTCTCTAAATCTAACTCCACATCCAGCCATACTACTCGGGGTCCTCTCTCCATAAAGGCTCATGCTTACAAGCATACCCCTATGTGGGTGAAGCCTATGCTCAACTCATGTTTGGCTCTAGATTATCCATATGCTTATCTCATAAGCCATCCATCACGCCCTTATGGCCAGGGTTTCAACTTACTACCATACCAGTGACGTACTCTGGGTGCAAGCTATATCCTTCTTGCAACATCCCATAAGGTTTAAATAGGTTCTTCACTAACCTCATCCATGCAGGAGCTATCCTTTGCTCAACGATGCACGACCCTCTCCAGGGTTGGGTTGCCAAAGGAACTAGGTTACTAACCTCTTATGGCATCCCAAAGGCATGTCCAACCAAACACCCAGTCAACCATGACATCCATCTCATCATGTCATCTCTCTCTCAAACCTCCACTTAGGGTTAGGGTTAACATCATCATCAGAGGATGGGTTAGGTCTCTTCTTTTAATGGAGGCCTCTACCTCCAAGACTAACTCTCCATACTCATCCTCCTGACAAGGAGGTCTATCCTCAGGTCTCTCCTGAGGCAATGACAACTCGTGTCATACGACCTAAGCATGTATCTATTCTTTAGTTTGTGCTTAATCTATTAAGCTTATGTCCATGACATCTTATTTACATGCTTTTCATTAATTTGGTGGAGGATTCCTTAGACCTTATTAACCTTACCCTTACCTCAAGAGGGTGAGGAGAAGAGAGGAAACCTTAATCCTTAAGGTCCTTAACAGAATTGGAGTTGAGAAGGGATGAACAAGATGAGAGAGTCCTAAAGGTATCTTATTTCGAGTCATATCCTAAGACATCGGCTAGGCAGTCACACAATCCGGGAGTCCTCGTATTCCGACTAGCGGTGCAGAGGAAAATATTGCCAGCCCCCGGAAGTGATCCTTTTCTAGACACCTCAATATTTTGGACACTTCTCTAATAACTCCCTTGGTTCTATGGAATATGTAAAATTTAATCATTATTAATGATTAGATAGGGAACCTAGGCTCTGATACCAATTGTAACAACCCCGCCTCCCGATAACCCCCAATTAAGGGAGACCTGAAGGTCGGAACCGTTACTCAATTTACAGGATCAAAGGTTCAACAAATAATCAATGATAATTATGAAATTCTACTACTAAACTGAATATTGGCAGGAAAAATTAAAACTTTATTTACCTTTTTGAAATTTTGGGAAACTAACTATCCCTTACTGGAATTCTCTATCTAATCCTCCTTGCACTTATTTCTTACTTTCCAGATGTGTCACTTTACTGTCTGTGCTTTCAGGGTTATACCTAAAACGCCGACAAACAAAACATTGATCAGCAATTGCTGGTATGTGGAAGCACTCAAAATTTCACAAATAAGTTTAACAATTTAAATATTGCAACCAAGATATTTAATAAGGCAATTTACGTTTTCCATGTGACATTCCCCACCGCTTTTGCCCTAACCCTGGAATTACCCCCTTTAGGGTTTCTCTTTTTCCATTGACTTACGGCCACCTTCTCAATCCCGAGCTTTGTGCCTGTGAGTCACCACATAGGGTGCCCATTAGTCATGCATCATAGACCACCATCTCAATCCCGAGCTTCGTGTTTGTGGGTCACCTCTCATGGTTCCCATTGGTCTACCCTCCTGGGCCTGACTCTCTTGGCATCATCCATCAGGGTGGCATGTAGGTGCGGGAATACACATTCATATTTAATTGTGATAATCATAGTCACATTATAATTGCAATATGAACATTCAAACTGTTTAGTTGCACTCAATGCGATTGAACGTCCGGAAATCTTTCGGGAAACTAAAGCGGTTACTCATAATTAACCACATACCTGTTAATGCAGACTTGAATGCAGAAGTAACTTAATCAACCAGAAAATCAAGTAAGCACATACACAAGCTCCTGAAAAAGGCATTCAATTTCTCTATTATTAATCATGTCATCATGATTTAGTAATTCTAAGGGTTTCCTAGGTTATTTGCCCTTTTTAGGGTTTTGACCATAATTAGGGTTTTATTTCCTTTTTATTGCTTTTACTTCACTTTTATAAAATTATACATCAAACCCTAATTTTATTGTCCTATTTTCCATTAAGGTCCTAAAGATCAGGTTTGTACCATATAAACCCTAATTTTTAGATTGCTATATATTTTCCTTTCTTTTTCTCTAATTTAGTGTTTCTAAACATTTTAATCAACATATGGAGTTGCAAACCCTAAACTTGTAATTCTATCATCAAAATAGGTTAGAAACCATCTTAATCATTAATCAGGTTAAACATGTTTGAATCAACCTAATTATAAGGCTAAACATATCTTTTATCAATCATTAGGGTTTCTAATCACAAATTTTTACATTTTCCTTCCAAAATATACTCTTTTACAAAAATATACGGATTTAGATGTCCAATCTATTTTTAACATATTCCTCGTATTTTTCTGATCATTTTTCATGTATTAAGTTTTCTCGTCCGAGTTTCCTAGCTCGAGATACGATTTTTCCAAGATAATTTCTTTTTAGATATATATACTATTTTCTAAAAAAAATAGAGCCGCCCGATCCGTGGGCCGCAGATCCACTGAGGATCTGACGGCCGCGGATGCTCACGCCCTCCACACTGCAAACAAAGGGCTAAAAGACGCGGCTACCCTTACCATCAATAGAGGCACGGGGGGGGGGGGGGGGGGGTAAGGATGTAATTTTACGGACGCCTCCTTCTTAAACCTCGCATAGCCACAGCTCTGATGATGGTCAACCCTCAGGGTTGACTCTGGTCTCCTGATCTCCTGCGCATGAAAGGATTGTGCAGGGAGCTTCGTCTCCCTCGGCCGAAGCTGAAGATGACCCCGATTGATCACCTGAGCCTCGCCAAGTCGCTCCCCTTCTCGCCGGAAACTGGCGAGGTCTGTTGCGTCGACGATGGTTTAGGTTAGGGCTGCCGGCGCAATTGAAAGTTCGGAAACACTCCACGCGGTCCGCCACAGAGGTTGGAGAAGACAAAAAGGGTGTTGGTGCCTCCGTTCAACCTCCCCTATATATAGGGTGGAGGCAGGCATTGGTTTGGGCGTTTTCCTAAACCACGACCAAAGCCAAACAAATCGGGGACTATTCCCTGCGGTTTCATCTCCCAAGTCCAATCGGACTATCCTCATGCTTGCTCATACACTGGATTGCGAGAAATCGGGGATGGAAAGTTCTTCATGTAACCTGCAAGGTCCCAGTTTGTGTGGGACTTTGAAGACGAGCGACTAGTGTTGGATCGAGATCCAACGGTCCTCAAAGCCTGCGTTCTTCCAAAAAGGAAACTCCCTTTACAAATTTCCAATTAAATCTTTATTTTAGTGATTACTTGAGAAATTGATATCTCCCAAATCATAACTC